>CM062614.1:41112394-41641237 GCA_025617555.3 Puccinia polysora
TGTTTGGTTCCTCTCATGAAAACTAACTTGGTATTGATTTCTTTAATCAGATCAATTAAATGAATACCCAACAAAGATGAGCTTCTGGTTGAGCTTTTATGCATGCTATCTTCCTCTGAAGAGGATTATGATTTCAAATTAAGTGATCCCAATTCACTTTCAGTCTCTTCCTCTGAACTATGAAATTCAGATTCAGATTATGCCAACTTTGACTAACAATTCATCATTAGTTAGTAACTAAGTTGATTAAACCAAAAAAAATGAACATACCCCAAAAGAAAAGAATGAAAATATTTTTTATTTTCTTGTTTGGAGCCCTTCTAGTCATTTTTTCCCCCTTGAGTTGTTTTTCAACATGCTCAAACCAAGATGGTTCTTGCCGCCTATCTGTCAATTTTGGCCTGCCTCTACTTGATTTTAAGACTTTAGGTTCAATTCTTGGCTTCAATCAATATTTCCTAATCTTCTGAATGATATACTTTGATAGGCCACTTTTCTCATGATCTGGAGATTCCAAGATCATGGCATTCACTTTTTCACGTAACTGAGGAATTCTTAGCATTTCATCAAAATTGCACTGTAAAAATTCATAAGGATCAACCATTAGTGAATTAGGATTCATTTATAAAAAAGCATTAATCACATAGTGATTTGAAAAATCCCACTTAAGCCAACTTACAGAACTAGAACTGCAAGGGTCATAGTCCAACCTCCACTGAAGATGAACATCTGTGGGTAACATGGATCCTCTGAATGCTAGATGGTCACCTATTTGGTGGGAACAGGGCAAACCCATAGTCTTGGAATATGACTTGGTGCACACTTTGCCATCATGATCACGTTTAAATTTCTTGAATTGTTCCCTAATAAGATGAATTGCCTCTAAAGACAATTTTTAACCCAAAGGTAACTGTTCAGGTGGAAGAACTGTCCCTAACTTAATTCAAGAGTTATAAAGTGACGCATGAACCAATTTCATTTGATTTGAAACTGTTGCTTCAAGGATTTTCCAAAAATCCAATAGGTTTCCCAAAGATTTTGAAAGGGATTGCTTGAGAGTCCTATGGGCCCCTTCAACCCAAGATGTTGTTTTGTTTCCAAAATCTGGGTTCATACAAGTCCACTCTGTTACAAACATCTCTTTTATAGAGAAACTTTTATTTTCCATATACTTGAGTACATCCTCATAGTCTTTCAAGAAACACTATACAATTCAAAAGTTCAAAACCCAAAACTAGGAAGAATAAGAAGAAGTTATTTTGACCTACTCTGAGTTCCGCATCATTTACCTCCTCCTCCTTCTTGTTCTTTGAGGCCCCATACTTTGCCAACAGAGTCATGAAGTTTTTCCATCCTTCAACGTCATTAACAAAGCGTGCCTTACAGTTTGCTTGTATGTTTTGAGACAAGTTCCAAGTGCAAAATTGTTTTGATGACTCAGGGAAACAAGATTCAATAACACAAATCAGAGATTTTTCACTGTCCTTCACAAAGACTTTTGGAAGTCTCTCAGGATCATAAGCCAACTTCTTTAATCCATTTACAGACCAACTGTAGAACTCAAATGTTTCTTTTGTTATAAAAACAACAGCTTTTGTGAAAGTTTTCCAATTGGCTGTCATTCCTACAAGCAATAGTGGGTTTTTGTACTTATCTGTCTTATAAGTACAATCCAAAATAGCAATATGATGGAATTTTTTTGAAAGCTTTACTGCCTCAGGATGTGCTAATTAGAGGGCCTCCAAGTGACCCTCTCTACTGAACTTTGACCAGTAAATTCAACTTTTTTCTTCAAGCTGTTCATAGGGTACCTCCATAACACTTTTACCCTTCAGTTCTGCAAGCATTACCTTCCGCTTAGTGTTTTAGATTGTTTGGTCATCAACATAATCCTGCCCATCAATCTTGCTCAATTTTCTCTTAAGTGGTAACATATTGATCCCATCTTTCATGCCTTCCTTAAGTAAATCCAAGGCTTTCCCAGAGATTCTCCTCAGTTGAGGATGCACAGAGGACTTTCAAGATGGTTGATGGCTATGTTGCTTTTATTTATAGGAGATTCACCACAAGGGGTCTGCCTTTGTGCAACTTGCATGGATTAAAAACTTGCACCCAACCTTCCGTGTTTGATTTTTTCTAGACCGTTTGGTAAGAATTTTTGCAGAATAGGAACCATGTCTATCACAAGCTTAATCCACATATTGGTCATGCTTTGAGTTGAAAACTGTTAAAGCGTAACCATGCTTCATTTCCCATGTTTGACAATAGTTTTTTGCCTCTTCCCTAGTAGGAAAAGCTCTCACAGGAGGTGGGTCAAGTGGATCTGTCATAGTTACACAGTTATATTGATGGAATGCACTCCATCAGTTTCAATCAAATTAAATCTAGCAAAGACCGGTAACATAAAATGTTACTCACAACCAGAGGTCAAATCCCACTGTGAAAAATTTGGTTCACCAATTGTCACCCTTGATGGGGATGCAATTGGGGCTTCCAATGCTTCATTACACAAATCCTTTTTTTCTTTTTCCAAAGCTTTGTTGATGCCATTATCAATGTAGCACTTCCACACAGCAATTTCAGAAGAAGGAGGGCTTGCCACTTTTCCCATGCAAAAAAATACAATGGTATCCTTCAGTTTTCAATCCAACTTTCAATTGAAAAAACAAAGTTTGCTCACTTTTGAGTTGAGAAAAAATTGTTTGCAGAATTTTATATGATTTCAATTTTCACTTTAATTTCACTTTAAATTCTCTTTAGGATTGCTAGGTGTGGAACAACAATCCCAAAAAGTATTTGTTTATCACAAATTTGGGTTGAGAGAATCCAAGTGTGGTCAAGGGGGTGCCCAAAATTCCGGCACAACTTTGGGGGGTTTTGCACCCCCAAAAACGGCGGGTTTGAGCCGTTTACGGGGGTACATGGCTCAAATTAGCCATGTTTGGGGGTTGAATGGCTCCTATACAACCCCCTGGGGGTCGCGCGTGTTTGAAACGGCCCTTTGTACTCGTTTATGGGCCCCCACAGCTCATTTGAGCTGTGTAGGGCCTTACACAACTACCACACGGTTGGAGCCGTGAATTTAACATCACCCTTTTTAAAAATATCAACTGACTGGAATTCTGATTTCAATCAATCAACTGTAGAGATTTCCATATAAAAAAAAGCAAGATCACCAAGCTAAATAGAAGGGAAATGATTGGGGTAGATGCAACAACAGTCTGATCTGTTGTCCTGATAAGGGGCTCAAGCATGAAAGCTCAAATAAAATTTGTGCCTTGCTCTTTAAACTGAAAGAGTTGTTTTCTTTCAAGATGCTTGAGTTTTTCCAACCCAGCTCATAGGAATTTTGAATTTTCATTCTTTTAAAGGAGTTTGTGTTGGAGTATGTAGAGTCACAACCTTGGGTGGACCAACCAGCAACCACCACCGCACAACCAAATCTGTGAATCTTGTGCATCTACTTAGATTAGGTTAACAAAAGAAGCCTGTATTTAGTCCTGACCCACTACAGTTTTATTGCTTCTTCCCTTTTCTTTCCTCACTAAATTTGTTGCCTGTCTCCACTTGGTACCTCATCTAGGTAATCTTTGCTTTTCATCTTGTGCTTGGCCCTTTGATCCCAAGACTTGCTCCCTCACAGCTCCCACTTTCTAGTTTCTTATTTCAGGTGTTGTTTCCTTTTTCCAATTCTTTTCCTTGTCCTCCTTTCTTTTTCTCACCCAACTTTCAGACTCATAGTGCTTGCTACTGTAATCCACACTCACTCACTTTGTTGCCTGTCTCCACTTGGTACCTCATCTAGGTACTCTTTTTTTCTAATCTTGTGCTTGCCCCTTTGGTCCCAAGAATTGCTTCCTCACAGCTCCCACTCGCTGGTTTCTCATTTCAGGTACTCTTTTTTTCTCATCTTGTGCTTTCCCCTTTGCTCCCAAGACTTTCTCCCTGACAGCTCCCACTCGCTGGTTTCTAATTTCAGGTTATGAGCCCAGGAATATACCAGTAGTGAAAGCAATAGGACAAGGAGCCCACCAATCAATTATTTACTCAAGAGATACCTCATCCTGGCAAATTATGCCTTTAACCAACTCAAGCCAACTTCAAAAATTTCTTCCAATTCCCCTGTTAACTCTCACCCAATTGAAGGCTCTCCATCTGCGTCAAACCTTGACTCATCCTCCTCCTTGGGTGATTCCGTCAGAGAATTTCTCCTTCAAGGTAACCAAATGCCTAACCCCTCCCCACTTAGATCCATGGTTGAACTTGGTGACTAAAAGGGGCTCCACTTTGAAAAACTTGTTGTTCCCCACAACTTTGCAAGCTGGCAAAACAACATACTCACCAGCCTTGAATTCAAGGATCTTGACTCTGTTTTCCTCCATCAAGTTGATGCCTCAACTCCTGAGATCAGCCTCAAAAAGAAATAATCTACCACCTTCATTGCCTTCATCTAGAACAACAGAACTCCACCTGCTTTGTCAAAAACCACATCTTCTACAAACCTAAAATCTTTTGGGAATACATCTGTGATCACTACGCCACCAAATTGCTCAAGAATGTGGTCAAACAAAAGGACTGCCTCTATGACATTCCCTTCTCTGACTGAAACCTCCAAGACTCAATCAATCAGTTTTGAAAATCTTCAACCTCCTCCTTGAAGTATCAAATGGAAACCTGGATCCCACAACCATTGAGACCCTGTGGGCCATCATCATCCTCAAAAGAATACCTTCAACCTTTGCTGTGATTTGATCCCTTCATTTTGCTCAGTAAAATAGAAAATCTTCCAAAATCCCCATGGAAACCTTCCTTAGCAACCTCAAACAAGAAATCCAAAGCCAGAACAATTCCAGTCAAACAAGTAAGTCCTCTGGTTTCAGCATCTACCAAACTCATTCCTCTCAACCTTCTCAACAAAAAAAACAGAAAAAACATCAATTCTGCAAGGATGGCGTTCAAAAATCAAACACCTCCCATTCCACCTAAAAATGTCATCAACTCCACCCCAAGAAAGCCATTGCCTATCACCAGGCCTCTCTCAAAAAATTCCAATCCTTGCAGAAACCCCTGTTGGGCCCTGGAAAGGCATACCTCAGTCAAAGTTAACTGGACCCCAACATTATCATCCTTGACAGCAGGGCATCCAGCCACTTTCTTAAATATAAGAAATATCTTATTACTTATTTTTATTCTCTGTTTTTCCTCAATGTTTCCAACTGGACCCCACTGAAAGAAGAAGGATATGGAAAGGCCATCATTTGGCTTACCAATGGGGTGCTTGAAATCCCTCATGCTCAATATGTTCCTGATATCTGTAAAGTGATTGATTTGAATTGATAGAAATTATCGCATTGAGGGACCAGCAAATTCTGGCAGGTAGAAGCATACAAATAGAGACAAAAGGTGAGTGGGAAAGAATAATATAAAAGAAGTTGAGGACAAAAATGGAAAGGATTGAAATCATACCAGACAGACGAAGTTGAGATTTGAGGAAGGTGGTTCATGTTGAGGCGGGTTGAGGATGGTGATTGAGCAGTTGAGCAATTGGCAGAGGAGAGGCAGACATTGGGAGAGAAGATTGTATGAAGAAATTGGAACAAGATAAGAAAAGAAAGGAATCAGGAAAAATAAGAAAGGAACGGAATGATGATGAAGGAGACAAGGTTGATGATCATGGAGACAAGTTAGAAAAGCCTCCCGGGGACCTTGAAGTAAAGTCTTGAGTGAGAACGGGTAAGCGCGAGGTTGCTGCAGAAGTCACTACAGCTGCGCCGCGAGTGTGCGCGTGCCATTAGCCAGTAGGAGGAGGATTCAACACTTTGACACCCCTCGTGGCTGGTAGGATTTCGAGGTATTGAAAAAGAGGATTGATGACTTGAATTAGCTTTGATAGAGGAATGCGTGGTAGGGCTTTTGTCAGCCCGTCAGCAATCATCTTGTCCGAAGGGATTAGTTTGATTTTGAGATTGTTTGCTTGTAATTCCTCTCTGATGGCCTTAGTTTTTATGTCGATATGGCGGGTTTTGGAATTGCAGCCAAATTTCTTCAATTTGTCGTCCAATCCTTTGTTGTCAATGTGGTGCAAGCTTGGTTGCGTCGGTTTTTCCCACATTTCTGAAACTAAACCCCTCATCCAGATAGCCTCCAAAAAGGAGTCGACTAGCGGATTGAGTTCGGCCTCAGTGGTTGAGTGTGTTACGTTTCTCTGGCGGTAGCTTCTCCAAGCGATGGGTGATCCAAATAGGAGGGTTATGTGGCCGGATTGCGAATGTCTTGTTTTGAGATCGTCGTTCCACGTGGCTTTGCTAAAGCATTGTAGTTGGGTGTCCTGATGTTTTACTTTCAATACTAACAAGAGTCCTTTCGTTGCCTTGAGATACTTCCAACAGCGCTTAACTTCGCACCAGTGATTGATCCCGGGACGTTTGCAGAACCGGGCTAAGCTGGAGACAGCGTAACTGATGTCGGGTCGAGTTAAGCAAGCAATGTAGTTCATCAGGAACACAGCTGACCTGTAGTTGATTCCTAAAGCTTTGAACTCTTCATGTTTGTCTTCTGTGGCCGGTCGTAAATTGAAGTTAGCCATTAATGGAATGGAGGATGGATGACAGTCCGAAAGTTTGAGTTCTTCAAGCCCGTGTTTGATGTGATTTGGTTGAGAGAGAAATATTTTGTTTTCGGTTCTGGAGTATTTCATACCAAGAATTGTGTTTGGATCATGGGCAGTTGAGTTAGGAAAGCGCTGTAAAAAGTTTTCTTTAAACTTGTTTCCAAGACCGACCAAAATTAGGTCGTCAACGTGGAAGAAAATCATGGATTGCCTTTGGGAATTTAGATAGAGACAGGGATTGGATGATGATTGGTGGAAACCTTGGTCTGAAAGCCAGGAGGTGAGGGTGTTGAACCAGTTGAGAGGAGCTTGTTTAAGCCCGTACAACAATTTCTTAAGTTTGAGGTATTTTGATTTTCGTTTTGATCCTTTTGGAGTTTTAATTACAACGAGTTCCTTGAGTGGCGCGTGAAGAAATGCACTCTTTACGTCGAACTGAGTGATAGGAAGAGAGTGGTAGAGACCGTAAAATAGAGCTATTCTAAGAGATGCCGCTTTGCCGGTTGGTGAGAACGTGTCTTGGTAGTCCAGGCTGTATATCTGGTCAAACCCCTGCACGCAAAGTCGGCTTTTGTAGATCAAAGGGTCCCCATGACAGTTGTCTTTCAGGCAGTAGACCCATGTGGTATTGAGAGGATTTGAGGGTTCAGGACCATCATAGTCTTCCCAGACATCCATCTCTTCAATGCCGGATAATTCCGCGTCCATCGAGAGATCCCAGTTTTCAGAGTCTTTACACTTCTTAGCTTGCTTGTAAGATTTAGGAACAAAATAATGGTGAAATCCGTAACGGTCGGGAGGATGAAGAGTTTATTGGTTGTGCAGTATTCGAGAGGGAGCCAGTTCATCAGCGATCTCCTGGGATGAGTGAGATGACTCGTCATCTGCAGGCTCCGTAGCCTCAGTAGAAGACGAGGAGGGATTATCGGGTAAGGTGGAAGTGGAGGTAACTGGAGAGTCGGAACGCGGACAGTCATGCAGGATAAAAGGAAGATCTATGTCAATCAAAGGAATGACGGCAGGAGAGTTTTCAGAGGTTTGGAGGCGGGGACTGGATTTGATTATTTTGATGTGCTTCGACAAAATAATGGTATTATCTGGTTTGAGAATACGATAAGATAGGAGATCGGGGTTGAATCCTACTAACGTGCCTTCTAATCCTTGATTAATGAACTTGTCTCCGCGAGGAATTTTCAAGTTTAGATAGACCACCCTGGAACCAAGCGGATGGAAATAATCCACGGGTAGTGATTTATTAGTGAAGATTTTGTAGGGAGACTTTTTGTTGGATTGTTTGGGAATCTGATTCAGCATGAGAGTTGAGGCTTTGGACACTTCTTCCCAGAGATTAAGAGGTAAATTTGATGATTGAAGGACAGTTTGAATGGATTCGGCAATAGTACGGTTGGCGCGTTCCACTTTTCTGTTATTTTCGTGGTGGTATGGTTTGGATACAATGTGTTGGATTGAGTTTTCTTGAAGGAAGGACTTGAGTTCTTGCAAGATGAATTCTCCTCCACCATCGGTACAAACCATGGCAGGGAAGCATCCTTGTTTTTGCTTCTCAAATCTAAGAATGGATAAAATTTGAGGGCAAGCGTCAGATTTGGAATGGAGTGGGATGGCGGACAGATAGCCAGAATGGTTATCAACAATGGTCATAATTTACCTCATCCCATTACGGGATTCCGGATTAATTGGACCCATCAGATCAATGTGAAGCCGTTCGAAGGGTTTTGACGCGAGGGTTGCTTTGGTGTTGAACGGGGTTTTGGAAATTTTTGAAAATACGCAGTCGGTACATTGGAATTCTTTGATAAGAGAGTGAGGTATTTCCGGTTTAACAAGTTTGAGTTGGTGTGGACTGGCATGACCGAGAGATTGGTGAAGGTAAAGTAACTTATCATGATCAAAAGTTTTTCGAGTCAGATAGCTGATTTTTCAGTTATTGCCGATGGAGTGAGGAAGATTAAGAGCAAAAAGATTATCTCTTATGAATCCTTCAAAAGCAGTCGTTCCATTATGCAGGACCTTGAAGGAATTTCCGCTAGCAGTGAGAGTGAAATGTTTTTCAGAAATTAAGATTCCGGGACTGATCAAGTTGATTACGAGATCCGGAACATAGAGACAGTCAGTGAGTCGAATGAGAGAATTTCTCCAGGCGAGAACCACTTCGCCTTTTCCTTTAATAGGAAGATTTGCTCCGTCTTTTCCTGTACTTATGTGTTCACCGTCGCAGTCTTGTAATGAGGAGAAGTACTGAGTTGAATTAAACATATGGCAGGAAGCTCCCGAGTCGAGGATGATGCGATGGTCGGCGTTTACTTTGTTGATCCACGTAGTCAAAAGAGCATGATAATGAGCGACTTTGTTGTTCTTGGGTTTCTTTTGAGCTCTCCATTTCGCCTGAGCTTCTTTCCACCAATCCGGAGCAAGATGCTCGTGTTTATGCCAGCATTGTTCCTTGGGGTGGTCAGTTGCATTAGGATTGTGATAACCTTGCCGGCATTGTTGGGGTTTGGCGACAGGAGGTTTGGAATTGTTGGTCACAAGAGCAGTTTCTCTAACAGAGGCCTCGGTGAGTTTTGATTTTGTTTCATTATCGAGTTGCGTTAAGTGATTGAGAACCAGGTCAACCGTTACCTCTTTATTGGAGTGCATAATTTGCTGCCGTAAGGACTGAAGGGAGAGTGGGAATTTGAAAAGAACAAGATAGGCCAGGATATCCGAAGGAAGTTTGATACCAACGTCAAGCATTTTCTTGAGGGAAATTTTGATTTTGGTAATAAAGGAAGAGATCGCGTCAGGTTTGAAGGGATGATATAAGAAGTCGTTAAAGATTCGAGCTCGATTGGCGGTTTGAGATGAGGCAAATCTTTCTTTAATAGTTTTCCATAAACCTTTGGCGGAGTTGATATTATTGGAATTGACGACATTATTATGAGTGACGGTATCTATCTTGGATAAAATGATGACCCGAGTTTCAAGATCATCCGTGGGGCTGAGAGATTTGGTATTGTCTTTGAGAATTTGTTTGGTTCCTTTGAGTTCGAGTAGGATTGTGATCTTTTCTTTCCAAATTGAATAATTTTTGTCTGTAAGATTAGGAACAGCTTCAAGTGCGGCCTTGAGCATGATTTGTCGAAAGCCGTCCATGGTGCTAGGTCCCTCCATGAAGCAGCGAGGTTAGATAGTCGAGCGTTTTGGCTTTTAACCGTGTAAAGTGATTGATTTGAATTGATAGAAATTATCGCATTGAGGGACCAGCAAATTCTTGCAGGCAGCAGCATACAAATAGAGACAAAAGGTGAGTGGGAAAGAAGAATATAAAAGAAGTTGAGGACAAAAATGGAAAGGATTGAAATCATACCAGACAGACGAAGTTGAGATTTGAGGAAGGTGGTTCATGTTGAGGCGGGTTGAGGATGGTGATTGAGCAGTTGAGCAATTGGCAGAGGAGAGGCAGACATTGGGAGAGAAGATTGTATGAAGAAATTGGAACAAGATAAGAAAAGAAAGGAATCAGGAAAAATAAGAAAGGAACAGAATGATGATGAAGGAGACAAGGTTGATGATCATGGAGACAAGTTAGAAAAGCCTCCCGGGGACCTTGAAGTAAAGTCTTGAGTGAGAACGGGTAAGCGCGAGGTCGCTGCAGAAGTCACTACAGCTGCGCCGCGAGTGTGCGCGTGCCGTTAGCCAGTAGGAGGAGGATTTGACACTTTGAAAATATCTACAATTCTCTAGTCTCCATGACCCCTTATCTTTAATTTGGCCGCTGAATCATTACCTCCACCTCAGTTTTCAGTTGCATCAAGTGAAACAACTGCATAATGACTGGAAGATTCTCCAAAAATGTGCTTTCACTTGAAAACGCCAGGTTTTGTGCCTTTGCTACCCTTAGTGCCTTTGACACTCACCAACAAATGGGCCATCCCAATCCCAGCACCTCTCCGCCCTCTTTCCTACTATCAATCTTTCCAACCTCTCTTGTCCCAAGTGCCTGACTTCTAAGATGAAAAAGACCCCCTTCTCAGTGCACTTCCCTTCCCCTTCAGCTACCCTTCAGTGTATCCATATGGATGTTTGCAGACCTATCACCCCTTCCTCCAAAGGAGGCAGCAGGTTTTTTCTCAAAATCATCAATGTATTCAGTTGCTACGCATTCATTTTTCCAATTGGGAGTAATTCACAATCCTTTGATTTCTTCTCATTCTTCATCAACAAGGCTTGACTTGCCTCTGGATGCAAAGTCAAATCTTTAGCCTCCAACAATAGAGGCAATTTTTTCAATCATCTTTTTGAGAAAATGTTCTGCAAAAAAGGGATCCTGCACCTTCAGATGGATCTGCACACTCCTCAACAGAACCCCTTCACCAAGCAAGGAAACCATACTACCATTGAGAAGGCTTGTACTCTTCTCTGCACCAGCAGAGTGCCAACTGAGTGGTGGGGTGAAGCAATTTTCACATCTGTTTACCTTGAGAATTGGACACTGCACTTGTCTCTGAACCTAAAAATCCTTTTGAACAATGGAATGGCAAAGCTCCTTCTCTTGAAAGCATTTCCCCCTTTGGATGCAAGGTCTTCATGTAACTTGAGAAGAAGTAGCCAGCCTCCAAGTTCTCTCCTTCAGGAATTGAATGTGTCCTCTTAGGTTTTTACTCCCACCATATCTCCTACAAAATACTCATCCCTGCAACTAATACCATTCATTGATCAAACCATGTCAAGCTCTTCCCCAACATCTTTCCATTAAAAAATATAAATGCAACTTCCAACCACAATCCTGTTCCACTCAAGATTGATCTGGACCTGCCAGCTGACAACTTGCCTAGTGCCCTTGACACTGTTGAAAACAATCAAGAATCTCGCATTGTCCCTAACTTTAGCTCAACCAATTTGGAGCCTACTTACCCAACTCCACTTGCTCAATCTGATGTGCCTCCTTCCGCTTCTCTTCCTTCCTAAAAGTACCACACCCTTGTGCCATGGTACAACACCGCTCCCAAAGAGATGGGTGCAGACATCTCCACCAACCAGATCCTCCCCACCAGGCCTTGACACCAGTCAACTGTGATCACCAGAAAATCAAGCCATTGAAGTGACCCAAGACAATCCAAGAGGCTCAAGCTCAACATGAATTGCCTGGTTGGAAGACTGTGATCAACTCTGATCATAACAACTGTATAAGGCACAAGGTATGGGAGGTAGTTCCAAAGCAACCCAATGCAAGGGAGCTTGAAACAATGTGGTTTTTCAAGAAAAAGAAGGATGCCAATGGCAACTTTTTCAAAAAGAAATCCAGGCTCTGTGCCGAGGTATTTTGTCAGATTGAAGGCATTGACTACAGAAATAGTTTTTATCACACCAGGTGGCTTCCTTCCCTACGTATCCTGCTCAGATTAGTGGCCTCATTTGATCTGGATCTTCATCATATAGAATTCAATTTCACCTTTCTGAATGGAAATCCTGACAAGGAGATCTTCATCAAGTCTCCCAAAGTATTAGATATCATCATCCCTCATGGCCATGGACTGCAACTCTTGAAATCCCTGTACGGCCTCAAGCAACGCCCACGCTGCTGGTACTCCGTGCTGTCCAATTCCTTTCTATCTCTGAACTTCCAACACTTGAACATCAATCCATTTCTCTTCATCCACTGAAACCCTAAGAAACTATTTCACGTCTATTTGCATGTCAATGACCTGGTCATTGGCAGCAAAAGCAGTATGTTCTATAATTCAAAGCCAACATTGGTCAAAATTTTGATATGGAGGATTTAGAAAATTGTAAGTATGTGTTAGGCATGCGTGTGACCCAGGATTTTCAAAAAAAACAATTCAACTCAACCAGGATTTTTACATCTCCAACATCCTGGAAACAATGGGCATGAGCAACTGGAAATCTGCCTTGACTCCACTCTCACAACAAGTTTCAAAGATCCCTATCTCCCCCAATCCTGTCACTGCCGGCTTCAACTATCCCTTGCCTTTAGGGATCCGGAATTACCTCATCCAATGCACTTTTCCAGACCCAGTATTCAGCTGGATCTAAATCTCACAGTTCCTCAATTCAGTCACCATCACTCACAAACAGAAATTCCTTCACCTATTGCACTAACTCAAGAAAATGGCCAACCTTGGAATAAAGCTGGGCGGACCTGTCAAGATGGCTTTTCATTTTGCTGCTACTGAAATGCTAACCATGCCTCAAGTAGCAACTGACACTCCTTCTTGGTGAAATTCCTTTTTATTAAAAGACCAGTCTTGTTGCAATGCTCAGAGCAGGACTTCTTTGCCCTCACCACCACTGAATCCAAACACCAGTCATGCTCCAAGTTTGGAAACAACCTTCTTTGGATCTCTCAGCTACTCTCCTGTCTCTCCCAACCATTCCAAAAATCCTACAGACCATCCTCCCTGTTCTTCCACCATCAAGGTGCAATAGCACTCCTCAAGAATCCTCTGTACCAGAATCAAACTAGACACATAGATGTGCACTTACACTGGTTGTGGAACCATGTTTCTGGGGGAGACTTCAAGCTTGATTATGTCCCTACCACCAACAACATTGCTGATGGGACAACCAAAAACATTTCTCCCATCCTCACCCACAATTTCCAGGCCAACATGCAACTTGTTCCCCTCCACACGACATAGCAAGCATGGGGGTGTGTTGGAGTATGGAGAGTCATGACATTGGTTGGAGCCACCAGCAACCACCACTGCACAACCAAATCTGTGAATCTTGTGCGTCTACTTAGATTAGGTTAACACAAGAAGCCTGTATTTAGTCCTGCCCCACTACAGTTGTTTTTATTCTTCCCTTTTCTTTCCTCACTTAGTTTGTTGCCTGTCTCCACTTGGTACCTCATCTAGTTAATTGTTGCTTCTCATCTTGTGAGCTTGGCCCTTTGATCCCAAGACTTGCTTCCTCACAGCTCCCACTTTCTGGTTTCTTCTTTCAGGTGTTGTTTCCTTTTTCCAATTCTTTTCCTTCTCCTCCTTTCTTTTTCTCACCCAACTGACAGAATCAAAGTGCTTGCTACCATAATCCACAATCACTCACTTTTTCACCTGTCTCCACTTTTTAACTCATCTAGGTACTCCTTGTTTTGAATCTTGTGCTTGCCCCTTTGGTCCCAAGACTTGCTCCCTCACAGCTCCAACTTGCTGGTTTCTCATTTCAGGTAATCTTTGTTTCTCATCTCATTCTTGCCCCTTTGGTCCCAAGACTTGCTCCCTCACAGCTCCCATATGCTGGTTTCTCATTTCAGTTTGTTGAGGAAAAGGCTGTTACATAAGGTGTTTGTTTTGATTGAAAAAAAATGGAAGAAAAAATAATAGGAATCCACCCTTCATTTCAGTTTTTAAGAAATCACAATCAGAACACAACTCTTGACTTTTATTCAATCAACCCAACAACTTGTCTCAAGAATCTCCCAATGTTTACGGTTGAACTGTAAAAACAGCATTGGTGGTCCAGCATTGGGCTACATTGGTCCCCCCAAAAAAACAAAAAAAGGGATGAAAAAAATCAGTTGGTCCCCCCCACCAAAATATAAAGAAAAGGGATAAAAAATCAAATCAGTAGTTCTGTGAGATTTTTCATTAAAGGAGAAGGTAATCAATGACTTACCAGATAGAATAAAGGATGAGATGACTGGATTTGGGGTGCTTGATTTGGAATTTCATAATTGATGAAAAATCTTGCAGTGGGATGGGGCAGTTGGTCCAATTAGGAGGGAGGGAGGGAGGGGGTAAAAAAAAAAATAGGATGTGGTTGTTTGAAAAATGGGACGGTAGATTTTGAAGAATTTATGGCACAGGAGCCAGGTCTTGGGGTGAGAGGTAACAACTTGGAGGGGATTAAATGCCTGCTGGAGGACCAATGGTCTGTGGATCAATGATTGTCATTCAGTGGCATGTAGTGAGGTTTGAGTAAAAAAATCACAAATTGTCCAGGTTGTGGGTCCATCGAAGTGATGAATGAAAATTTAATAAGGGAGCAGGCAACATTCAGGAGAAATAAGAGGCAAAACAGGATTGGTGATGAAAAGTTTTAATATGAGAAGCAAGGTTGATTGGAGAAGGAAGGAGTATGGTAGGCTACTGAAGAGCCAAATGAGATGTATTGATAAGGCTACAAAGAGCCAAGGATGGAGGGAAAGTACTTGTATAGTCAAGTGGAACTGATCTGAAGAGGAGGAAGGGACACTCCGGTTTAGTTGTCTGGTAATCAGATGATTTTCATTCATTGTCCAAGGGAAGGACCAGTATTTATGGACAACTAGAGAACCCCAAAGGGGGCCTAAGGCAGCAGGTTAGAGACAACTAGAGAGCCCAAGAGGGGGCCTAAGACATGGGTAATGAGATAATGAAAACAGTAAGATAGCAATAAGGTAACTAAATTTGTTAGTTACAGAATTTGAACGTCAAAAGACAACACACCACCTTAACTGACAAATTTAGGAACCAATTTAAGACCAGAAAACATTCCAGAGATTCATGAGAAATGAGAGGAGAATATGAGAATGATAGAGATATGAGAGTTGAGTAATAAATGACAAGACACCACCTTGTCAGGATATGAGATGGGGAAATGATAGCCTATTTTAAGAGGAGCAACAAGGAACCCAGGCATAGTTGCCTAGCATGATATGGGGAAATGATAGCCTATTTTAAGAGGAGCAACAAGGAACCCAGGCATAGTTGCCTAGCATGATATGGGGAATGGTAACCTATTTTAAGAGGAGCAACAAGGACCTCCGGCATAGTTGCCTAGCTTAATGGGGAAGAATGATATGATGATGATGGTGATGGTGATGGTGATGGTGATGGTGATGGTGATGGTGATGGTGATGGTGATGGTGATGGTGATGGTGATGGTGATGGTGATGGTGATGGTGATGGTGATGGTGATGGTGATGGTGATGGTGATGGTGATGGTGATGGTGATGGTGATGGTGATGGTGATGGTGATGGTGATGGTGATGGTGATGGTTTTAGAGATGAAGTTGGAATGGAGTGGTGACAGTTATAGGATAATGGTGGTGGATGAAAGTATAGCATGATAAGGAATGTGGATATATTAAAGATAGAGGGTGGGGAGCTGGAGATATAGAGACAGTATTGAACAAAAGGAGGAAAGGATCCCAAAACACCAGCCTGTTCAATACTGGATGGAAGGGAGGTTGATATGTTGTTAGGGTTGATTGGTGAGTTGTTGTTGAAGAGTGGGATGCGATGTTAGAGATGGAGTGATGGTGATTGAGGTTGATGGGTAAATTGATGGAGGAGATGGAGCGATTTTGGTTGTAGTTGATGGAGCAATGAGATGAAGGAGATGGAGTGAGTGGTTGTGTAACAGATGGAGCAGAGGAGATGGATGGGAGCAAGCAAGCGGTGGTTGAGATGGAGCAATGGAGCAATATGAGGTGGAAGAGCAAGGTCGCAAGGGAGGAAGCAAGCAATGGAGCAATGTGGTGATGTAGCACATGAAGTGGAGGAGATGGATGGTAGCAAGCAAGTGGTTGAGATGAGGCCAAGGTAAGATTTCCAAATTGATCCTCTGGAGAACCAGGTACATGATGATGAGGAGGGGCATTTGGGGTCAAGAACCAAGTGGAATCCCTGATTGTGGGATGAGATGGTGATGGAGAGGAAGATCAATTGATTGAGGGGGAGAGAAGAGGGGCAACAGTTGGAGGTAAGGATATGTGGTGATGTTTATGATTCAATCAAACATGATCTAAGGCAGCCCTGATGGAGTCGTAAGGGGTCTGAGAATCTTGTAGGAAACCAAAAAAGTAATCTTTCAGAGAAACATTGTTGAGTTATCTTGAGGTCAAGTTCAAAAGGTTTGGATGATGAACAAAAGGTTGGGCAGTCACGTGATCCTTAATCTTTAAACAGATCGTCTGAGCAAACTGGACCAAATGGCAGCGCTCTACACTTTTGATTGCAGTCAATGGGATGGAAATCTTGACGTTTTGACTGTGGTGTTGACAGTTGAAGATTTTCTGCCTGAGAGCCTTGACCCATTGGTACTTAGTCTGTTGGGTATCACTGAGAAAGGTATACACTTTTCCCAAGACAAAGAGTTTAAACTGAGTTGGGTGTTTTGAATTGGGTGAGGCGGATTTGAGTTTGGTACAGAAGTGAAGGTCAATCTGACTGGTAGGAAAGTAGGGCTGATGGCTGGAAGGATACCAGGATAGGATTGAGTCCATAAGGATAAACCAACTCTTGACAATCCTACGTTGGTGCAGTTTACAAGGATGACGCCTGGAGAAGAAGCCAGATTTGACTTGTTCACCATCCTCATCAAGATCTCTGTTGGGATGATTGCTGATGAGATTGTTGCTGAGGAAGGCGTAGAAACAGATGTGAGCGGTGGTCAGGTAGACGTAGCCTTTGAGGAGGATGGATTGGAACAACCAGGAGGAATATTTGGCCAAGAGGTCTTCATCCTTGGGGAGTTGGAAGACTTGTTGGAGTTTATTTGATAGGATCTTTTTGCGCTTGTGGGCTAGATGGAGGTCATGTGGATGCCGATGATGGGGAGATAAGGAGCAGATGGATGTTGGTGGGTGAGGAAGGGTGATAGTATTGGAAATCTTGGGGAAGGATGATTGGACAGACAATGTAAATTGAGTAGACTGAGGGAATGATTGGATTGAGAGGAAGGATTAATAAGGGATGAGGAGGGAGGTGAGGGTGACAAGTTGGAGTTGGAGGGAGGAACTTGAGTTGATTGGATGGGCGGATCGTGAGGGTCTCAACGGTCAGAGTTGTCAGAGCCAGGTTGGTTGGTTGAGTTGGTATTGGAGGATGATGAGTCATGTTGGAGGGGGACGGGGGCCTGATGAACTGGAGGGATGGCCAAGATGGTCAAGGATTTGAGAGAGAGGGAGTTGGAGGAGTGATGATGAGATTTCAACTGATCTGATGATGATGATGCGGAGGAGGAGGAGGGGGGTGAGGTCAATAGTGATGATGATGGGTGGTGGGAGGATGAGTTGAATGGATCCAATAGGTTGGTAGGATGGAGGGAGAGTGACCGATGAAATCTGGGTGGGTTGACAATCAATGGTGAAGCAATGAGTGAATGAGGAAGGAGCAATGAAGCGTGATGGATGATGATAGAATGATGAAGTGTGTAGGATTGATGAGATTAGCGGTGGGACAACCAGTTGGAACAATGAAGTTGACCGGATGACTTAGTGGGATGAACTTTGGCTTTTAACCGTGAAAAGTTTTAATATGAGAAGCAAGGTTGATTGGAGAAGGAAGGAGTATGGTAGGCTACTGAAGAGCCAAATGAGATGTATTGATAAGGCTACAAAGAGCCAAGGATGGAGGGAAAGTACTTGTATAGTCAAGTGGAACGGATCTGAAGAGGAGGAAGGGACACTCCGGTTTAGTTGTCTGGTGATCAGATGATTTTCATTCATGGTCCAAGGGAAGGACCAGTATTTATGGACAACTAGAGAGCCCCAAAGGGGGCCTAAGGCAGCAGGTTAGAGACAACTAGAGAGCCTCAGAGGGAGCCTAAGACATGGGTAATGAGATAATGAAAACAGTAAGATAGCAATAAGGTAACTAAATTTGTTAGTTACAGAATTTGAACATCAAAAGACAACAGGTGATAGGTGAGAGCAAAGAGGCTGCACTCTGGCATGAGGCAGCAGATGGTTTGGACTAAAATTTCAAAAGATTGTGAAATAAATCTGGTGCAAACCCAGAAATAGAACCTGGGCAGAAATGGCATAAAGTCTTGTTTTTTTGAAAAAAAAAGTTGCATGCTCCAAACTTTTTTAAAAACACAATAGCTAGTAGGCGCATTTGGAACAGTGTAATGTGGGCTCAATGTGGAAGAAAAATGAAATACGGGACCAGCAAGTGAGGATGATTGGCTCAAATAGTGGGACCAAAGGAGACAAGGGAGATGGACAGTACCTGAACAAGGTATGAGACATAAGAGACAAGAAAGCAACGGATGAGTCATTGATTGCAGGAGGTAAGCATGAGAAGGAAATTGCAGGCCAGAATTGCGACACAAGAGAGGTGAAACAGAGAAGGAAAGAGATAAGGGCAAACCTGAAAGACAGGACCAGCGAGTGAGGATGAGTGGGGATCAAATAGTATGACCAAAGGAGACAAGGGAGATGGACAGTACCTGAACAAGGTACAAGACATAAGAGACAAGAAAGCAACAAATGAGTGAGGAGAGCAGATAGAGAGATGGTACAACAGGTTTTAAGTCTCTTTAAGACCTAACTGAGTGATAGACACGGTTTGGATTCACATAGTTAGGTTGCTCTACGCTTGGACGTCCCCTTCGGTCTACTGGTCGCCTGATTGGTCTGAGTGTTGAGTGTCGCGAGGTGGGCTCAGAGATTCAAAAAAAAATAGAGAAGTACATAATGGAGAGAACAAGGGACATAACTAAATAAATTTAGATGAGGAAACAAGAGAGTATGCATCAAGGCTGGGAGACGTAGAGGTAGAAGCAGTTGTTGGAATCCCTCAACTCAACAATTTACCGACTAGCGACCAAGATAACCAACCTGGGACTCGACTCCTACGTCCAATGTGAAAACCCCGACTTGTCAAACCTAAACCCCTTTATCACCAGTTAGGTTTGAGAGTGTGTACCTACAGTTGTCTACCTACAGTTGTACCCGTCTCCTCTCCTCTTTTCTTTTTCTCATTCGTTGTCGTTTCCTTACTCAAACTCAATACCTTGTTCAGGTATTTCCATCTCGTCGCCTCCTTTAGTCCCATGACTTGTGCCCCACTTGTCTCAACTCGCTGGTCTCTTATTTCAGGTTTGCAGGCAACTCTTTCTTTTCATTCTCTGTCTTTCTTCTTATTCCTGTTCTTTCTTGTCTCGTCCTCCTCATCATGCGCGCTACCTGAAACTCCATTCGTTGTTGTTTCCTTACTCAAACTCAATACCTTGTTGAGGTATTTCTATCTAGTCGCCTTCTTTGGTCCCATGACTTGTACCCCACTCGTCTCAACTCGCTGGTCTCTTATTTCAGGTATTTCCCTCTCGTCGCCTCCTTTGGTCCCATGACTTGTGCCCCACTCGTCTCAGCTCGCTGGTCTCTTATTTCAGCGGTGAATTCGGCGCTTCTTGGGCGCAAGCAAGCGTGTTTTTCAGTTTTCGCCTCCTAATGCGCTTTCAGCACATTTTCTAATTATTTTTGCGCACTCAGCCTTGGATTAACAGGTAGGAATGGCTGTCTGCATGCAAGGAACCTGATGATGTCGCCCCAGTTGTCTGTCAATGCACTCTCTTGAGGATTTTGCTCGGCCATTTCTCGGCATCATGTTAGCTCCCCGATGTACAGGTGCGGACGCTCAACCGTGCAGTGGATGTACTCCGAGCTCCCGGTAGGTTGTTGGGACCTAGCGGTGCCATGGCTGCTCCTTAACATGCTCATTTATGAATTGGAAATGGGGGACTCCACCGGTGACCGTGGAATATTAGCTTTGCCAAGTGTGGGAGACGCAGTTAGTTCAAGATAGAAGATGCCTCGCTGGCTCTGACGAAATTAAATGCACTGAGTGCAGCAGACTGCTTGGTCCAAGGAATGATAATGAAAGTGTGTAGCCGTGAGTTGGGCTTCACCAATAAAAAGTTCTATGAGGCAAGATGGGTGACGAATCTCAAAAGCCAACTCCCGCGCCGGCCCCAATGCCAGCGCCGACAGAGAGGCCAGCGCCTGCGCCCAAACCGGCACCTGCACCTGCACCGACACCTGCGCCTAAACCGGCATTGAGATGCAGACCCAGCCCGAGACCTAAACCTCCTCCCAGACCACCAAACAATCCACCTAGTAGGCCTCCGAATGGCAAGACTCCAAAGCCTGGGCCGCCCCAGCCACCGCCAAATCGTCCAGGGTAACCTGTGGAGGGGACGAGTGAGTAATTCTAGCGCAAGGCAGTCATGCGAAGTGCCTACGCGTGCTTACCTCCTCCATACTGAGGGTAAGGGTTGGGCGGGGGTGCAGAGAAGCCACCACCACCACCGTTTCCGGAGCCGTAGCCGGAGCCGTAGCCGGAATCGTAGCCAGAGTCGTAGCCTTCATCACGGTAATGCTGCTCCGCACGGGGCTCCAGGCTGTGTAGGCAAAAAGGAAATGCGGGAAAAGGGTTCATGCTGGGTCAAAATAATTGTGACCTTCGAGGGAGGGGACATACACTGCTTCTACTTCAGGTAAAGGTGCCGGCAAAGCGATTACGCCTGCAAGGAAAGGAGAAGTTAAGAAAGGGTCCTAGTTTTTTTTTTGTTTTTGGTGTAAGAAAAGACTTAAGAGGAATGTCACATGAACTGACTGCTACAGGCGAGCAAGAGGCCAAGGAGAAGGCTTGATTGCATTTTACACGGAGACACTTGGGGGAACTTGAATCGTTCAGGATCGGAATGTAAGAGTTATTATGAGCGAATGTGTCGCGTTCTAAAGGAAGGGGATGGTGGCAGATGAATCTTCGATGAAGAGCGAGTATAAGGAACTGAACTCAATACGATTCCCCGTCCATTAAATACTAGTGACCACGCGACTAACCCTCTTAGCCGGGCATCCATTTGTTCAGCGATACCCACCAAACCGGGGTCCCCCAAGGCAATGCGAATCCTTAAGGTGCTATGAGCACTAGAGTCTGGGCAGGGCAAGTGCATAGCTGAGCTTGATTGAAACTAGCAGTCCCGATTTGAGCGAGACGATGGGCGAAAGCAGAAGATGTACGCGAGATGGAGGCTCATTCACCTGCTCAAGACGAGCAGTGCTTGGAGCACCCACAGACGACGAGCTGCTGATGCTGAATTGTGACCTCGGCCATACGAGACTGACGGCATGGGCTGACGACCGGCTGGAGAAGATCCGATGGGGAAGACCGCTCACGGTCATAAACGAAGATCGACCTCAATGACTGCGTGGCACACACCCCAAAAGAACCAGTACATACAGTAACCTCGAATTCAATCAAAACCATCGAACAATTCTGAACCCAAGAATTACATGGCGGGCTTGGTAGAGCAGGAGGCTTTGGAAAAAATAACCACAACCTACTGGAAAGCTAGGGAACATTGTTAGCCGATATAGCGAGGATGCATATATGTATGTATCTAACACTTGCAGCATGTGAAAGGACTTGCAGCCTAAATCGACTTCGCCAACTCTTCCTGTCGTTACCTCAAGGAGGTACATGCATACACGATTGAGGGAGGGGTGTAGCAGTCTCCCCATAGAATTGTAAGATGGAAAAAAAAATGCAAGGAGCCCACCCTTCAAACCAACATCTTACTAACCATATCTCACTGGGTCAAAAGAAGTCTGGAAGCTCTCAAACAGACAAATGACCAAAGAAAATGGCCCTAGAAAACTCTAAGGACCATTGAAAAATACTTCCTGGGTAAATCTAATGATTCCTGAAATGCTCATCTCAATTTTTCAATGCAAATATCATCAGACCATACACAATTTAAGTTGATGCAATTGTGTCTTAATTATAATTGAAAGCATTGGATTTCAAGACTTATGTTTTCTATAATTTCATTTTAATTTGACCCCTTCAAAATTGAATCTATATAAATTAAAATCTAGAATAATTGAATTTGTTTTTTAAGTCTTCACAAGGCATGTTATGTGATTATTTTTTCTATCTGTATTTTTTCCTGAAAATATCCTAATTGAATAATCTGGCATGTCAATATGTTCAAAGGCAAGGCACATACAATAAAATATTTAAGCATATGAATCAAAATAGGGCATATAAGGTTTAGAACCTCCACTATTAAAAACCAATCTTTTTTTTTACCAAACCCACCATTTTCAATAGCCTTATTCTAGAATAAGCAGGCCCCTGAACAGATTTAGTTCAAAGTGAAATTTGCCATAAAATTTCCATGCTTTAAAAATCAAATACCCTATTTATGCATTCTAAATTGATCAACTTGAAACTTCTCCATTTCATTGTGCATCAAAACCAACATTTTCACTCCATCAGAGTTTGAAACTCATGCCTCCACAACACAAACATCACCAAAAATCATCAAAATAATGATTATCAGATTTTTCAAACCAACCTTGAGTAAAATAGTTAAAAATTCAATCAGGAATACTGAGATTTTGTTACTATTTGATTCTGATTCAGGCTTTGATTATGTTGAGAGTTCTTTCCAAGTCTTGATAATCAAAATATTAAAATAAAATAAAAATAAATTAAAATTAGAATTTAAAATTTAAAGAAAAATGCCAAATTAAAAAATTAAAAATGAAAAATTAAAAATGAAAAATTAAAAAATTGAAAAATTAAAAAATAAAAAATAAAAAAATAAAAAAATAAAAAAATAAAAAAATATAAAAATAAAAAAATATAAAAATATAAAAATATAAAAATAAAAAAATAAAAAAATAAAAAAATAAAAAAATAAAAAAATAAAAAAATAAAAAAATAAAAAAATAAAAAAATAAAAAAATAAAAAAATAAAAAAATAAAAAAATAAAAAAATAAAAAAATAAAAAAATAAAAAAATAAAAAAATAAAAAAATAAAAAAATAAAAAAATAAAAAAATAAAAAAATAAAAAAATAAAAAAATAAAAAAATAAAAAAATGAAAAAATGAAAAATAAAAAAATAAAAAAATAAAAAAATAAAAAAATAAAAAAATAAAAAAATAAAAAAATAAAGAAATAAAAAAATAAAAAAATAAAAAAATAAAGAAATAAAGAAATACAATAATACAAAAATACAAAAATACAAAATATAAAAATATAAAAATAAAAAAATAAAAAAATAAAAAAATAAAAAAATAAAAAAATAAAAAAATAAAAAAATAAAAAAATAAAAAAATGAAAAAATGAAAAATAAAAAAATAAAAAAATAAAAAAATAAAAAAATAAAAAAATAAAAAAATAAAAAAATAAAAAAATAAAGAAATAAAAAAATAAAAAAATAAAAAAATAAAGAAATAAAGAAATACAATAATACAAAAATACAAAAATACAAAATATAAAAATATAAAAATAAAAAAATAAAAAAATAAAAAAATAAAAAAATAAAAAAATAAAAAAATAAAAAAATAAAAAAATAAAAAAATAAAAAAATAAAAAAATAAAAAAATAAAAAAATAAAAAAATAAAAAAATAAAAAAAATAAAAAAATAAAAAAATAAAAAAATGAAACAATAAAAATGGAATAAAAATACAAAAATACAAAAATATAAAAATATAAAAATATAACAATATAAAAATATAAAAATATAAAAATATAAAAATATAAAAATATAAAAATATAAGAATATAAGAATATAAGAATATAAAAATATAATAATATAATAATATAAAAACATAAAAATATAAAAATATAAACAATATAAACAATATAAACAATTTAAAAATATAAAAATATAAAAATATAAAAATAAAAAAATAAAAAAATAAAAAAAATAAAAAAAGGGTGTTAGGTTTTTCACGCCCCCAAACCTGGAAAAAAGGTGGTTTGGAAGTTCCCAAAACTTCCCAAAACATCCCCCACCCATGCAGTAAACCTGGAAAAAACAAGCTTTTTGGGGGTTGTCAAAAAAAAAAAAAATACGGGGGGATAGGGGGGCATCTCAAACCCCTGGAGAATAAATGGTAAGAACTTTGGCCATTTTTAAGGCCTTCAAAATTTCCCCCCAAAAAATGAAAAAAATGCTCCATGTCTCAAATATGTTCTCATTATTAATCTTTTTTTGTTGATCATTTTCAAAAATCTGAAGAGACACAAAGTCTCCAAATCTGCCAGGCCATTCAATTATAATTTTTCAGAATTTTAGTATCCCACTGTTCCGCCTTGATACTTCACTTTCCCGCCTTAGTGATTCACTTTCCCGCATTATTACTTCACTTTCCTGCCTTAGTACTGCACTTTCCTGCCTTAGTAATTTACTTTCCGGCCAGAAAATGGGATTTACATAAAGAATGAGACATTATTTTGAATTCTTATTTTTGTTATTTTTCCATGAGATTTTCCAAATTTTCAGTTTTCAGTATTTTAGTGGGCACTGCAAAGTGCCCAAAAAAAATTTTGGGGGGGTTTTAGGATCAATTTCTCACCCAAAAAAATGATGCATCTACAACAATAATGGGAAGTGTCTGTTTTGTGGTGTGTTTTGAAGAAATTTCTGATACTATTTTGATTTTTTTATGGAAACACTGAGTTTAAAAATTTAAAATTCACTTCAAATGAAAATAAATATATTTTTTTCATATTTTTTGGACCTTGCTTTGTCCCTCAAATGTCTAATCTCAAAATACCATGTTTAAACCCCTTTTTGGGGTAGGTCCGCATTTTTGGGCTCTTATATATGAATAATCTGATATTCAATATAATTTTTATGATTTACTGCCTCCTCCTCACCTCTTGGTGCGGTTCAATGATCTCATCAACCCCAAAATCCTCTTTCAATATCTAGAATCTACTCCACACCACACCATCATCACCACCATCACCAATTATAACAACTCAACACCAATCAACCAATCACACATCACTACTCAACACAACTCAACCAATAAAATTCAACACTCCACCCCCACTTAATAGACCCCCCTGAATCCAAAAACTTAAATTAAAAAAATCAAGTCTTCATACAAAAAAACATCTCAGAATAAAAATCCCAAACAAAAAATTTCTAAACAACACATCGACCCACTTTTAATATCTTCCTCTGCTGCTTCTTCTTCTGTTCCAATATTTTCCTCTGCTGCTTCTCCTTCTACTGCTTCAACTGATTTATATCACCCCCATGATTCCACCCCTTTGGCTCCTACACCTGAATTATCATATCATTCAAAGGGGGAACTTGTGGATGCTTTTCAAGAGTTGGCTAAATACCATGGATATGCCATTTCCGCCAAAGTCTCCAATACTAAAAATCAAAGATATACTTACCAATGTGAAAAATCTGGGGAATATAAACCCACTTTGGATGGAAAAAGACTTTCATCAACTAGAAAAACAAACTGTCCCTTCAACTTCTCTGGAAGATTTTACAAGAATCTGGTCTTTGGAAATAAAAATTCAATGCCCTGATCACAATCATCCACCATCAACTGATCAATCCACCCATCCAGTTCATAGAAGTATTCAGGGTGATCAAGAGGATATGTTCAATTCTTTAACCAAAGCTGGGGTTCCTCCACTGAAAATTCTTGATTCCTTCATGCAGTCCTCCAATTCTCCTGTTCACACAACCTTTAGTACAATCTATGACAAAAGTTCAAAAATAAAAAAAATAAAAACTGGAAGGAAAATCACCCATAGAAGCTTTAATAATGGAATTAAGGAACTCTTCTTCCACATATGAAATCAATAATCAAAATGGTCAGATTAGTTCTTTATTCATTTATCACCTAGATTCTATCCAATTGATCAAACTCTTGTCATCAGTATTAATGATGGAATGTAGCTATAAAACCAACAAATTTTCCATACCTCTTCTTCACATAGTTGTGTTCATCAATGGTACTAGAAAATTCCTTTTTTGTTTCTGTTTCCTCTCAAAAGAAAGGAAGGAAGACTATAATTGGTTGGGGGGGATCAGGATTGATTTTTTAGTTTCCATTGATTGTCATATTTTTTTTTTCACTCAGAGTTCAGGAACCATCATCAATAAGAGATTTGTTTCACAGAATTTGAGTCCTGAGACCTTGAAGATGATCAAAAGAAGAAAAAAACAAGCTTAATATGAAGATGCTTAGAGGCCTCCAGGGAATCCAACCTTTGCTCCACAGCCACAGCCTCTGGAATAGAAAAGGTGAATAAATTTATGGATTAATCTTGCTTTATCGTTTACTTATAAACCCCTTGTTTTTTGGGATTAATTTCAAAACATTTTCTTATTCAACTTATGATAATTTTGAAGTGGTGGCAATTGATTAAGTCAGCATGAATAATTTTTTTTGCCGTTTCATCTTAAATACTACTGATCATTTTTTTCTTAGTATCAATACTAAAATTTCATTTTCTCAAAGAGAGCCATAATACAAATTTCACATGTTCAAGATGTGATGGGTGATTGGAACTGTGCGTTTAGATCAGTAGCAGTTAATTTGAGCCTTAAATATGAGGATTGGAGCTCAATAAATCAGTAAATGATCAAGGAAATGGAATCCAAATCTATCTTCAAGGATGAAAACTTCATGGATCAAGTCTTGGATGAAAATTTTCACAAAGGAAGAAAACTTCTCACATACACTTCTGGACCTGCCCCTCAGTTTTACTGGATGAAATTCCCTTGCCATGGTTTCCTGCTTGCAGATACATACAAAAGGCCAGTGGTACTTTTATCTTAGTTGATGTCATCAACTTATTTGCGGCTCAATTCTCCTCCAACTGCCAATTCTCAAACATCTCCCATATTTTTAATTATTATAGAAGATTTTCAGAACATAGTTTCTTTCCAATATAATTCTGAACTGTGTCCAGCTCCCCAATTAGATCCCCTTTGGAAGGCTTTTGCTAGCAAGGAATGACAAAAATGGGAAGATTTGATTCATCATGACTTGGAAATTGGTTTGAAGATTTTGTTTCCTCTTAGTAAAAATAATAAAGTAGTAAGAATTGATCTTGATTGAATCATTTTTCTGTTTTTCTCCACTCAATTTTTCATAATTTTTTTTACTCATTGATTTGGAGCAAAAAACCATTGATTTAGAGCAAAAAACACCACTATTGTGTTTTCAATTATCAATTCTGTGAGATATAATAAGCTAAAAAAAATCCCCATGTGATTTTTTTGAGCCTTTCACAATGCCAAATTAAATACTCCAAACTTAAAATTTGGAAAATCTCATTGAAAAATAATCAAAAAAAGAATTGAAAATGATGTCTCATTTTTTATGTAAATCCCATTTTCTGACTGGAAAGTGAAGTACAAAGATTGTGAATCAATGATAATTGAATTGCTTTCCATATTTGAAAACTTTCTTTTTCTTCAGATCTTTCAAAATGATCAAAAAATAAAAGATTCAACATGTGAAAAGATTTGAGACGTGGATCATTTTTTTTTCAGTTTTTAAGGGCAATTTTGAAGGCCTTAAAAATGGAAAAAATTCTTGGGATTTATTCTACAGGGGTTTGAGATGCTCCGCTATCCCCCAGTATTTTTTTTTTTGAAAACCCCCAAAAACTGTGTTTTTTCTAGGTTTACCGCGTGGGTGGGAGACGTTGCAGGATAGTGTGAGGATGTCCAAACTGTGTGTTTTCCAGGTTTGGGGGTGTGAAAAATCCAACACCCAAAAATAAAAAAATAGAAAAATAAAAAAAATAAAGGGGGATGTTAAATTCATGACTCCCGGTTGTGTGGGAATGGTGCAAGGCCCTAAAAATCCCAAAGGACGGGTGGGGGCCCCTACACGCATCCAAGACGTGAGCGCAGGCCAGAAAACGCGTCTAGACGCGCCCAAGGCGCCATCTCAAACACACACAACCCCCAGGGGGCCGTATACACCCCCTACACGGCTTATTTGAGCCATTTAACCCCATACACAGCTATTTGGAGCCATTTCCAGCAGTATTTGGCCCCCTGGGGGTTGTTCCAAACATTTTGGGTCCCCCTGGACCAAATTTGGGTTCCATCAACCCAATTTTGGGATCAAAAATTACTATGGGGGACTTTTGTTCCACATCTAGCAATCATAAAGTGACACCAAAGTGAAATTAAATCAAAATCAAGTTAAATTAAAGTGAAATTAAAGAGACACTATAGGAAAACCTGAATAATACATCCCAAAAAATTGATCTATCTCAACTTGAAAATGAGGAAAGTTGGTCATTGTTCAATTGGAAGTTGGATTGAATACTGAAGTAGAATTGCATTTTTTTGCATTATGGGAACAGTGGAAAGCTCTCCTTTTATCATGGCTGTGTTCAAGGACTATAATGGTGCCATGACCAAAGCTGTGAAAAAGTGGATTCTGGTAATTAATCTTTGGAAGCCTCAATTTCATCCTCATCAAGGGTGAAAATTGAGGAACAAAATTTTTCACAAATGGACATGACCTCTGGTGGTGAGTGACATTTTATGTCACTGGTATTTGCCGTATGTAATTTGATTGAAACTGATGGAGTTCATGCCAACAATATAACTATGTAACTATGACATATCTTCTTTCCCCACCTCCATGAGAGCTTTTCCTACTAGGGAAGAGGCACAAACGTATTGTCAAACATGGGAAATGAAGCATGGTTACTCTTTAACAGTTTTAAACTTAAAGTGTGATAAATATGTGGATTTAGCCTGTGATAGACATGGTTTGTACTCTGGGCAATTGCTCACCAAACGGTCAATTCAAACTAACACAAGGAAGGTTGGGTGCAATTTTTTGATTGGTGCTAGTCACACAAAGGCAGATACCTTGTGGCAAATCTCCTACAAGAATGATAAACATAACCATGAAACATCTTCACACCCCTCAGTGCATCCTCACCTGAGGAGATGGTCTGGGGTAGCCTTAGACAATCTAGAAGAAGGAATGAATGATGGGCTCAATACAATTCAACTCAAAAGAAAATCAAGCAATATTGATGGCGGCAAATATGTTGATGACCAGACAATCTATAACACTAAGCGCAAGGTAGCACTTGAAGACCTGAAGTGAAAAAGTGTTATGGAGGTCCTTTTTGAACAACTTGGTAATTCAGGTTGGGTTCATCCAGCCAAATTCATTGGAGAGGGTCACTTGGAGGCCCTATTCTTGGCTCACCCAGATTCATTAAAGCTTTGAAAGAAATTCCATCATGTAGATATGATGGATTTTACTTATAAGACAAATAAATACAACATCCCCCTATTGCACATTGTAGGAATTACTTCCAACCAGAAAAATTTCACCAAAGCTCTTGTTTTAATAACAAGAGAAATTTTTGAGTTCAACAGTTGGTCTGTAAATGCGCTAAAGGAGTCGGCTTATGATCCTGAGAGACTTCCCAAAGTCTTTGTGAAGGACTGTGAAAAATCTTTGATCCATGCTCTAGAAAAAACATTCCCTGAGTCAAAAAGACAATGCTGTGAATGGAACATGTATAAAAACATACAAGCAAACTGTAAAGTGCGCTTTAATAATCATGTTGAAGGGTAGCAAATCTTTATGTCTCTGTGGGCTAAGTATGGGGCCTCAAAAACCAAGGAGGAGGTAGAGGTCAATGATGCAGAACTTAGAGTAAGGGCCAAATCACTTCCTCTACTGTTAATCTTACTAGTTTTGGGTTGCTTACATTATAACTTGTATAAATTTTTGTTGGCAGACCATGAGGATGTTACCAAGTATATCAATCATAATATCCTCTGTATCAAAGAGATGTTTATAATGGCTTGGACTTGCAAAAAACCAGAATTTGGAAATAAAAAAATATCTCAGGTTGGAGGGGCCCATGCTACTCTCAAACAATTCCACGCAAATTTGTCAGGAAACATTTTGGGTGTTTGGAAAAACCTAGAGGGCAAAGTTTCCAATCAAATTAAATTGTTTCAGTCTGCGCTTTAAAACTCTCAAATAAAGATTGGAAAATTTCTTCCTACTGAACTGTTGCCATTGGGATAAGAGGTTTCTTTACAAGCAATCAAACTTGTTGGGGATCAATCACAGTGGTTAAAGAAGAACCATGAAGGGGAAGTGTGCACCAAGTCATACTCAATAGGGCGTATCAGAGTTAAGAAAACCCGCCATTTTTTAATGGCGGTTTTCAAACCAAATCTGCCATTTCAAACTGGTCATTAAGAATCAAAAACCTACTTTTTTCACATCAGATTTGTCAGAGTTACCTGGAAATAAGTGGGGTTTTTTAAATAAAGTATTTAAATGCTTCAACCACCTGTCCACGTCATCCACCCCTGGCTTCCCACCTCCTTCTAACTCCGACCTCATTGAAAAAAAAATTATTCATAACTCTTCATCTCTTCATCATCATCCTAATCACTTCATCACTCTCATCAATTTATCACTCTCATCACTTTATCACTTTCATCACATTCAGCTAACTCTCATTGGATCACTATCCTGATCAGTTCATCACTCTCATCTGTTTATTGCTTTCATCACATCCATCTAACTCTCATCTGATAAAATTAGGATTTGTTTGGAAAAAAAGACCAGTTTGCATTTCAATGAGATGGAAATTAGAAAAAAAGAAACAGGAGATGACATCTCAGAGCAAGGAAACTGAAAAAGAAACAATACCAACGGGAGTCCTGTTGGAGACAAGTTGAAATAAACCAGTGACAAGTTAACCAAAACTGATCAGAGGAGCGCCTTGGACAAACTGTGAGATTGGTTAGTTAGTGTCACAACCAAATATTTGTGATTGTTTCTTACTTGGTTTGAGCTGGCTGCAGGTGACGTTGATTGGTTGAGTTTTGAGACCTTTGATGTTCAAGGATTGTATGTTGGTGATTGATGGATCAGGAAGGCAAGATAGTTGTCTGGCATAGCTTGACTCACTCTGGAGTTGGCCACTCCACATCTGGAGTATTGGCACTCAGCAATTGTGACGGAACATTCCCTCAAGGGGAAAAGAGGTAGATGGGAGAAGACACATTCAACAAGAGATTCAACACCCCCCCTCGACTCAGAGGTTAGTGGAAAGGGGAGTAGATGAATTTATTAATCTGCAGTTTGAGATTTTGTTAGCTACCTTGGTTAGAGCGTTGGCAGCCATGGAATCAGAGGATATGAGAATTACATTAATTAATTTGTTTTCTTAATCATCCCAAAGGCCCTTCACTTTGATGTCAATGTGCTTTGCCTTGGAGTTGGTTCCAAATTTTTTTATCTTATTGTCAAGACCCTTATTATTGATGAGTTGAAGTGGACAACTGAATGATTTGTGATATATTTTGGATAGTAGTTGATGAACCCATTTGCCCTCCAAGTGGAAGCTGGACAGAGAAAAACATTCTGATTCTGTAGAGGAGTGAGTGATATTTTGTTTTCAATGGCTTTTCCAGTATAGGGGACTGCTTTTGAAAGAGAAGATGAAGCCTCTTTGGGAGATCCTTCTGTTGGGATTTTCTCCCCAGGTGGCATTTCTGTAACAAATGAGCCTTTTAAAGATGGAACAAGTACCAAGAGTCAGGGAGATGTCCTTGGTGGCTGAAAGATATTGCCATACTTGGAAGATTTCCATCCAATGAGAGTATCCAGGTATTTCAGAGAATCTGGCTAGGCTGGAAACAGCATAACTGATGTTGGGTCTAGCCAGACCTGCAATGAAATTGTGACGGCCAATTGGGGATTGATAATTTACACCAAGATCTAGAAACCTCTGGTGATCTTCTACTGATGTTCAGAAAGGTGAAGTCCCACGGTCCTGGGAGTGGAGAATGGTTTAAGGTTGGTCATATTCATGGCGGTCATGCCCTTTTCAATGTGGAGAGGTAGGCTGAGGTGTATGAGACCATTGTATCTGGTTACCTTCATTCCCAGTAGTGGGTTAAGTGGATGTGCTGAGGATTTCTTGAAGCGATTGAGAAATTTCTTTTTAAGTCTTCCATGTTTCCAGCAACTATTAAATTTTCCACATGAAAAAAGAGAGCTGAGGAGTCATCTTTGCTTAGGAAGAGACACGGGTCACATGCAGTTTAGATATATCCTTGATCTTTGATCCAGACCGTCAGCGTTTTGTACCAGTTTTGTGGCGCTTGTTTCAGGCCGTACAGTGATTTTCTTAGCTTCAGGTACTTTCCCCTTTTACCTGATCCAGGAGGGTTCACAATGAAAAAATCTTTGTCAAGGTTGGCATGTAAGAAGGCTCCCTTGATGTCAAGTTGAAGGAGATCAAGTCTCTTTTTGACAGCAAATGTGAGGAGTGCTTGAAGTGAGGCAACTCTCCCAGTAGGGGTGTATGTTGCAAAGTAATCCAGGCTGTACTTCTGGTTGAATCCTTGAATGCAAAGTTGAGTCTTGTAGATTGGTGGTTTGTCATGGGTGTTTTGTTTCACTTTGAACACTGCCACATTCTTTAGAGGGTTTATTACTAGTTCCTTGTTTATTTCCTCCCAGACCTTTTGGTCTTCCATACTTTTAAATTCTTTCATGGTGGATTCCTTCCATACAGGGATTGCCAGGGATTCTTCTATCAACTTGGGCAGGCTCTCCGTGTGATAGCCGTATTGATTGGGTTTGTTAAGGGTATCTCTGTTTCTTAAGTTTGGCCTGAGACTTGTGGACACTTCTGCATCCTCATCCAAGTTGCTGGGAGAATTGGAAACATCTTCTTCCTTTATTGACTCAGTTGTAGGTTTGGTGATGGAATCTTGCAATTGATTGTTGCGCAAGTCGGCAGGTATGATAGGAGTTTTATGGGAAATGGTTTCAGATGGTGGATTTAGATCAATTGGTTCTTTTTGAACATTCACATCTGCGGCGGCAGATTTGGTGAGGATCACATGTTTAGTACTGAGAACCTTGCCAGAAGGGGTGAGCACTTTTTACAAAAGGAGGGTAGGATTGAAGCCTATAAGTATGCCGGACTCCCCTTTTTGGTACAGTTTGCATTGAATTTGCGCGTCATTGAGTTGGTAAACCAGATTAGTGCCAATAGGCTTCAGATAGTTCAACGGAAGTTCTTTGCCATGCATTAATGCCCAAGGGGATTTGCTCACTTTTTCCTTTGGAATTTGATTGAGTAGTACACAACAGCCGCAAAAAACTTGATGCCAGTACAGCTTTGGTATTTGACTTTCTGAGAGTATTGCCCGAGTTGATTCCATGAAATTTTGATTAGCTTTTTCTACTTGGCCATTAGGGCGTATCAAAGTTAACCAAACCCCCCATTTTTTAATGGCATGCTTCAACCCAAATCCGCCATTTCAAACCCGCCATTAAAAATCAAAAAAACACACTTATTTCACATCACATGGGTCAAATTTAACATGAAATAAGTGGATTTTTTCAAATAAAGTATTTAAAGGCTTCCGCCACCTGTCCACTATATCCAACCCTGGCTTCCCACCTGCTTCTACCTCCAACCTCATCATAAATTTTTTTACCTCCAGCCTCATCATAAAAAGATTCACCACTCTCAGCACTTTATCACTCTCATCATCACTCTCATCAATTTATCACCCTGATCACTTGATCACTCACCACTTTATTGCTCTTGTTTCTTCATTGCTCTCATCGCTTCATCACTCTCATCACTCTACCTCCAAAAAGAACTTGTACCTCCAACCTCATTCAAAGAATCCAATCATTGTTTTATTGCTTTTTTCACTTTATTGCTCTCATCACTTCATATCTCTCATTAATTTATCTTTCTTATCACTTTATCCCTCTCTTCACCAAATTTACCTTACTCTTTCCAAATGGCCCCTCAGCAAACCTCCCCCCACAAGTCCACAAAAAAGTCCAACACACCAAAGCAAACATTGCCAGGGAACTCCACAAAAAAAATCCTCCCCCATCAGCTTCCAAGGGCTCAAGTCATCTCAAGAGAGCCAATCATATCATCCTGGTCAACTGGCTTCAAATTCCCTCCAACTATGATGCCTTCTTTGGATTGGACAATGAAATATGTGTTGGCCAACCTCCATCCTCTAAGGTCAATGGTTATCTCTTGATGGCCAATGAACTCAAAAACAAAACAAAAGGTAGGATGGATCTGTCATCCAAACAGATGAAGGATCAATTCAAGAATTATTGAGCCAAGTACAAAAAAGGCCCACTCCATGTCAATCTGCACTGACTTTGGTATCACTGACTCTGACAAAGACAAGGGAATCAACTTGGTGGTTGATAAGTTGGACTCCATTTGCCCTTTTTATATTCAAATGGATGAAATCTTTGGAAAGAAGGCCAACATCACCCCTTTAGCCGCTTTTGATGCCCAACAATCCAATTCAGTAAATCCTGAGGACTTGGCTGGGGATGCTCAGCCTAGCACTGGTGATCCCAAAGAAACATATGAGTGGCCCCCATCCAATGCCAAGGAGGATATTCAAACACAATCAGCTCCAATCAAGTCTACTTCCATGTTGATTGATGTGTCAAACCCAAACTTGGACCCCTCCCCTCCTTCTTTTGATTGCTCTCTTCCTGGGGTGGAAGAACTGGAGAACTTGACCAATGAGGAGGATGCCATACCTGTATCACCATTGCCATCAACATCTGCACAAGTAAGGAACCAAGTTCTTTTCTCTTCTGTCCAGTTAATCCCACATGATTTAAATTCAAAAGAACCAGGCTCATCCATTCCTGAATGGCAAAAAACTCAAGCCAATGGGGCCTCCGACATCCCCTTCAAATGAGAGCAATGATGTCCCCACACAAAAACCCTCTCCAAAGGGAAAGCAAAAGGCCTCCAATTCAATCAACATCAACCCCAATAGCATTCAAAAGAGGAGAAACACTTCAAATTTTTCAGGCTTTGAGGAGATCATGGAGAAGCAAGATTCAAGTAAGCCCATTGCATTCTCCTTGCTGTCAAAATCTAGCTCATTCCTATTCCCCTCTGAAAAACAGTGAAATTGCAAATTGAATCTGAAAAACATCAGTTTGAGAAGGAGAAGTGGGATTTTCAACTGGCTATTGATTTTAAAAATCAGAAAGCTGAGAGTTTGGCTCATCAGCAAAAATGGGATGCTGAGTGGAATTTGAAACAGGCTGAGATAGAATTTTAAAAAGAGGAAAAGGAGAAGGATCAACATCAAGCCCAACTTCAAATTGAGAGGGAACAACTTGCAACAGAAAAAAAGGATAAGTGGTCAGTAGCCATGGCATGCATTGGTAGCATTAGAACAGTAGATGAATTAAAGCAGATTACTCAAATTCTGGGCTTTTAAATTTATTTTCTTTGATGGAAAAGTTAAAAAGAAAAAAAATAATTTTTGGTTACAACAATGCTTTAGAGTATATTTAACCCCACCAATAAAAAAATATTTTTTCTTTTTATTTATATTTTCTTTCCTGCAGTATATTTTCCCACTCCCCAATTCCCTGGGAGTGTTTATAGTTGTTTTTTTATTTGCATTTACATTTCCATTCTTGTATGAGTGGCAGTCTCCACAGCAGGAAAAGTACAGTGCTTGTACTTCTTTTCTGTCCAAACCATTTTCACTACACCTTTTTGCTTGAGATCAATTCCAAACCCCAAGTCAGGAAAAACAAAATTACTGTCTGATACTCCATATTCATCCGTAGTTTCAATAAGTGATCCATTAGATTTCTTGGTTGGAACTGAAAACAAAAAGGAACACTCAGAGATTTCACCTTTGTCAATGTGAGGTGAGTTGTAAAAAGAGTCGGATGTGAAGGTTACATGCAGAGAGAAGTCAAAAGGAGTAGGCTGAGAACAAAATTCAAGCAATAAGAAGGAGGGGATTCCATTTTCCTTCATTATTTCACAGTTTGATTCAAAGGGAAGTCTGGCCAAATTGCAAAACATTTGTCCTAAAATTTGAGGGAATTTGTCTGCCTTAAGATTGAGAAAAGCATATGCTTGAGGGGAAGATTGAATAGATGATTTATTCACATAGCTTCCAAATAACTCAAAGGTGTCCATCAATTTTTGCCATCCAATTGCCCAGATTTTTCCACCCCAAGATCTTGAGGGACCAACCGTGGTGACAAATATTTTTGACTGGAGAAGGAAAGTTGTCACAAAGTTGATTTCCTGCTTGTCTTGATCAGAAAGTTTGTCCAATGGGAAAAATTCAATTATTGAAACAAGAATGTTTTGATCAGAATTATTGAAAATAATTACTTTTCCACGGTGGAAGAAATGGAATTGGTTGATTGTCTGGTTGGCAAGTTCAAACTCAGCCAGTGAGGGTTTTTGATTGCTCTTTTTGTTTTCACCAGTAATTGCAGGATACAGATCAAAAGGTTGTACTCTCCGCTCAGACCATACAAACTTTTCATTGATTCCCCCCTCTTCAAGTTCCAAAGAGATTTTGGAGCCCCTAATTTGATCCCTATTTTGCTTCAAAGCCCTCTGCTTTCCACCTCTCTTTATGTTTGTCATCTAATCTCCTTCCATCTTGTTCCCTCCCAGTCAAATGCTCCGCTTGGGGTGAGGATCAAAGAGGGATTCAATTTACAGTATAAAATTGTGGGTGTGGTGGAAGAAGCAATGGAATTAAAGGAAAAGCATTCAACAAAGGATTACCAAAAAAAATTCAGTCATGTGATCACCAAAAAAACCAAAAACAAATAAAAAAATTACTGGGCCCGGGCGTGAACTAATTTGGCCGGGATTATTACACCCAAAAAAAAACAAAAAAAAAGAAAAGAAAAGAAAAAGTTACATCATCAAAAAAAAAATTTGGGGGGCAAACCAATTGAGTTAGGCCTTGGGTTGGGCTGAGTTGGGAAGGGGGGCAGGTGCCCAGTGGCAAGGCAAGGGAGGGGGGTGGCTTGGGGGGGATCAAGGGGGGGGTGGGTAGCAGAGTTGGCGGCAGGGCCGGTAAGCAAGGAGGGCAGGGGCAGCAGACCAAGCAAGGAGGGGGGGTAGCCAAGTAAGCGGGGGGCGGTGGACCAAGCAAGGAAGGGGGGCGGACCGGTTGGAGGGGGGCGGGTAGCCAAGTTGGCGGCAGGGCTGGCAAGCAAGGAGGGGGGGGCCAAGGAGGGTGAGTTGGTAGCGGGGCCAAGGAGGTCAATTTGGCGGCGGGGCCAAAAAGAAAGGGGGGAGGCAGGCAGGCCGGAAAGTGAGGGGGGGGCAAGGAGGCCGGAAAGCAAGGTGGGGGGCAAGGAGGCCAATGAGCAGGGGGAAAGGAAGGGGGGAGAGGGGAGGTGTTGGTGAGTGAGTTGGAGGGAGTGAGAGGGGGTGAGAGGGAGCAAAAAGCGGAATGAGGAGCAGGGAGGGGGGAACTTACCTGTGGAATCAACCAAGGGGGTGTGGGGGCCTGAAAGGGGATGAAGGTGGATGAATCAACTTATGAGCATTGGATGATGGGGAGAATGAGGAGGAGGAAGGGGAAGCTTACCAGGGGAGCCAACCAAAGGAGGAGGGGAGGTGGTGGGTGAGGTGATGGTGATGGGTGAGGTGGAGGTTGTTGGTGAGGAGGAGGAAGGAGTGGACTGACCGGTGGTTTGGTGGGGTGAGGTGGGTTGTTTGTCTGGTGGTTTGGTGGGGTGAGGTGGGGGTTGTGAAAGTTTTGAGTCTGTTTTTTCTAAGTCCACCCCACCAAATGAACAAAAAAAATACCAACTCAGCCTAGGAATCTTGGGTGAACAACCAAAACCATTTGTCTATGTCAACCCCACCAAATGAGAAAAAAAAGAGTGAATCAGCCAATGAATCTTGGGTGAGCAACCAAAACCAAAAAAATTTGGTGAAGGGATTTTTTAACTAATTCATAATCAAACATTACTCATCAAAGAAAGCAAGGGTAAGAGGAAGAATCCATTCTCTCATAGAAGAAGATGAGGGACAAGATGAAACAGGGATGATTTGAGGGGGATCTGCAATATCATCTTGAAATATTTTGTCCCATTCATCTTTGATATTGGCCAAAAGATTGTGAAGGATGACACAAGTGATAATCCAGTTGATTAGGAACTTCATTTCTTGGTGATTTTGAATATGGTTTTTCATTTCCCTTGAGCTGGCCCATCTTCCTTTCAGGACTCCTATGGCAAGCTCAATTGGAGCTTGTGATTGGGTAATTCAATAGTTGAAATTGTTGGACAAAAAATTCTGGTATTCTGGAACCACATATTTCCCACTAGCATAAGCTGCATTGGCCAGAAGGTATTGATTGAGTTCAAATTAGTTCTCTGGTTGTTGGGAAATTTGCATCCAATTGAACACGTATGAATCATGAAAAGAACCTGGAAGGCCAGAATGGAGGGATATTAACTTCTTGTTGTTATTGAAAACAAGTTGTAGTGCCACAGAGTATCTAAAAAAACATACAAAACATATTTGGTCAGTGTGTGATCAACAGTTCTATCAAAGCAATTGGAAAAGATATGAATCAATTGCCTTTTTTCCAATCAAAATGGTGGTTGCCATCTAGCTTGGGTTTTTGACTCAAGGGGACGGTGGTTGCATGGACAAAACCAATGCAACCAGGAAATCCTTTGGTTTCCATTACTTGAGATATCTCCTTGCATTCTTCTTTTATTGGCCAAGGAAGGACTGAGAAATGGAAAGATAGGATAGCAACCATGACTCTTTTGGTGTATGAGTTGATGGTTCCATATCCAACTGAGAATAGAATTTCTAATCAATGAATTGCTGCTCCAGTTCCAATTGATCCAAATCTACAAAGAGCAACAGCCAGTTGGATAGCTGGATTACATTGAGGATTCCAAGAATTTTTATGGAAGATGTGGTTGTCTTCAATCATCTCCAAAAGTTTTATGAATGAATGCAATTGAGTTTGGAAAAGTTGCTGGAAGCTTAAGTGGGGCAGGAGATGAACCTTTTGCCTTTCATACATAGGGTTGTGGAGGGTGCTTATTCTTGGAACCATGTATTTCTTTTCCAACAGAGAACTCAAAGCCAACCAATTTGATTCCAAATTGGATTCTGAATTTTAGTCTGAATGGCAGTCAAATACTCACAAAATTTCAGTCTGTTTTTTTGCATTTTCAACTTGCTTCTGAGAAGTTTGATGGGACATGTTGAGAAAGATGGTGATGAGATGATGATGGGATTTGTGTGAATATGTAGATGTGAAGCAATAGAGATGTGAAGCAATAGAGATGTGAAGTGATGGAGATGTGAAGTGATGGAGATGAGATGTGTGTGATATGATGGAGATGGGACCAGTATGGATTTCCTGATGTGGATTGGTGTTTTAGATGTGATGGATGTTGGATGGATTATGATGCATAAATGGCAGTTTTAATGGCGTTTTTGATGATTGAAATCCGCCATTTTCATGAAACTCACCATTTTGAAATACACCAGTTAGGGAGTATGTGTATTTCAGAAACCCGCCATTAAAAATGGCGGGTTTGGTAAAAAAAAAGGCGGGTTTGCCAACTCTGATACACCCTAATGACTATGGGTTTGCCCTGTTCCCACCAAATAGGGGAACTCCTAGCATCAAGAGGCTCTGTTGTGCCTGAAGATGTTCATCCTCAGTGGAGGCTGGATTATTAAACTTGCAGTTCTAGTTCTGTAAGTTGGTTTAAGTTGGATTGTTCAAATCACTTTGTGATTAATGCTTTTTGATTAATGCTTTTTTAATAACCAGTTAGTTGTCTTCAGTGTTTATTGTTTTTATTCTGTTTTTATTTATTTATTTTTACTTATTTATATTTTAATTCTTTTTTTTTTGTTTTTTTTTTTCAACCAAAAAATCAACTTTTTTTTGATTTTTTTTATCTTTTGGTTGATTTCTGTTTTTTTATTTTTATTTTTATTTGGTTTATTTTGGTTTATTTTGTGCCCTCCATTTATTTTTATTTTCATTTTTTTTCCCACCAGAATTGTAGCCTTGTGGCTTAGCTACACCACTACATTCAAGCCATGTAGAGACCCACACAGCTCAAATGTGATTGGACTGGCTGTGTGGCACAGCAACACGACTAAATTTGAGCCGTGTTGGGCTCTACATGGCTCAAATGTAGTTGTGCGGCCACCACACGGTGGCCTGGTGCCATGTGGAGTACAGCCCAACTTCACTCAAATTGTGTGGGGTCTGCACGGCTCAGGTGTAGCGGTGTAGCCGTGCCACACGGCTCATTGGGGCTGTGAATTTTGTAAAATGTCTCAAGTGATCATCCACCATGGTTGGCCTTCAGCTTTTGTGTTTTGCCATCCCAGATCTATATCTTGGCTAGATTGCATAAGTTGATGCTTACCTGATCATCCACCACTGTTGGCCGTCAGCTTCTGTGTTTGACCATCCCAGGATCCATATCTTGGTAAGGAGAGAGGAGGGTCCCCCAGTGGTTGGATGTTGAGGTATTATAGCTATTTACAAGGTACATGACATATGAGAAAAGTTTGAAATGAGGTGAATAATTACCTGTGACATAATTTTGTCTTACCCCATATTCCAACACCCCCTCCCAAAATTTAGTCCCTATACCACTCCCAGTGCGACTGTCCTGTGGGCATGTTTGGTGGCCCCCAAAGCTTTATTCATGATTTTGGCTATCTGTGTTGCTGAGCTGGTCCATTGCAGGCTGATTCTATTGCATCTGATGAGGTCATTAACAAAGTAGAAGGTGTGTTCTAGGTATTTGGTCTGCTTCCTCAAGCCATTTCTGGTTGCAATCAGTATGGCCGCCTTGTTGTTGCAGTGGATGGTGGATTTAAATTTGAAATCAAGGTCAGCTAGGGTCAGCCGCAGGTGTGCCAGTAATTCAGAGCCCTCCAACAAGGCCAAATATTTGGCCGCACAAGTGGATAGTGCCACAACTGTTTGTTGCCGTGCCCCCCATACAACTGTGCATCCATTGTATTGGATCACATAGCCGCTTTTAGATTGTTCATGTTCCCCACCAAAGCTCGCGTCAACCCACATCAATAGACCATCTACCCCGCCTTGGGTGAACCAGAGGCTTTTTGCCAAGGTGGCCTTCAGGTAACCTACAAGGTGGTCAAGCTCCCTCCAGTGTGCTGCTGATGGGGATGCACTTAACCTTGAAAGGAGTTTGACCGTGTATTTTATGTCAGGGAGCTTCCTGCACGCAAGGTGCATGAGTGAACCAACCACCTACTTATATTCTGCGGTTTGTATGGGATCCCCAATGTTTGTAGCCACCTGAGCACTCATTAGCGGGGCCTGCTTGGTAAATATTTGTAGCGGGTAGTTTTTGACAATCTCCTGGGCAAAAAGCTGTTGGTCTAGATTCATATCTGCCCCATCCATCCTCACCCTGATGCCCACCATCTTGTCCACCAAATTTTTCCACTTGATCCTCAGCTTGCTCTCCATCCCCTTCCAAAACTGTTGCACCATCCGGTCCAAGGACGCCATCACCACTCCGTTGTTGATATGTAGCCACACCACCACAAATTATCCACCGCTCCTGCACATGTATAGGTAATCCTTGAGCTCACTTGCCTTCATTCCAACCTTTTCCACCACTGACTTGAAGTGCTTCTACCAGCACCTGGCCGCTTGCCATGTGCCTTACATAAACTTCTTGAGCTTCATGACATACCCCTTCCACTGCAGGAAGATCAGGACTGGTGGCTGAACCCAGACCTCCTCCTAAATTGGGCCATAAAGGTAAGCTGCGCTGACAGAAAAACTTGCTAGGGGATATTTCCAATGGTGCGCTATTGCAAGGAGCATCCAGAGGATGTTGAGGGAGGCTGTCAGTGCGTAGATCTCATAAACATCAACCCCCATTTTTTGACTACAACCCTTTGCCATGTAACAGGATTTCCACTGAATTAAATTTCCTTCCAAATCCTGTTTGTGAGCTAGGACAAATTTGGCACCCAAGACTTTCATGCCCTTTTTCAGCATGTCCAGCTCCCAAACAACCATTTTATTGAACTGCTGGATCTCCTCTTTGCCACTCTTCATCCATTCTGCCACCCATTTTACCTTCAGTTCCTTGGGCATCAATGGGGGCATACCCCGCTCTATGGTCCTTGGGAGACTGTCCATAGCCTGCTGTTCCGCCTCCGCCATCTCTTCCATTGCCACTTTTCCCACCTGCAACTGATTAACAATATCTATTGGTGGTTCCTCTTTTGGGTGTACCTGCAGGTTCTGGAAAAAAGGTAAGATGGCAGATGTGGAATGGATGACTTGCCTCTTTTCTTCCAACCAGAAGAGCCACCCAGCCCCCCTGGAGGGAAAACCTAAGAGGGGGCAGTGTTCCCCTCTCTCATCTAGCTTGGTGCGTTTTTTGGAAGGTATTGACTTGCCTCTTGTCTTCCAACCAGAAGAGCCACCCAGCCCCCCTGGAGGAAAAACCTAAGAGGCGGCAGCGTTCCCCTCTCTCATCCAGCTTGGTGCGTTGTTTGGAAGGTATGTGGATGATTGCTTCAGCCCCAAAAGGGTAGAGTATTGCTGCATTTGGCTTGGTCCCCGTCAACAGTTCCAAAGGGGTCTTCCCGCCGGTTCTGGAGTTTGGTAGGCAGTTGAGGATGTATGCCGCAACTTGGTAAGAGAACAACCAAAAATTGTTATTCATGCCGCTCTTGTTCAGTATAGTCTGCGCCATATCCCCCAGGGTTTAGTTAACTCTTTAAGCTTCACTGCTCTGCTTGGGGTGATATGAGGAATGGCTGCCATCTGTATACCCATGGGTTCCAACTTGCGCTTCAGCGGTCCAGTGTAATCTGCTGCATTGTTGCTGCAGATGAACTTTGGGTACCTGCCTTTTGTGTTGCAGATGTTCTCAAGCCATCCCATAATTTTGTTTGTTACCTTGGACCTTGATTTCAGTATTGCTATAAATGTATATGTTGACGCGTGGTCTCTGAAGGTCAATAGGAAACTTTCCCCTATCAGATCTTCCTCAAAAGGACCCGCAATTTCAGTTAAAAACAAATTGAGGGGCTCATCCCTCACAATGCCTGACACAAAGTCCGGGGTTTTCTTGTCAAGTCTCTTTGAGACAGCAAAACTCTCACAGAAAAATTACCGCCATGGGCCACTGGTGTTGTCCAGGTAATGGGTTCTTAGGAACTGCTGCACCATGCCCTTGGACGCGTGGCCCAGGCTTCCACGCAATTTAAAAGGTTCAAAAGAAGGTTTTGAAGTGACTTTCATTGCTAACCCACACAACACATGAGTAGGGATTGTCCAACAGAAATTACAGAAAGAAGTATTGTAGAAATTCCCAAGGGGATCCTTCAGGATTGCCTTCAAACCATTGTAAGTCAGCATTCATCCTTTGGCCAGGAGCCATCCTGTTGATAAGATGATTCCAATGAGGCCAGGGTACAGATAGACTTCAGTGATTGTCATTTTACTGGTTTTTGTTGGGATGGTGAGGCTTCCAACCGTGGATGCAAGGACATGGTGCCCGTCAGAAGCCAAGAAAAACCTTCTTGGTTGAACCAGTGTGCGCGTAGGAAAGAAGTATTGCAAGGGGCCACTCACGTGCACGCTGGTCCTGGAATCCAACAATATTTCACCCCCATCATCATCCAGCATGTTGGCAAACCCTGATGCAGTCTCCTTTTGGGTTCTTACAGGGTGGTCTTGGAGGTGGTAGGTACTGCAACAGGTGGTTTGAATGGTTTTCAGGAGGGGATGGGATCTTCCCCATTCTGATGTTGGCCCAGAAGACGTTACAGTCTGCGTACCAGTGGCCTTTGTCACCGCAGTACCTGCAGGTACATCAGTAGGTATCCAGGAGTGCCTCTTTCTTGTTTTGCCCGGCGTAGTAGGCAGCGTGGTCAATGGATAAGCCTGGTTTAGCTTGTAAGGGCCTGATTCCATTTCCAGGTCAATTTTGAGGTGGGATGTAACATCCTCTAATGGCCTGTATTTTTTTAAGTTCCATAATATCAATCCCCCCGGAGGCCTTTGGGCACAACTTCCCAATTGCGCTCTGAAGCATGTTGGCTACGTCAAGGAAATGAGGTATGGTCTTTGTGGTGTTCAGCTGTTGTGGGACCAAGTAGTTGTAGGTCTTTTTGTCAATCCCTGGTGGTTCAATGGCGACAGACTGAACAAGAAGGCGAATCAGTTTGTTTCAAGAAAATTTCAAGGCAATTCAAGTTGGCCATGATTGTGTGGAAAGACGTAATCCGCGTCATGTTGGCCTCTGGTGTGGTGAGCAGTCCAATCATTGTTTCTGCAACCACAAGTTTGTGCCGCCTATCCAAATGCTTGCAGGTGTCAACCAGTGTCTCATGGATGGCCTTGCTAAATTCCATCTGGGATGCCTCAATGATGGCGTAAATCTTGTCATTGACCAAGTTGCAAAGTAAGTTGACAATGGCTCTGTTTTCCAAAGCAACCAGGGTCTTGAAGCTATGATGGGAACCAAGGCAGGTGGGGTCTTTATCAAATGCCTGTTGGAGCGTACAATGTGGTGGTCTTTTGTGGACGCAAGTTGGAATTGGCTGCAGGCTGCGCACTCAGGAGTGCTGCAGGCTCAGCAGCAGTGGAATTGGGCTTGGCATCTGGAGATGCGGGGTGGATTTGATTGGATTGGATGGATTGCGTGGATTGCCCGCAGCAAGAAGCGCAGATGTACCTTGGATATCTGGAATGGCGCGTTGGGCGGATGCGGACATGCGCAGGGGGCTTTGAGTTGGGCGCAGTGCAAGGGCTGCCTCATGAGAAGGAAAAACCGGGTGGATGTAATGGCAGGCAGGCAATACAGATGGGCTATGGGGTATGGATCTTGGGATGGGATGGAAGGATAGAGTTTGGGCTAGAGTTCTGTACTTAGGGGTTTTATTTCATTATTCTTGCTTACTAGCAGTTGTACTTAGGTTAGGGTTGAGGGGGAGGCTACTTAAACCGCACCCTCAACCCGGATGTAGGACTGGGGGATCATCACATTATCATCACAGGAGGTCGGAAGGACTCTTTACACTCTTCTCTCTATCTCTCAGTTGTAGGGTGAACAGTTGCACTCAGGGTTTACAGACGCAAGGGATCAATAACTTCCAAACTTGGGAACCATTAAAGGGGAAGTCCTCTTCTGAATTCCACATCTGGGGGTCTGGCCTGGAAGTAAACTTTTGTTCCTTCTCTCTCAAAACTCACAAGTGCAATGTCCCAGGACCACCTATTGACCTTTTTGGCTTTGTCTAATGTTACCCCTACTCCTCTTCCTCCTCCTGCTCCGGCTTCTCAGAAGCAACCTCCATCAGGAGCAGGATACAGTGTCCCTCGCTCCAAAAACGGCGCCAATCACAAGCCTGTTTGAATCAGGCCGCGGTACTATCCACACATTTGGTTCAACACTGAGGACATTGAGCAATTCCTTGCTTGATGCAAAGGAATTGCCAATGCAGAAGGCGCAATGGGTTTGGATAGGGCTTGTCTTGTTGTCCTTTTCATTACAGACAAAGAGAAGCTTTGGGATGTTGAAGAGATGGAAGGATGTGAGGAACTCAATTGGCCAAAACTGAAGGCGGAAATGTTGGCGCAGTGGGGAAGGAACAAACCTTGGTTTTGGGAGAGCAACTTAGAGCAAGCCACGGCAGAAGCAAGCGCAAATGGTGGAGTCCAGACGTGGGCGCAATTGGGGGAGTATGTAGCAATGTTTGACAGGATCTTCCGCTACCTGGCAAAGAACAAGGTGATAGCGGGGCAGATGGGCGCAATGAAGAGGGCTTTTTTGGGTGGACTCAGTCCCCAACTCCACTTGTGGGTGCAGCGGCACTTGTACAACAACAACTTGGTAAAGAGGTTGTTGAATGGAAGTATTGCTCTTCTCCCAGACATCCTGATCATCCATTGGGCGGTGGAGAGAAAGTTGGACCTGGAGGAACTGATGGAGGACATGGCAAGTTTGTTCCTGACAGGGTCAAAAAAGTCTGCTTCTCACCCTCTGGCAGCGCCGATGCAGGTTCTGGTTGTAGGCACCTCAAAAATGGAACTCCCTCTGGCAACACCACCAACAACAAGCCCGGAGATTAGCAAGATGACGGAATTGATGAAGGATTTATGGATCTTCCTGAGTCAAATGTTTTCAGTTCCGTGCAATCCGCCTCCTCACATTGGGGGACTGCTTTGGCCGTTGAATCCGCCTGTGCTGCGGTTATGCAATTACTGAAGGGACAAGGGGCATTGGCGGTTGGGGTGCAATGACATGACAAGGTACCTCAAGGAGGGATTGGTTCAACTGGTGAAAATGGGATTCATGTTCCTGATGGGCAAGCGGATCTCCACTGAACCTGGGAATACAACCGTCATGGAGCAAGTGCGCGTGCAAGGTCAGGGATTGGGGGTAACTGCTTGAGCTTTGCTTGTGATTTTCACTGGTACCAGGGTGTGGCAACCACCGCGCGTGGAAGCGCAATTGAGGGTACTAGCAATGGAGGTGCCAGTGATGGTGGAAAAAATGGAAGTGGATGATAAAGAGCGGGTACCGCCGGTAGCTCCTAAGCCAGTTGCGCGTGTTCCAGAAACAGACAGGCTGCCGGTGAATCCGGTACGGAAAAAGAAGGCGGTGGAGATTGTGCGCAGAGTGATGGGGAAAAAAACAACTATTCTCTTGACCTTGAAGGAGTGGGCGGCAGTGTCGCCGGTGGTAGTGTATGAGATGGTTCAAGGGCTGAAGGATTGCAGACACAATAGGATCCCTCCAACGGTGCAGCGGGTGAACTTGGCTTGGGATGACGCAGAGGGCAAGCTTGCGGGGATGAAATTTTTTTCAACTCCGCTGGCTTATGTTCAGATGAAGATTTCTGGAAGGAACGTATGGGCGCTGGTGGATAGTGGTTCCATGGTGAACCTCCTTCTGTCTAGATTGATTTATTAATTGGGATTGGTTTGGCAGAAATGCGCCATGGGGCTTTGCGCACTTAATGGGGGGGCATGTTGCATTGATGGGGTTGTGGAGGAGGAAGAGGTTGAGGTTGCAAGGGTCTGTAAAGCACTTTCTTTTCTATTGGTTTATTGAAGGGAGGCTATTTTAGGACAGCCATTCATTTTTGGGTTCCAAGTGTGAATTAATTTTGATCCAGGGGAGGGGACAGAAGCATTGATGGTGGAAGATTTGTCTGGGGGGCAATTCAAAACCGCAATCTGCAATCAAGGGTTGGGGAAGTGGATGCGGGATTCAGCAAGAGAAGAAGAGGAGGACCCCGTCATGGAGTTGGTTTGCAAGGGAAGGCCAGAGGTGGATTTCAAATAGTTGACTGAGGTTGGTGCATGGGGAAAGCTCCGGTTTTGTGCGGGCCGTCAACTAGCGAGGAGCAGGTGGGAAGTAGGGATGAAAACACATATCCTTTGTCCAAGGACAAGCACGCATGTGTGGTTCCTTTTTGGCGGAGTAAACAAATGCAGAAAACTGGGGACAGCAGCCAAGGTGGGGGGAACAATGGATGAATAGGGGATATGATTCAATTTGGTGAGGGGATGCTCTAGCCGGTTCACAGCCAGAACAACTAGACACCCCAGAATGTTTGTTTTCTTATTTCCTTCTCTCTAGATTGGCTTTTTGGGATTATTACTGGCTAGGCTATGAGTTTATTTTAAATACAGGCACGGCGCAAAGCTGGGTTTGTGGACGCAAGGACAAGCCCCGCATTTGGGAAAAGAACAACTTCCAACGTATGATCCAAGGAACTAGGAAAGCACATGGCGCAAAACAGATATGGGTCAAAGAGCAAGGCGCAGGCTTGGCAGTTCTAAAAAAAATCTTTCTCTCTCTTTGCAGGTTTTCTTTGATTATCTTATAGACAGAAGGTATAGATGGGTGGGGTGGATAGTCTTTTTCTCTTCCTCTCTCTCTGAAGGATGTGCGCGCGCGGTGGGTTTTGTTTGTGCTCTCTCTGTTCTATAGATGGGTACAGGGAATTGTGAGGCAGTTTGTCTGGGGTTGTCCAGGTACCTTCAGCGGATAATCTCATTTGGTGCAGATTCTCTCACTCTTGCGGATTTCTCTCAAAGCGCAGATTTTCTCACTCTTGCGGATTGCTCTCAAAGCATGGATTTTTCTCACTCTTGTAGATTTCTCTCAAAGCGCGGATCTTGTGAGCGGGTTCTTATTTCTCTCAAGGTTCTTGCAAGCCCAAAGGCTAATTAGGTTGGCACGGCTAAAGTCCATCCTCTTTGCAAGATAGGCACAGGAACAGATACAAGATAGAAAGAAAGGAGAGGTGGGCAATCTTCCTACGTTGGAAAAGTCCTCATCACCGCCTCTGTGTCCGCACAAGCCGCCTTGGCTAGGTTTTGGAAGGCCTCTAGGAGTTTGTGTTGCGCACTGGTGGTATGAGCGTGGGGAACGCGAGGAATTGTTGGAGTAGTTTGTCTGAGTTGTTCACCATTGCGTCAAACCTCGTGAGTGGAAGTGCTGGAATGAGTGGGATCTCCATAATCTTGGGAGTGGCAGCCAGAGGAGTTACAGTGGCTGTGGGTTCTGGAAAAAACTTGATGAACACGGCAGTTGGAATGCGCATGGGTTCTGGTGACAACCTGGGAGCCGGTGATGGAGATGGCGGTGGAGGAGCAGGTTTCCGGGGAGTGGGAGGACCCGGTGGCGGTGTTGGAGGCGCTTTTGGTTGGTTGAAGATCCATGGGTCCATTGCCCGTTTGTTTATCTGTAACTGTTGTGGGAACAAGAGGAGTGATACCCCCCAAAGTTGTCCTCAGGTTCCAGAAGTTATTGGTTTAAGAGTCTTTAAGGAGATTGGATGCAATGAGTTTAAGAATAGAGAGAGTGATTATAAGATAAATTCCTCCCTTCCAATCCTTCCCCAACCATTCCCTGGTGGTCCGCTGATGATGATATATGATGATCTATGATCTATATCCTGATGATGACCCAACCCAGAGTTGAGAGTGAGGTATTTTTGAGTCCTCCCTCTCAACCCTAACCTAGGTACAACCACAAGCAACAAGATAGATGAAATATGACCCCAATTAAAGAACCCTAGCTCCACCCTAACCTTACCCCGTACCACCCACCCCTTATGAAACCCTCCCCTTCAATATCACCTCAGTCCGGTTTGTCCTTCTCATGGCGCAGCCCTCCGCCGCGCCCTACTCAAAGCCTCCCGGGTTTATCCGTCCATGCGCCTCTGCGGATCCCGCAATATGTGAGTCGGCCCGCGCTTATGCCCGCGCAAACCTCAGATCCTGCAATCCGTGAGTTGGCCTGCGCTTATGCCTGCGCAAACCTCCCTGGCGCGCATAACCCCTGATTGCCCCGCCCTTGCCTTCCGGACTAGCCACCTGCAAGTTTGGTTGGGCCGGCTCCATCACTTGGTCTGCGTTCCCTGGGCGGGTCACGGCCCTGCGCCCCCCAGAGTAGGCCCAACCCTCACCTGGTTCTGAGCCCCGCAATCCCTGCTGCTGAGCCCGCAGCAGGAACTGCTGAGACCCCGCACACCCCAAATGCTGAGCCCAACCTACCCAACTGCTGAGCGCGCAGCCCGCGACGCAGCTCCCAATCCTAGGTTATAAATACAACACCACACCCCCCCCCCCAAGTTGAGTTCTGTCCCCAGAGGTCCTTCCATCACTACCTCAACCCTACCGCGCTACCGGACCACCCCCCCCCCCTACTCCCAGTCCACCACAGCTACTAGCCCCGCCCCTCCTTCCAACTTCCGTCTTTCCGCTTTTTTCATTGTACCACGCTTCCCCTGATTAGAGAAATACAAATCTTCCGCGCCTGCTTCCTGGTGAGAATGATAGTGAGATTGAAATCAGCGCCCGCGTCCTGGTGAGAATGAGAGTGAGATTGAGATCTGCGCCTGTGTCCTGAGCCAACAAAGTTCCCTGGAAGGTACCTGGACCGCCACAGCCAAACTGCCACACAGTTCCCCGTACCCAACCTACAACAAACACAACCACCCTCCACCAGCGCGCGCACAGTCATCCAAGAGAGGAAAAGAAGTTGAGGAAACAAAAACTCTGGGGTGTCTAGCTGTTCCAGCTGTGAACCAGCTAGGACACCCCCTCACCAAATCAGACCTGTCCCGTACGTGTCCCACGCATACTCCGCACCCATTACGCTGTAGGAGAATACAACTGATAAAGAGAAGACAGATAAAAGAACCAAACCCAAAAAGGAAACCAAACCCAAAAAGAAAAAGTTTTTTTTTTCTAACACTGGGCCTCTGCTCCTTGTCCCACATTACCCAACTGCGGGGCTTGTTGTTGTGTTTACGGATCCGGCTCACACCGCGCCTGCTTCCCATCCTGCGCTAGCTTCCCCCTCACCCTGGCTGCTGTCCTCAGCTGACAGTCTCAACCAATCCCACAAAGGTCACTTCCACCGGCCAATTCTCCAAACTTCCGTCCCAACACGCCTTCTGCCGCTAAAGCCCTTGCAACCCCTACTTCATTTCTCCCAGTCATCTCATTGGCGCCCAATCCTCCCCGTTGTGCACCTGACGCCCCGCCACAAGTGTCCCTTGCACCAATGCCAAAACCTCCGCTAGCCATGATGGCAATGGGCCCGTCCTCCATCAATCTGTCCCGCACTCCCCTCCCCCTTCATCCTTCCATTCTGCGTTCATCCTCCTTGCCACCACCACCTCCTTCCGTCCCGCACGCATTCTCCCGGCCGTCAAAGAGGCCCAGCCCTGGTTACAATCCTCCAATGCTTGGCCCGTTCCCACTGCCGCCACTCCTTCCCTTTCTGCAAGACCCATCCACTGTTCATTGGTTCCCAAACCGCATGGAGTATCAGCTCCCCGTTCCTTTTTCCTCGCTTGCTTCCTATCAGCAGGCTGAACAAGTTCTGCCAAGACCCGCTTCCCCAACACTCACAGAGTATCCGCTCCCCGTTCCTTTGTCCTTGCTTGCTTCCTACCAGAAGGCTGAACCAGTTCCGCCAAGACCCGCTTCCCAAACACACACCCCACCTCTGCTGAGGAAACCGGTCCAGCGTTTGAATCTGTCATCCAACCCTTGCATCCCAGCGGATGACAATTGTTTTTGTCCCCATATGTGCACACCCAGGGCGCAGACACGCAAGGACGCTGAATACTCTCCAGATAGGCCTTGAGGCCCCTTACCACCTCTGCAAGTTTATTGGCCCAAGGGATGGTTGCCAGTGATGGGACCGGAATGCACACTTCCCTGTAATACAGCTCCCTGTTATCCAATTCTGCTTGTAACTGGACCCCGCTGCACACACCTGCTTTGTAGTCCGATTCCGCGGACGGCATGAAATTGCCTTCCCAAAAACAAGAGTTGCGCCTCCCCCATCTTGCCAACATGTCCCCCTTCAGTGTTGGCCAATCCAGGTTCCGGTAGCCTCTCATCTCTTATAGGTCCCGACGCTCTTCTGCGTCCTCGATGAACAGGACAACATGGTGCGTCTTCTCAAAATCCAATGCGCCTTCAGATTCTGCAATTGTTTCATACCGTGAGATGAATTGCTCCACATCTGTGGTGTTGAATCAAATGTCAGCCTCCTGGATTCCAAGACCCTTGCTATCCTTTAGCTACCAGAGGTGATAGAATAAATAATAAATATATTATTTAATAAATGCAGCAAAAATCCGTAAAATGTTTGGATTAAGCTTATTGCAAGGTTAAGTGGTTTGGTAATGGTTTATTGTTTTAAATCAATATGAATAAATTGATTATTAAATATTTTTATAGAGTGGACACAATTATATTGGGGATCTTTAACACCTCTCTTCAGGGATTTCAGTATGAAAACACATAGTCCTGGTTACTTTGGGCTCTTTATTTTAAAGGATATTCTACCCAAAGATAATATGTATATAAAATATGTTGAGGATACTTGTCAGAGATGTTTTTTCTCATCTCACTTGTCATTTCTTCAAATCTCCAATTTCTCAAGTAGCGGCTATTTCCACAACTGCGCTTGAGGATGAGAAGTTTAAATACATTCACCCATCACGTTGCTGTCAACTTTCAGACCAGCTCCTGACTGAACCGTGGGAACAACCTTCCTCGGCCTATAACCCCTTCCATTCACGCCTTCTACTCCCGGTCTTGTCTCTTTATTTTCTTCCTGCCTCCATCTTAATTTGTCTCATTGTTGCTCATCGCACTAAGACTCTCGACCTCCACCAGCTACTTTGATATCACATCTGGATCATCAAGCTAATCAGCACATTGCTTCTCAACTCAAACTCAATAACCTGATCATGATCTTTCCAACCTGCGGTAGGTTCCAACTAAGTTGTCAACTCAAAATCAGGAGCTGAACATCTTGCAACCCTGTAGTCTTCAAGCTATCCTGGAAGGATTGGTCTGTCTATCAATGTGTCTTACCCTCTCTACTTAGTCTGCTCAAGGCAATCACCCAGCCTGTAGAGGTAGCGCTTCTGTTTGTTATTTGTCTTCCACCTTGGTTGTTTTTCCTTACTGGTTGTTTGCAGTCAGCTCATCTGATCCTTGAAATATGAACAGCCTGGTCCAGGTTAATCAACTCATCATTTATTTTAAACGGTTAAAAGCCAAAGAATGGATCACTCAAGCTCAACTAACCTGGCAAGAACAACTGTATCACCTGGACCGGGAGTAGAAAGCAATTTTAAGGCACTTGCACTCAAATCTCTTATGGAATCCACACCTCTTCTTTCTGAAATTAACTACTCAATATGGAGAAAGAAGATGGAACTACTGTTCAAGATGCGTGGCATTCTGGATTTGATCAACTCTGGCAACCCCCATGTTGAAATACCTGTTGAGTTGAGAGCCGCGCTCACTCTAAGTCCTCACTTCTCGTGGTGTCACCACTCCAAATCTGGACGACGCTCCTCCAATCTCACTCAGCCTGGCTCAATTCCTGATCAACCCGCTCATCGTGCCCCATCCTTTCTCATCCTTTCCTCAACCCCTTCTTCGCGCCTCATCCTTCCTCATCCTTTCTTCAACCCCTTTTCTCAATTCCTCCACTCTCCCTTATTCCTGCCCTCTTCCACCTTCTTCCTCAATCTTGCCACTCCCTCGATCCTTCTCCTAAAGTCTCAACATCAACCTCGTCTCGCCTCAACCATTCCCAACTCATCTCCTCAAGATCCAGTCCTGTCTCAACGGCTCTCAACCTCAAGTTCTGTCTAGCTGTGAGACAACTCATCTCCCTTCAATCATTCCTCCATGACCTATATTCACTTTCATTCTCCTTTGATTCTTCACCTCAGTCCCTCTCCATTCTCCTTTCTTCCTTGTTGCCTGCCATTGTGTCCCGTTTTTCATTTCCTTCCTAACAGATCCGTCCCACTGGTAAGATACTCTCTCTGTGGCTTCAGAGTGTCTCGATTTTGTTCCCTTAAGTTTTTTTTCTTTTATTTCTTAAAGTCTGCTGGTCCTAGATTTCGAAATACAATCCTTTTATTCTTTCACGGTTAAAAGCCAAAAGCGACAAACTGATCAACCGGCAATATGGATTCAACTGGACCAGCGGACAACTCCCCTCTTCTCAAAACCCTGACGGACTCAATCCCCAACCTCCACGAATCAAACTTCTCCCTCTGGCGGTCGAAACTAATCACCATTTTCTCTCTCAAGGGAATCTCTCAATGGCTTGATGGCTCGGAAGACAAGGAATGTCCACCCAATGTGAACCTGGAGATCGCCGGATACATCCTGGTGAAGCTAGACAATCAAACGTACATTAATTGCGTGAAGGAAAACGACGCACTGAACGGCATTGCGCTCTGGAAATCAATCAACAAGTACTACGCCTCCTTGCAAACGGCCAATCGATCGCGAATTTTCTTCAACTTCCTCAATCTTGTCTTTGATCCCAAGAACGTTGAAAAATTCATCACAGACGTACGATCGTGTCTGCTCCAAATCTCAGAAATTGGAATTAAGATGGATGACAACATCGTAGCCTATCTAATTCTATACAAATTATCTCCGCAACTTGAACACCTGAAGACCACAATAACGCATTCGCTTGGTGAGGCTAAAATCAATGGGGACCTGGTGCTCAGACACCTGAACCAGATCAAGAACAAGGTAGCAGCCGGAACGTACGCCTCTGCCATGTTCGCCAATCAAGAACTCCTCCGCTGTAAGCCCAATTGGCACAATCCTCAGGCTTACCATCCCAAGAACAAATGTTTCGCCTTGTATCCTCATCTTCGGCCAAACCAAAACAGTTCAAGCGACAATTCCAATCCTCGAAGCCAAGCGCCGTCAACTTCCAATCCCAAGGCCTCTGCCAATCTAGCCTATACCTTTGCCGTCACCCACCTACATCACATCGATCGCAACTCCCTTCTCTTAGACTCAGGAGCTTCAAACAATATGTTCAACGACTCCAACTACTTTGATTGGCTCAAGAATGACAATACCAAGGTAAAAACAGGCAAACCAGATGCCTCGATCATGTCCCAGGGAGCCGGTAATGCCACGATTCATACCAAGACAGCTACACTCACCCTTACCGACTCTCTATTTGTTCCCGATCTTACTGTCAATCTAATTTCTCTCGGCCAACTGATCCAAAAAGGGTGTACGCTGACCCAACTCGATTCTAAAAACTTTGGAGTGTTCTTCAAAGGCGACATTATTATGTCTGGTCAAATCCGTGACAACTTACTTTACATAGAAGAATCAAATCCGAATATTTCCAACTGTCACGCCTTTCTCTCCATGTTGACCATACACAAACATTTTGGCCATATCAACCGTGAACAAGTGAAACTTCTATCGACCTCATTTCCCAACCTAAAGTGGGATCCTGACGCCTGCACCGCCTGCGCAAAAGGAAAAATTCATTCCCTCCTAGCTCTCTCCCTTTTGAATTTATCCACGCCGACGTTTGTGGACCCATCAATCCCATCTCTAAATCTGGATATCGTTATTTTCTGCTGCTCACCAACAACTTCTCAAAGTATAAGACCTGTATCCCAATTAAACTCAAGTCTGACGTCACTCAGGAAGTCATCAATTTCATTAAACTCCACTCAAATCGCCTCAACAGAATGCTCAAAATTTTCCACTCCGATAATGGCGGGGAATTCATAAACTCTCAACATTCTTCCTTCCTCAAAGAGAACGGTATATTACACACAACTTCAGAGCCCTACACTCCCCAACACAATCCTGTTGCCAAATGTGGAAATTGAACACTTGTGGAAGCGACAAGAACAACCATGATCGATATGTCCATTCCACTGATCCTGTGGGATGAGATCATAGTCAGTGTATGCAAAATCCTCAACTCAGTTCCATCCGCAAAGCTCAACCAATCTCCTTTTGAAATCTGGCATAACAAAGTCCCAAAATTAAAACTCTTCCGTACTCTGGGTTCCAAAACTATTGTTCTCAACAACAAACCGCACTACTCAAAGCTTGGCGAAAAGGGTATTGAGGGAATCTTGGTGGGATTTGACCTCAACCTGAACTCCTTCAGGGTCTTCTGCCCAGAATCTGAATCCATTGTTCGTAGCAAGCACGTTAAAATCCTTGAGAACATGAAATTCAACAATTCCCTCTCATCCTCTTCCAACTCGCCTTTTGATTCTATCCTTAATGACAAATCTCTTACTGACATTCTCACCTTTCCCACTCCAAAAAATCCTTCAACATCACCTTCCAATCCTTCCCACTCTAACTTCCGACTCCCGAATCCGAACCCTCCGCTTCTGATTCCTTGTCTTCCCCATCTACTCAGGAGCCGGAACTTGATTCACTCTCCAATTCCAGCTCCAGCAGTTCAGATGATGTTCAAATAACAGATCTTCTCACCCCAGACAATCCCTATCATCTCTGTGATCAATCAACCATCCAGCGCCCCCAGAGATATGGTTTCTTAATGAGGTCAATACCAAAGTCTTATAAAGAAGTGGAGAAAAGTCCTGACCAAATTCACTTGTTGGAGTCCATGAAGGTCGAGCTGGACGGTATTGATATGCTGAAAGTCTGGGAGGGATGCCACACCCTTCCAGATGGAAAGCAGGCCTTATCCACCGTTTGGGTCTTCCGACTGAAAGAGCAATCCGATGGCTCCGACTTGCTGTTTAAATCGAGATTATGCGTTCAAGGCTTCAAACAGCTGGAATTCTGCGATTACGGAGAAACCTAAGCCCCCACTGGATTGATTGTTACGCTTTGGGCTTTATTAATTTACTCCTTTCACCACGCCCTAGAAATCGTTCAGATGGAAATCAAATCAGCCTTTCTGCATGCCCCACTTGACGAGGAAGTCTTCATCAAACGACCCGACGGGTATAGCTCACCATTCCCTTATTTCAAACTCAATAAAGCGTTGTATGGGCTCAAGCAGGCACCTAAAAGCTGGTTTGACACGTTGCGTGCCTGGATCGTCTCTCAAGGATTCAACACCTCAAGCGCGGATCCCTGCCTCTACATCAATAACAACCATTCCATATTCATCTTTGTTTACGTCGACGATCTGATTGTTATAGGCAATTCCACCGACTTCCGAGCGAAACTCCGATCACACTTCTCAATTTCTCACAAAGGTCCTCTTCAGAAGATCCTTGGGAATCAGCTGGTCAACACTCCCCAGGGCCCCGCTTTACTACAGCCAAAACACATCGAGTACGCACTGGAAGAATTGGGCCTACGCGAATCCAAGCCAATAACCACTCCCATGACGCCAAACTTTCACTTATCTCAAGCCTCCAATGAAGAACACGGGAAATTTCTCAAACTAAATATTAACTTTTGGTCATTGTCAGGATTCCTAAACTTCATCGCTAGTCGAACTCGCCCCAATCTCTCACACGCAGTATCCACCCTCTCCCAATTCAACGTCAAGCCTGGTCTCCAGCATTGGCTGGAAGCCAAACACGCCTGGCGATATCTCAATCATACAAAAAATCTCGCTCTCAGGCTGAAGTCAACCAGTTTCAAATACGATGTCGAATGTTTCAGCGACTCCGACGGCGGAAATGATGTAATAACTCAAAGGAGTCACACCGGATTCATCATACTATTGTATGGTTGCCCCGTCTTGTGGAACAGTAAACTGCAGCCTTCAGTCTCACTGTCCTCTACCAAGGGTGAGTTAAAGGCTCTTGTATTGGTCACTCAAGAAAAACTCTGGCTAGACAATCTCCTTCACAATCTCAATCCTCACCTCAACTTATCCCACTGCTTCAACATAGACAACAAAGCTGTCAACAACCTTGTTAACTTTCAATCTCATCATAGCGCTCTCAAGCACGTGGACACTCAGATTAAGTGGCTGCGAGAACAACGAGAAACCAAAAACCTGATTACAAACCTCATTCCCTCTAACCAAATGCTCGCCGACCCGCTAACTAAATCAGCCATCAAATCTTCTGTCCTGAATCTCACAACTTCCGTCTTGGTGCCTCACAACTAGACACGGCGGTGTGTTGAGTTGAGAGCCGCGCTCACTCTAAGTCCTCACTTCTCGCGGTGTCACCACTCCAAATCTGGACGACGCTCCTCCAATCTCACTCAGCCTGGCTCAATTCCTGATCAACCCGCTCATCATGCCCCATCCTTTCTCATCCTTTCCTCAACCCCTTCTTCGCGCCTCATCCCTCCTCATCCTTTCTTCAACCCCTTTTCTCAATTCCTCCACTCTCCCTTATTCCTGCCCTCTTCCACCTTCTTCCTCAATCTTGCCACTCCCTCGATCCTTCTCCTAAAGTCTCAACATCAACCTCGTCTTGCCTCAACCATTCCCAACTCATCTCCTCAAGATCCAGTCCTGTCTCAACGGCTCTCAACCTCAAGTTCTGTCTAGCTGTGAGACAACTCATCTCCCTTCGATCATTCCTCCATGACCTATATTCACTTTCATTCTCCTTTGATTCTTCACCTCAGTCCCTCTCCATTCTCCTGTCTTCCTTGTTGCCTGCCATTGTTTCCCGTTTTTCATTTCCTTCCTAACAGATCCGTCCCACTGGTAAGATACTCTCTCTGTGGCTTCAGAGTTTCTTGATTTTGTTCCCTTAAGTTTGTTTTCTTTTATTTCTTAAAGTCTGCTGGTCCTAGATTTCAAAATACAATCCTTTTATTCTTTCAATACCCAACAACCATGAGATGGCTGGGTATCTTATGTCAAAACCTGAACCTGGTACTCATACAAACATCATCACGTTGGAAAACACAGATTCTTCTAAGCAAATATGGATGGCTGCCAAGAATCACTTTGCGTCAAGCCAGGCAGCAAATAGAGCAAGGATGTTCTTCAACTTTCTTTACCTAGGTTTCAATCAGAAATACATTGATGGATTCTTTACTTCTGTGAAAGCTCACTTGGGAAAACTAGATGAAGTAGGAATAGACTTACCTGGGGACATACTCAGCTATCTCATTCTCTTCAAACTGCCCAATTCCCTGAAGTTGATACAATCCCAGATTATGCATTCTGGGGGAGAACTATCTGTTACGTTGGTCCTGAACCACCTGGTTCAGCATAAGAATGAAGTCCAATCCAAAGCTGCTGGAACAACCGCTGACACCAATGTAGTCATGTATCATGCTGGTAATCAAAAAGACCCTGACCTCCCTAAATGCAAAAACAGAAAACATAATCCCTTAGTGAAGTCCCATCCTCCTTCTTCCTGCTGGGCGGAATTTCCTGAATTGCGACCAGACCAGCCTTCTAACAAGACAAAGCGCAATGTCAAGAAGAAGCATTCACCCAAGTCCCACTACTACTCATTCTTTTGCACCTTCCATCACCTTGATTATTCCCACTCAAATCAATTCATTCTGGACAGTGGATGCTCTATTCACATGTTTCATGATGAAAAATCCTTTAAGACTCTGACCAAAGGAACTGAAAAAGGAATCATCAAAACTGGTAAGAAGGGCAAAGGACTGGCTATTCAAGGACTTGGGACGGCCAAACTCTTGTGCGGCGGCAGGGTGATTCCTCTCAAGAACGCTGCATGGGTCCCGGAAGATTCTGTTAACCTTGTGTCCCTTGGGGCCTTGTTAGAGAGAGGATGCAGTTTGAAGGTAAACTCAAAATTGGAACCGACTGTCTTCACTCTCCATTGATCAGGGGCTCAAATCTTGACTGGTGCTATAGAAAACAATCTTCTTATGATCAAGGTCAACAAACCTTTGAATCAAGTCTCTCAGTCCTCTCCCGCAACTACCAAAATACAAGACTCCTCATACTTCTTAACTCAAGCTGAGCTAAATGATCTTCATCTGAAGCTGGGCCATGCAAGTTTGGGTAGAATGGAGAATCACCTGGGTCACCCCATCAAGAAGGATTCTCAAGGTCAGTTCAAATGTCTAGCGTGCAAAAAGAGCAAGATCAGTCAAAAAAATTTCAATAACAATCAAGCTCCCACTTCTGAAGTCTTCGATTGACTTCATCTTGATCTAATGGGACCCTTCAATCCAGTGAGCAAAGGAGGCAATAGATTCTCCTTGACAGTTGTTGACAACAATTCAGGGTATCTTTCAGCTTTCCCTCTTCTGTCCAAGGACGCGGCTATTGACGCAATCAAATTCTTAATCCAAAACAAAGAAAAGAAACAAGGGAAATTCCCTATCAAAGTCGTCTCCAATGGTGGGGGAGAGTTTGTCAACGAGACTCTCAACTCGTTTTTCAAAAATAACTCCATCAACCACCTGGTCAGTGAACCTTATCACTCCCAGCATAACAGAAAGGCGGAGAGAGCCAATTTTACAATCATGGATTCTCTGTGTTCCGTCTTTAGCTTGAACAAAATACTCAAAAACTATTGGCATGTAGTAATTCAAAGTTGCTGTTTCGCCTTAAATCAAATCCCGTCCAAAAAGGGAGAAAAGTATCCCTGGGAGATGATGCGCAAAAACCAGCTTCCGGTTGATTATCTCCAGCCAATTGGATTGAAATTAGTGTATCTATTGAAGGATAGCAAAACAAGATCAAAGTTGCAGGAGAAAGGTGAAGAAGGACTCTTCATTGGGTACAACCCTCAACTCCAATCCTACAAGATTCTATCTATGACAGGCAAGATTTTTGATACTAAACATGTGAAGTTCCTCAAGAACCAAGATACTTCTGCAAACTCCCTTGACAAAGCGGTCCCCATTGGCGTGGTTGCTCCGGTCAAGGAAGCTGATAAGAAACCTCCGACTGTCAAAATGATCCCCAAGGATGGTGAAGATCAAAAGCCTGTTACAAGCAACTTGCCTCACAACAAAAACAATAGCTCCTTTAACAATGATATCTTGGAATACAAAGTTCTGCAAACCTTGAGGCCAACATGAAGGGATCACTCTAAACTCAAAGCTCAGGAACGCTATGTGTACTACTCTGAATCATTACCAAAGAGCATACACGAGGCCCTTAAACGACCAAGTTGGGTCCCTCCAGTTGAAAAAGAGCTAGAGAAAATTGAGGACCTTGGTGTATGGGAAGATGCGGATGAGTGCAAGGTAGTTAATCCACTCAACACAACCTGGGCTTTTTGAAGCAAAGTTGCCTCATTACGCACTCTTCTAACCTAGTCAGTCAATTGAAATCTCAAAATTCTTCAATTTGACGTTAAGGAGGCGTTTCTTCATGCTTCATTGGTAGAAGATGTTTTCATCAAGACCCCAACTGGATCAAAAAGAACGGCAAAACATTTGAAACTAAAGAAATCATTGTACGGCCTCAAGCAGGCACCCCTGAACTGGTACAAAACCCTTAGCTCATGGATCAAAGAAAATGAATTTGAGGAGAGTGACAGCAATCCTTGTCTCTATCTCCATCAAGACAAAGTCATGGCTCTATTCTTCCATGTTGATGACTTGATAGTAGTTGGGAATGTTGATGATTTCAAGAAGAAGTTCTTGGAAAAATTCAAAGATTCTTTGGCCCACAACGTAGACACTCTGCTAGGAATGAAGGTAGAAAAAGGGAAGGATTTCATTGCTCTATCCCTTCCGAATCACATCAGAAAAGGACTGGAAGAGATGAACTTACTCGATGCAAAACCTTTAAATAATCCCTGCACATCCAGTCTGCACCTCAAGCCTGCATCTCAGCCCAAAATAGAGGCTTTCAAGAAGCTGGGTAAAAGTTATTGCTTGCCAATAGGTTGATTATACTTCATAGCCACCTTGGCTCAACCGGACATTAGCTTTGCCGTGTCAAATCTGGCTCGTTTTTGGGAAGAGCTGGGTATCCAGCATTGGAAGGAAATGGAGCACATCTGGAGGTACCTTCTGAAGACAATTGATTATCAGCTGGTCTTTTGAGCAAGAACACCAGCAATGCAATTGGTTGTCTATAGCGACGCCACCTGCGGAGATGACCCAACTACAAGACTGTCCCAAACCGGCTTTGTTTGCCTGTTCAAAGGTTCTCCAATCTACTGGACTAGTCAACGCCAATGATGCATAGCTCACTCTTCAACTGAGTCCAAATGCAATGCCTTGTCTTCCAGTCATCTTGAACGGAGGTGGATCAATCACTTAATCAGCGAGATTTTGCAAACCGGAAACCTATCACCAATCCACCTAATTGACAATAAGGGTTTGAATGATAAAATCAAGAAATTTGGATGTAAGTCACATGCCAAGTACATTGACATTAAATTGAAGAGCTTACAAAATGATTGGAATGATCAAGTAATTGACATTAAACTCAATTCCTCACAAGACATGCTAGCGGACTCCCTCACAAAGGCAGCCAGCACCTCATCAGTTGAAAGACTCTCTAAACACATAGGATCTTTTGAACTATCCTGATGTTGAGTTGAGCAGGCATTTTGAGGATACTTGTCAGAGATGTTTGTTCTCATCTCACTCCTCATTTCTTCAAATCTCCAATTTCTAAAGTAGTGGCTACTTCCACAACCGCGCGTGAGGATGAGAAGTTTCAAATACATTCACCCCTCACGTTGTGGCGTCAATTTATAGACACGGATTGGGAACTGCATCGCGGCTGCGCGCTCAGCATTGTAGGCAAGCAGGCTCAGCATTAGGGTATGCAGAGTGCTCAGCAGCGGCAGCTGCTGGATCAGCAGCAGCCGCTGTTTGGCTCCGCACCTGGTGGACGGGTTGGGCTCAGCATTGAATGCGGCGTGGGGGGCAATCTGCCCTGGAGATTGGATTTGGAAGGTAGTGCGCTTGACTAGATTTGTGGGCGCGCGGGTTTGGATACGTAGGGGCGGAGCAATCTGCGGGCTATGAAGGAACGGATGGAGTGCGCATGCAAGCGCGCAGATCATGCTGGATATTATTGAACACCCACAACAGGCGCGGACAAACGGATACGGACAGGCGCGGGGGGCTCCGAGTAGGGTGCGGTGCGAGGACCGGGTCATGAGAAGGACAAACCGGATGGACGGAACGGCGTACGGACAACGGGGGGAGTTTGGTACGGAGGAGGTGGGGAGAGGAGGCTAGGGTTTCTGTTTTGGGATTTTTTTCTGTTTCTTTGTCATACTGTCATTTGCGCGTGTACTTAGGTTAGGGTTGAGAGGGAGGACTTATCCTCCCTCCCAACTCCGGGTTGGAGGGGGGATGTATGGAAGGAGGAGTGAATAATCACATCACATCATCGGATTGGATCACTCATCTCACCAGGAGATTAAAGGAACTCATACCGGATACACATCCAGGTGGAAAGTTCTTAGGATTGAAGGATTGGCAATTTCTCTCTCTCTCTACTTTTCTTTATCTCTTTATCTCCTTATTTCTATTTCTCATTTAAGTGCGACTTCGGACATCCTCATCTCCTTTCAAACGCAGGGAACCGTTAACTTCCGAACCTTGGGACAATTATAGGGGGATAACCTTTATTCTTTCCACATCTGGGGGTCTGGCCAGGAAATAACCTTCCGTTTCTTGTCTTTCAAAGGTAACTGGGCGCAATGTCCTATTCATACCTCCCTACAGTTGCTCCTTCTTCTTCTTCTCCTTCTCCTTCCGTCTCCGGGTCCGCTACTCCAACCCCACTCTTCTCTTCCATCCCTCCTCCTCTCCCTCCCTCTGCTTGACCCAGGACAAGCTACGCCATTCCCCCATTGGTCTCCAGTGACCATGAACCCACTCGTCTGGTTCGCATCAGGCTGCGCAACTACCCTCACATCTGATTCAACACCGCAGATGTGGAGCAATTCATCTGGAGATACAAAGGTATTGCAGATGCGGAAGGTGCGTTGGACGCCGATAAGGCCCGGCTTGTTGTCCTGTTCATTATGGACAAAGAGAAGCTCCGGGATGTGGAGGAGATGGAAGGCTACAAGAATCAAGATTGGCCAAAACTGAAGGCAGAGATCCTAACGCGGTGGGGTAGGCGCGAACCTCAATTCTGGGAAAGCAAAATTGACCGCGTGGCCTTGGAGGCGAGCGCGCGCGGAGGAGTCAGAACGCGGGTGGAGCTGGCGGAGTACACCTTGACATTTGATTGGATCTATTGGTACTTTTCAAAGAACAAGGTGGTGGCGGGACAGACGGGGGCCATGAAACACGCGTTTCTGGGCGGTTTAGGTGCTCAACTCCGGGCAAGGGCAAAGTGTTATCTTTACAATCACAACTTGGTAAAGCGGTCATTGGACGGGAGCATTGCGCTCCTTCCGGAGTTGGCTGTCATTTGCCAGGCTGTGGAGAGTGAGCTTGACTTAGAAGAGCTTATTGAGGACACCGCTAAGTCCTTCCCAGCAGGACCAAAGAAATCCGCCCCCCAGGTTCCGGCTCCGGCGCAATTTCCGTCCCCAGTTCCACCCACTTCCACACGTGTTCCGGTTCCTCAACCCGCGCCCGCCCCTCCGGTAAGCAAATTGACAGAAATGATGAAGGATTTGAAGATCTGCATGAGCTTTATGGGCCAGCAGCAGCCGCAAGGGCCTCCACCTCACATGGTGGAAGGGTTTTGGCCACCCGGTACCTTTGTGCCAAGGGGGTGCTTGTACTGCGGGGCAAACAGTCATTGGCGATTGGCGTGCGAGGAGCTTACGAAGGATCTCAGCGCGGGATTGGTTCAAACGGCGGGGATGGGGTACATGTTTCCAACGGGCAAACAGATTCTGATGGAGCAAAGCCAGCCGGCCGCAATGCAGCAGGTGCGCACACGGGGTCAGGAGGCGGGAACGACGGAGCAAGCGTCACTGGGCATCATTACCGGTCCCATATTGTGGCAACCACCTCGGGTGGAAGCTGAGGTAAGGTTAGTGGCAACGGAAGAAAAGGTGGCGGTCTCCAATAAAATGGAGGTGGACGCAAAGGAGCAACCCCCGTTGGCTGCGCGCGTGCCCGGAACCAAGGCGCTGGAAGCAAATCCTGTAGGGAAGAAGAAAGCGGCGGACATTGTGCGTAGGGTGATGGGGAACAAGACTCCGGTCCCGCTGACCTTGCGGGAACTGGCGGCCTTGTCTCCGGTGGTGTTAGACAAGATGGTTCAGGCGTTGTGGGATTGCGGTCAGGGCCGGGTACCTCAGACGGTGCAGCGGGTTCATGTGGGGCGGAAGGAGGAGGGGTGCGAGGAGTGTGAGTTGAAATTGGTTTCAACTCCGCTCGCTTACGTTCCAATGGTCATAGCGGGAAGGAAGGTGTGGGCTATGGTGGACAGCGGTTCAATGGTGAACCTGCTGCCATTGCGGATGGTGGATGATTTGGGGTTGGTTTGGCGGAAATGCGCGATGGGTCTCCGCGCGCTTAACGGAGGGGAGTGTTGTGTGGATGGGGTAGTCGAGGAGGAGGAGGTCAAGGTTGCAAGGGTCCATAGGCCTCTTTCTTTTCTTTTGGTTGATTGTGGGGATGTGATTTTGGGAAGGCCGTTCATGTTTGGGTTTTGAGCACAAATGGTTTTCAATCCGGAGGCGGGAACGGAGGCATTGACCGTGGAGGATTTGTCCGGCGGAAGGTTTGAGACAACTATCTGCGATCACGGGCAAGGGAAGTGGAGGAGAGTGTTGGAGTATGAGGAGGAACCAGATGCGGAGTTGGTCTGCGACGGGCGACCTTTGGAGGATTTTTCCTAGTCAACCAAGGAGACCGCACAGAACAAGCTCCTGTTTTGCGCGGGCGGTCAACTAATGAGGAGCAGGGAGGAGGAGGAAGGAAAGTGCAGGGCGCGCACGTTGCAGAAGTAAGTCCCTTTTCTCAGTATGCATTGCCTGAGGGTACTACGCTTCGAAAACCCTATCATTGTGCCACGCTCGTGAGCAAAGGCAAAAGCCGCGGTTCCGTTCTGTGCAGGACTTACAGCAAAGGATGCGTGAGGATGATGCGGTGCAACGCGGGAAAGTACAAGCCGGTGTCACAGAAGGTCCAACTGAGGAATGAGCCAATGCCCCAGGAATTGAACGGACCGCTTCGACCGATTGCTTGGTTGCGGGACCCTTGGTTCACGCTGATTAAGACTTTGGGGTGGGTTACTAGTTCGGCGCGGATCACGGAGGAGCGGATTGCAGCTTTCAATTTTGGCCCAGCGGGATGGTTGAGTACAGAGGAGCGTGAGTTGCTGGTTTTGGTTCTGGTTCTTTGGGAAAGAGCGCTTGCGTTTGGACCTGAAGAGGGGGGGCTCCTGAAAAACAATATTGGCGACCCCTATGTCATCCCCACTGTCAATCACAAGCCATGGCAGATCAAGCCAATTCTGATACTGCGGGCGTTCCAGGAGCAGTTTCTGGAGTTGGTGCGGGAACGGGTGAAGACCGGCCTCTACAAAAAGTCGACGTCTAGTTACTCCAGTCCAATCTTTGCAGTAGTTAAGCAGGACGGAAAGTCGTTGAGGATTTTCCATGATCTACAGCGGCTCAACTCTTTTACGATACGGGACGCAGGATGGCCCCCTTGCGTTGACGAGTTCCTTGAGTCAATGGCAGGGCGCGCTTGTTACGGGTTAGTTGATGTGATGGGGGGATACAACCAGCGCAAGTTGGATCCTTGCTCGCGGCCTCTAACGGCATTTGAGACTGGGTTGGGAAGGATGCAGCTAACTTGGCTACCGCAGGGAGCGACCAATTCCGTGGTGGTGTACCAGGCGCAAATGGCTTGGATCCTGAAAGAGTATCTTCCAGAGGGAGTCCAAATCTTCATTGACAATGGGGGCATCAAAGGTCCAAAATCCGATTACGGGGGGGCGGAGCAGGCTGAAGTTCCCGGCGTCCGACGTTTTGTGTGGGAATACGCGCAGACGTTGGAACACATCCTGTTTTGCATCGAGGAGGCAGGCCTGACGGTGTTGGGGAAGAAGTTGGCGGTTTGTTTCCCGGCGCTCAAAGTCCTTGGCCATGTTGTTGCTTCCGACGGCCGGTGCATTGCAGAGAAAAAGCGGAACAAGGTCCTCAAATGGCCAACCCCGTGGAAGGTGTTGCATATTCTTCAGTTCTTGGGATTATGTAGCTATGTCCGTATGTTCATCAAGAGGTTTGCGGAGGTGGCGAGCCCGCTCCAATCACTAACACAGAAAGGAGTGGAGTGGAAGTGGGGGGAAGAATGCAATTGCGTGTTCCGGAAGCTCAAGGAGATCGTGGGACATGACATTGTGCTCCGCAATCTCGACTACAACGCAGGAGGAATTAGGCTAGGGGTTGATTCCAGAAAATTCGGTGCGGGGGGGTTCTCACTCAAGAGGAAAACAGCAAGGATAGGCCGGTACTTTACAAGTTGTTCACCTTCACTCCAACGGAAAGCCGGTACTCCCAGCCGACGTTGGAGTTGTGCGGGGTCACCAAGGTTGTGCGGCAGCTCCAGTATCTTTTGTGGGGGGTTCACTTTGAGCTTTTGGTGGATGCGGAGACACTGGCGCGGATGATCAATTCCCCGGCGTTTCCCAATGCTCCCATGACCAGGTGGGTGGCTTTTCTTCAACTTTTCTCCTTTGCTGTGGTTCATGTTCCGGGGAAAGCGTTCACTATGCCCAAAGCATTGTTGCGGTATCCAAGGGACGAACCGTTTGAGGACGCGGAACTGCTTGATGTGGAGGCCCCGGTTTTCAAGGTAGGGGTTGTGGAGGCAGGCTTGCAGCTGCCGCTCCGGCAGAGCGGACGGTACGCATTCTTTGTGACTACTTGCGGGACCTTTGTTTTCCCAATGGAACTACGGACAAGGACATACAATGGGCGAAGCGGCAAGTGGGGAACTTCTACGTACAGGAGGGGCAGCTTTGGCGGCGGAAGACTCCGGTTCCTCTTGTGGTTACCACTTCAAGGGCGGATCAGGAAGCTATCCTCTGGAGCCTTCACGACAATCTTGGTCATTGAGGGGAGGTCAAAACGCGGAGGCGGGTGAAGGAGCGGTTCTGGTGGCCGGGGGTAGTGCGTGCAGTGCAGGAAAGGCTGGTGTCCTGCAAAGCCTGTCAACAGCGGAGCGCAAGATTTCCCAAGGAAGTCGGAAACCCCACAGGGGAAGATGCCCTCTTTGGTCAAGTCTTGCTTGATGTCGTCCACATCAAGGCCGGTAAGTTTGCCTATCTGCTTGTTGCGCGGGACAACCTGTCTGGTTGGGCGGAACCGCGTCCGTTGGTCAAGCTCTTGGCTGACAAAGTTTCTCTATTTCTGGAGGAAGATTGGTTCGCGCGGTACAGGTCGCTTTGTCTGGTTACAGTGGACGGAGGGGCTGAGTTTTGCGGCCGTTTGGTTGAGTTGGTGAGGAGTTGCGGAGCCAAGTTTGGCCGGGTAACGGAGTACTATCCCAAGGGGGCCGGCATGATCAAACGCGGGCATCAACCAATCAAGGACGCCCTGGTCAAGATGTGTGGGGAAGAGGGAAAGCGCTGGCAGGAGACCCTTCCAATGGTTCTGTTTGCAGATCGGATTTTGGTGAAGGGGTCAACAGGCTACTTGCCGTACAAGTTACTTTTTGGACAGCGCCCTGTGCTTCCGGTGGACATTGAGTTGGAGACGTTCCTGGGGGTTGACTGGTGGAAGGTGAAGACTTCCGCCAAATTGCTTGAGGCTCGCGCTGAACAGCTCCTTGGACGGGACAGAATGCTTGCAAAGGCGGCGGACCTGCTGAAGAAGACTTGCATGGCATCGGTGCGCTATTGGGACAAGCGCTGCTTGCATCGTCTCCGGGATCCCTTGTGGAAGGGGGATTTGGTGCTCCTGTACAACCAAAGTCTGGAGTCTCAGTGGGGGAAGTTGTTTGCTAACCGGTGGAACAGCCCGTTCCGCGTGTTGTCCAAGTTCAAGGGCGGCAGCTATCAGTTGGAGGAATTAGACGGTACTCCGCTGAAACGGAAGGCGGCGGCTTCGCATGTCAAGCGCTTCTTTGCGCGAGGATCTACCTCGTTTGAAAAAACAGCGGAAGGGGGTGACGGATCTGACAAGGGGAGTGTGGAGCGCAGTGATGGTGTAGGAACGCAATCCAGAGATTTGTCTTCGGGCGGAGAAGCAGAGACCGTGCCGTTGCGACGGAGTAGGCGGTTGCGACCAGCTGGGGACAGTGGCCAAGTTGGGGGGGGGAGGTAGAGGGGGTAGGGAATAAGCTTGATTTGGTGAGGGGGTGCTCTAGCCGGTTCACAGCCGGAACAACTAGACACCCCAGAATGTTTGTTTCTCTATGTTTCTTTCTTATCTGGATTGTGGGTTCTTTGCTGGCTTGGGGTTTTTGCAGGAAACACAGGCACGGCGCAAAGCCGGGTCCGTAAACGCGAGGACAAGCCCTGCGGAACCGGGACGCAAGGGCAATCCCGCGGATGGGGGAAGCAGTACAAAGAGCAATTTGCGGGCGGTCTACGGGCGTTGCGCAAAAAAAAAAAAAGAGTTCTTTTCTATTTTTCTTCTCTGTTGGTTTCTTTTACTCTTTTTCTTTCTCTGGATGGGTGGTTGATATGGGAATAAGCTTGATTTGGTGAGGGGGTGCTCTAGCCGGTTCACAGCCGGGACAACTAGACACCCCAGAATGTCCGTTCTCTTACTCTCTCTCTCTCTCTTCCCTTATTGTGGCGCGCGCTGGTGTTTTGGTTGTTGTGTTTGTTACAGGAAGGGTACGGGGAACTGTGTGGCAGTTTGTCTGGGGCGGTCCAGGTGCCTCTTTTGGAATGGCTAGTCACTTACGGTCGCTCACAAAGCAAGCGCGCGGGCGCGGACTCAATCTCAAGCTCACTCTCACAAAGCGCGGTCGCGGAATTTTTCTCAGAAGGTTAGGACCTTGCCCGGATACATGTATTTTCTTAATGGAAAGGGAAGCGCGGTACAAACAACAAGAAGAGAAGAAGTAGAGGAAAGGAGGAAGGGGAAAAGGGGGGGCAATGCGCCTAAGCCATCTTCATCATTTCCTCCATTTCCGCCCTTGAGGATGCCAGTAAAGCCCAGAAAGACGCCAGGAGTTCGCGCTGGGATTCCAAGGATTGTGCGCCGGGGATTGCAAGGAAATTCCGGAGCATTGTGGTCGACCTTTCCGCAAAAGCCTCAAAGCCGGCCGCCGGGAGCGCCATTACAATTGGAATCTCCGGGATCTCGGGAGGAGCAGCCGGTCAAGATGGGGCCTCCGGGGAACCAACAGGGGGTCTTGGTCCAGCTAGAGGCAATGACGGGACAACTATAGGTGACAGAGGCGGAGGGACGTTGGGGGTTGTAGGCCTCTCATCCGAGGCCGCTGGTGGCGCGGGCGGTGTCGGCGGTCGTGGAGGAGGAGGAGGAGGTGCTGGCGCGGCCGCCATTCTTCCAAAAAGTCTTGGGTCCGGTACCGTTTGGTTCACGCCGACAGTGGCGGCCCAAGCGCGGGTCGCCGCGCGCCATTCCTCCAAGGTTTCATATTCGCCCCGTTGCGGAGGTCCGGCCCAGCGGAGAGGTGATGCTGAGTTGCCGCTCACGTGAAAGGTGGTGGGTGATGGAGCTCGGGGGTGGCGGGATGGAGGTGAACTGGGGGGTGTCCACGAGCCTTCCAAGATCAACTCGTCGTCCAAAACCACAAACGGGTCCGGATGAGCCCTCTTGCACGGCCTGGGGCGAGAGCTGGATTGGGGGAGAGCTTGAGGGATGCTCTTGCTGAGCAAGCAGCAAAGATGGCCGCGACGGCAAGCAACACAGGCGCGTCAACCGGGGACAATCAAAGACGCGTTCCCGTTCCGGGCGCAGAACTCGCATGGGAGCATATTGGCGATGATGCGGAAGGAGGACGGGGAAGGTGGTAGTGGGAGTGGTGGGGGTGGAGTGGAAGTAGCGGAGGTGGTGGTATGGTGAAGCAATGGGAAACTTTTGGGGACAGAACTCAAGTTGGGGGGGATGTGGTGTCAATTTATAGACACGGATTGGGAACTGCGTTGCGGCTGCGCGCTCAGCATTGGAGGCAAGCAGGCTCAGAATTAGGGTATGCGGAGTGCTCAGCAGCGGCAGCTGCTGGATCAGCAGCAGCCGCTGTTTGGCTCCGCACCTGGTGGACGGGTCGGGCTCAGCATTGAATGCGGCGTGGGGGGGCGATCTGCCCCAGAGATTGGATTCGGAAGGTAGTGCGTTTGACTAGGTTTGCGGGCGCGCGGGTTTGGATACGTAGGGGCGGAGCAATCCGCGGGCTATGAAGGAACGGATGGAGCGCACACGCAAGCGCGCGGATCATGCCGGATATTATCAAACACCCACAACAGGCGCGGACAAACGGATACGGACAGGCGCGGGGGGCTCCGAGTAGGGCGCGGTGCGAGGACCGCGTCATGAGAAGGACAAACTGGATGGAAGGAACGGCGTACGGACAACGGGGGGAGTTTGGTACGGAGGAGGTGGGGAGAGGAGGCTAGGGTTTCTGTTTTGGGATTTTTTTCTGTTTCTTTGTCATACTGTCATTTGCGCGTGTACTTAGGTTAGGGTTGAGAGAGAGGACTTATCCTCCCTCCCAACTCCGGGTTGGAGGGGGGGATGTATGGAAGGTGGAGTGAATCATCACATCACATCATCGGATTGGATCACTCATCTCCCCAGGAGATTAAAGGAACTCATACCGGATACACATCCAGGTGGAAAGTTCTTAGGATTGAAGGATTGGCGATTTCTCTCTCTCTCTACTTTTCTTTATCTCTTTATCTCCTTATTTCTATTTCTCATTTAAGTGCGACTTCGGACATCCTCATCTCCTTTCAAACGCAGGGAACCGTTAACTTCCAAACCTTGGGACAATTATAGGGGGATAACCTTTATTCTTTCCACAACGTTGCTGTCAACTGTCCAACCAGCTCCTGACTGAACCGTGGGAACAACCTTCCTCAGCCTATAACCCCTTCCATTCATGCCTTCTAATCCCAGTCTTGTCTCTTTATTTTCTTCCTTCCTCCATCTTAATTTGTCTCATTGTCGCTCATTGCACTCAGACTCTCAACCTCCACCAGCTACTTTGACATCACATCTGGATCATCAAGCTAATCAGCACATTGCTTCTTGACTCAAACTCAACTCAAAGTCAATAACCTGATCACAATCTTTCCAACCTGCGGTAGGTTCCAACTAAGTTTTCAACTCAAAATCAGGAGCTGAATATCTTGCAACCCTGTAGTCTTCAAGCTATCCTGGAAGGATTGGTCTGTCTATCAACGTGTCTTACCCTCTCTACTTAGTCTGCTCAAGGCCATTGCCCAGCCTGTAGAGGTAGCGCTTCTGTTTGTTATTTTTCTTCCACCTTGGTTGTTTTTCCTTACTGGTTGTTTGCAGTCAGCTCATCTGATCCTTGAAATACAAACAGCCTGGTCCAGGTTAATCAACTCATCATTTATTTTACAAAATACACAGTGGAGTGGCAGGGCCTTGTAACCAAGATGCCACAACAGAGAAAGGATAATAAAACTCACTGGTATATTATTAAATCCTTAGGGTATCTGTTTGAGATGTGCACTGATGGGTTAAACCTGTATACTGGGGTTATAAGGTTGTTCAGCAGTTTTAATTGATAAAAAAGAGGTTGAGGACAGATATTAATTATCAGACTTAGCCATAAATCACTTACTTATCTCTTATAAGTACTTTATTACCTTGGCACAATGTCTGGATATAAATATAACTGGGTCTCTGCCCATCAATATCCTCAAAAGAGCTCTTTATTTATAGCTTTTGGAGTCCCAATACTATCCTTCTGAGGGGTACAGGGCCTTCAAGGGACAGACAATAAGACTAGCAGGGTAACCAGTGGTAGCCTGTCACCATTTATTGGTGCTATAGCATGGGTAGCATCTAATTCCTCAGGGTGTGGGAATTATTCTACTTTATAATAGATATTAGGATGTGTGAATAACACTAATCTGTCCCATTTATGTATTATTTAATTAATTATCCTTAGTAAATGTTCCCAGTAATTTAATAATTATTTAAATAGACATTTCTACGGACATCCTGATGTCAGGTGAGTTCTCATTATGTATTAAATAACTGGAGTAAAGTCATGATATTGATTTTACTCCTTATTTTCGAGTTTCAGTTGATTTACTAAAATAATTAATTAAAAATATAATTCATGGGGATTCATGTAATATTTTTACATCATTAGTTTTTGAAGAGTTTAATAAAGGCTATAACGCCATAGAGAGATGAATGGATGGCAGTAGGCTATTGAGGAGTCTCATGAGGAGTATTGATAAGGCTACAAAGAGCCAGGGAAAAGGGAAAATACTTTTATATTCAAGTGTAACTGATCTGAAGGGGAGGAAGGGACACTCCAGTTTGGTTGTCTGATAATCAGATGGGTTTCATTCATGGTCCAAGGGTAGGACCAGTATTTAAGCACAACTAGAGAACCCCAAAGGGGGCTTAAGGCAGCAGGTTAAGGACAACTAGAGAGCCACAGAGGGGGCCTGAGGCAGGGTTAATGAGATAATGAAAACAGCAAGTTAGAAGTAACGGTAACTAAATTTGTTAGTTACAGAATAAGAACAGAAAAAGACAACACACCACCTTAACTGACAAATTTAGGAACCAATTTGAGACCAATCAACATTTCAGAGATTCATGAGAATTGAGAAGAGAATATGAGAATGAGAGATATGAGATTTGAGAAAGGATGACAAGACACCACCTTGTCAGCATATGAGATGGGGAATGAAAGCCTATTTTAAGAGGAGCAACTAGAACCTCAGGCATAGTTGCCTAGCATGATATGGGAGAATAGCATTACTATTTTAAGAGGAGCAACAAGGACCTCAGGCATAGCTGCCTAGCTTAATGGGGAGGATGATATGATGATGATGATAATGGTGATGATGAGGGTAATGGTAATGGTAAAGCTAATATGATAGTGGTGGTGATGGTGAAGATGATGGTGATGGATGATGGATGGGATGATGATGGTTATGGGAATGGTAATGGTGATGGTTTTGAAATGGATTGGTAGCAGTTGTAGGATAATGGTGGGTGATGATAGAATATAATAGTAATGAATGTGATGGTGATAATGAAAGAGGGTGGAGAGCACAAAGCAGATAGTATTGAACATAATGGATGAGAGGATTCCAACACACCAGCCTGTTCAATACTAGATGGAAGGAATGTTGTTATGATGTTGAGGTTGATTTGAATGTTGTTGATGGTTGATGTTGGTTTGGAGTGAGTCAATGATGGATGTATCAATGTTGGAGATAGAGGTAGTAGGGATGTAGCCGGTGAGGTGGATGAGATGGAGGGGAGAGAGCGAGTGGTGATGTAGCATGAGGAGTGGATGAGATGAAGCAAGGAGATGTAGCAATGAGTAATGTAGCAGCATGTGGAGCGAATGAGATGGAGGGAGCAAGCAAGCGGTTGAGATGGAGCGGAGCAAGCAAGTGGTGAATGTTGGAGAGGAAGCGGCAGAAATGGATGAAGGGAGCAAGCACAAGGTTGGATTGGAGAGAGGGGAAATGGATGAAGGGAGCGAGCACAAGGTCGGATTGGAGAGAGGACAATGGGCGCAAGCGAGATGATCTGGATGTTGGCAGAGGACAGGTAGATAGTGGACCGAATCGTGCGCAAGTGGGCAAGGGATTGAGAGCCGGACGGGTTGACAGCAATTGACTGGGCAAGCGCAAGATTGGATCAGCAGGAGGCATTGGTGGAGGGAGACGGTAGTGGATGCTGAGAGCGAGGTGAACAACAAGAGCCGGATCAATTGAGCGAGCAAGAATTTGGGGGCAAAGTTAAAGCAGGATAGAACAATGAGTTGGATTGTATTCTTATGATGGAGAGCATTGAGAGCAAAGTAGAGTTGGAAGAGGTGGGCAAGGATGAAGATTCCTAGGTAGACAGCCAGTGGAGTCCTGATGGGATTGAGTTGGAAGTTGGGGAAGGAGGATAGGGTGTGGATGAGGTTGAGTCTGACGATGAGGATGGATTCAAGGATGATATTGACGGTCGATTCAAGGATGGTGACCATGAGGAAGGTCTTGGCATTGAGCGAGCTGGGTGGTTGAGGTAGCGGGTGGAGCAATGGAAGAATGGTAGGGTGACAGGACAGGCCAAATGAATGGACCACCCCAGTGGTTGATGAAGGAAATGATCGTAGTAGGTTGTATTGGTTGATGAGAGGAGCAATTAATGGATGAGGTGGGGTTTGATGATTATGAGCAAGGATGGTGAATGGAGCAGTAGGAGAGGTTGCGGATGAAGCGCGAGCAAGGTCGCAGATGTTGGGAAGCTGGGGGAAATCAATGTTGCAGGTGAGGTTAAAGAGCAATTGGGGTTGCGGGATGATTACAAGCAAGATTGAAGAGCGATTGAGCAAGGTTGAGTGTGCAGAGGATGTTGCAGTTGGATGGATGATGAAGAGAGGCGAACGAGGTTGTGGCCAAGAAGCCAATAGGGAAGCAAGGGCGACTAGGGTTGAGCTGAGAGGTGATTGAAGTTGGCATTGAGGCAGCAAGAGAGGAGGAGGAACAGCAAGGAGGAGTGATCTAGGTGCAAGCAAGGTTGCAGATGGGGGGGCAGCTGAGAGGCAATTGAGGTTGCCAGCAAGGTTGCCATTGAGGTGGCAAGGGGAGTTGCGGACAAGCAAGAGCAGCAGGATGATGATGATGAGGGTGAGTTCGCAGAGCAGGGGTATCGACCAGATCGTTGATGGACCCAGATAACCATTGTAAACATTTGATTGGGTGGCCCTAATGACAAGATTGCAAGCAGGGTTGCAGCTGAGAGGAAGTGGGAGATCGCAATGGAAGGGAGAAATGAGTGGAGAATGGTAATGGAAGGAGCAAAGTGGAGGATGATGAGAGGATAGACTGAGAAGGATGGCAAGAGAGAATGAAGAGTATTTTGGGAGCGGTCGAGAGGAGCTAGCTTGATTTTGATGGATGGAAAGAGTTGGAGCCAATTGCGCTCTCTCAGTTGGATTTGTTAGGGTCCAACAATTGTTCAACAAGGCTGCCGGATTGATTTGAACAATGAGGGTCATGAGAAGAGAAAAGGAGGTTGATGGAAGGGTTCCTGGGACAACCAGAGGACACGAGCAAAGTTGGTGTGGCTGGAGGAAGAGCGGGGTGGATGGATGACGCCAATGTAGGTGAGACCAATCTGAGAGGGATGGAGAGCGATTTGATGGCCAACCAAGCCGGGGTCAGCGCCTAGGATGATGATGAACGGAATTGTATTAACCTTAATTGAGAGGGGATAATGGGAGAGAATGAGCAAGGCCACCAGGATGATTGAGTAGGCCAATACACTGAAGGAGGCCATTGCAACACAGATGAGAGCAAGGATCCAGTCCAGAGGGCACTTGGAAAGAGGTTGGCAGATTGAATGCCAATCAAGGTTGTCCAGTAAGGGATACCCTGAGTAAGGGACCGGAGAGGAATGAGCAAGGAACAAGGTCAATTTGGTCAAGGAAGGAGATAAGAAGGATTGGTTGTGAGGGGTTCAAAGGAACAGGGATGGTTGAAGGAGTAAAGGTGGATCATGAAGAGATGAGGATGAAATTGGATGGTGAGGACAATGAAGAGCGTAGGGAGATGGGCAATGAGACAACCAGTTAGAACAATGAAGTTGACCGGATGACTTAGTGGGATGAGTTTTGGCTTTTAACCGTGAAGAGTTTAATAAAGGCTATAACGCCATAGAGAGATGAATGGATGGCGGTAGGCTATTGAGGAGTCTGATGAGGAGTATTGATAAGGCTACAAAGAGCCAGGGAAAAGGGAAAATACTTGTATAGTCAAGTTTAACTGATCTGAAGGGGAGGAAGGGACACTCCAGTTTAGTTGTCTGATAATCAGATGGGTTTCATTCATGGTCCAAGGGTAGGACCAGTATTTAAGCACAACTAGAGAACCCCAAAGGGGGCTTAAGGCAGCAGGTTAAGGACAACTAGAGAGCCCCAGAGGGGGCCTGAGGCAGGGTTAATGAGATAATGAAAACAGCAACTTAGAAGTAAAGGTAACTAAATTTTTTAGTTACAGAATAAGAACAGAAAAAGACAACAGTTTTTTTAATATGTCACAAAGATATTAATGTCTAGAAATTCTCATAAAAGTATATCAAAGTATTTTAATACATTTTTAGTAGTTGTCATTGTCTTATTTTCAACATCCTTGGTACTTTGAATTATATTTTAGAGAAAATACGTATAAGGGTTATTTAAGTATTTTTATACAATATTATGTACTTTTAGAATATCTCCTATCCACAGGAACATTTATTACATATGTAGAATGTTCCTGTGTGGGTTGTAGCATGTTTACGCGGTACCTAAGCCTCTCAGGCCGCCTTTCACTCTGTCAACCCGTAGTCCCGCGGCTGCGTACTTGTCAGAGGCCTGGGGCTGCATAAACAACCTTGACGGAGTGGCAGGGCTGTATCTCAGCCGCGCGTGGGTGCATTGGATGCCGCAGCTGCGTGCGGGAATTGTGACAAAACACATTTCTGTCCGTAACTCCTAAAATATACACAACACCTCAATTCTGACTGAATTCTAGGTGTGAAACCTATACTTGACAATATGTGTGAAATATTCAATTGACCAAAAGCTCAATAGTGGAGCCATAGTATTTTGGTCTTTCTTTCCTTAATTATTTAAAAATATAAGGAATTGAATTTCAAGGGTGGGGTCAGTGAATGACCCTACCTAATTTTGGGTGGAGAATCCATTTCTCTAATAATATTTATTGTTTCCATACTCCTTCTTAGGTTAATTATATTATTGTTCTTTTTATGTTATTTTTGTTACTTTTGCAGCTTGCTTTGCAATAGTCATCAAATCTTTTTCACATACTAATAAAACTAATGATGTAAAAATATTACATGAACTCCCATGACTTATATTTTTAAGTAATTATTTTGGTAAATCAATTGAAACTCAAAAATAAGGAGTAAAATCATTATCATGACTTTACTCCAGTTATTTAATACATAATGAGAACTCACCTGACATCAGGATGTCCGTAGAAATGTCTATTAAAATAATTATTAACTTACTGGGAACATTTACTAAGGATAATTAATTAAATAATACATAAATAGGACAGATTAGTGTTATTCACACGTCCTAATATCAATTATAAAGTAGAATAATTCCCATACCCTGAGGAATTAGATGCTACCCATGCTACAGCACCAAGAACATGTGACAGGCTACCACTGGTTACCCTGCTAGCCTTAGAGTCCGTCCCTTTGAGCCCCTGTACCCCTCAGAAGGATAGTATTGGGACTCCAAAAGCTATAAATAAAGAGCTCTTTTGAGGATATTGATGGGCAGAGACCCAGTTATATTTATATCCAGAAACCGTGCCAAGGTAATCAAGTACTTATAAGAGATAAGTCAGTGATTCATGGCTTATTCTGATCAATAATATCCATCCTCAACCTCTTTATATCTATTTAAACTTCTGAACAACCTTATAACCCCAGTATACAGGTTTAACCTATCAGTGCACATCTCAAACAGATACCCTAAGGATTTAATAATATACCAGTGAGTTTTATTATCCTTTCTCTGTTGTGGCAGCTTGGTTACAAGGCCCTGCCTCTCCACTGTGTATTTTATATACATATTATCTTTGGGTAAAATATCCTTTAAACTAAGGAGCCCAAAGTAACCAGGACTACGTGTTTTCATACTGAAATCCCTGAAGAGAGGTGTTAAAGATCCCCTATATAATTGTGGCCCCTCTATAAAAATATTTAATAATCAATTTATTCATATTGATTTAAAACAATAAACCATTACCAAACCACTTAACCTTGCAATAAGCTTAATCCAAATATTTTATGGATTTTTGCTGCATTTATTAAATAATATATTTATTATTTATTCTATCACCTCTGGTAGCTAAAGGATAGCAAGGGTCTTGGCATCCAGGAGGCTGACAGCGCAGCCCTCCGCCGCGCCCTACTGGGAGCCCCCAGGTTTATCCGTCTGCGCGCTTCTGCCAATCCCACAATCCGTGAGTTGGCCTGCGCTTATGCCCACGCAAACCTTGGATCCCGCAATACGTGAGTTGGCTTGCGCTTATGCCCGCGCATATAACACCTGATTTCCCTGCCCTCACCTTCTGGACTAGCCACCTGCGAGCTTGGTTGGGCCGGCTCCATCACTTGGTCCGCGTTCCCTGGGCGGGTCACGGCCCGGCGCCCCCCAGAGTAGGCCCAACCCGCACCTGGTGCCAAGCCCTGCAATCCCTGCCGCTGAGCCCTCATCCGCTGCTGCTGAGCCCGCAGAAGGCACTCCTGCGACCGCGCGCACCCCATATGCTGAGCCCAACCTACCCAACTGCTGAGTGCGCAGCCCGCAATGCAGCTCCCAATCCAAGGTTATAAATACAACACCACACCATGCTGCCCACTTGTGAGCGGGGTTCTGATAAGCCGCAAAATTGGGGAATTCCTGGAGCTGCAGTGGTCCAGCCCAACGGAATGGCAAGCCTGAGTCATGGCTTCTGCGCAAAGGAGGGTGTGGAGCGGCGCGTAGCGGTTGGTTGAAAGGTGAGCTGGGCAGGGTCCATTCATTGGTGGAGATGTTGTCATTGCTTGAGACCACAAACAAGTTGCGTTGGGTCCTCTTGCCCGGACAACCTTGAGGACGGTCACGGGGCATACCATTGGGTAAGGAATAGCAAAAGTGGACAGCTTGGCATGGAACGCAGGGGCGCAGGCCCAGAAGGATGCAACAAGAGAGGCTGTTCCAACTGCAGAACATGCAGGACATGTTGAAGGGGTAGGACGTGGTGGGGTTTCTCCTTGGTCTGGTGTAGTGGTGCGGTGAGGGGATGGGATAACTGGGGATAGCTGGGGGTAGGTGAGATAGTGGTGGATCTCTGGGGACAGAACTCAAGTTGGGGGAGATGTGATGGTCTTTTATGGATGCAAGTTGGAATGGGCTGTGCGCTGCAAGCTCAGCAGCAGTTGAATTGGGCTTGGCATCTGGAGACGTGGGCTGGATTGGACCAGATTGGATAGATTGCATGGATTGCGCAGATGTACCTTGGATATCTGGAATGGCACGTTGGCCAAATGCGGAGATGTGCAGGGGGCTCCAAGTTGGGCGTGGCACAAGGACCGCGTCATGAGAAGGACAAACCAGGTGGATGTAATGGCAGGCAGGCAATACAGATGGGATATGGGGTATGGATCATGGGATGGGATGGAAGGATAGAGTTTGGGCTAGAGTTCTGTACTTAGGGGTTGTATTTCATTATTCTTGCTTACTAGCGGTTGTACTTGGGTTAGGGTTGAGGGGGAGGCTACTTAAACCACACCCTCAACCCGGATGTAGGACGGGGGGGTCATCACATCATCATCACAGGAGGTTGGAAGGACTCTTTACACTCTTCTCTCTATGTCTCAGTTTTAGGGTGAACAGTCGCACTCAGGGTTTACAGACGCAAGGGATCAATAACTTCCAAACTTGGGAACCATTAAAGGGGAAGTCCTCTCCTGAATTCCACAACAGTCAACCACCCCCTCCCATAGATTGAAATTGGACCTGTCAAAAGCCAGTATTGGCCTCTTGGTATTGATGTTCCAATGGAAAGACATTGGGTCTTTAACAAACTTCAAGGCCAGCAGATGGCCTGCCATCCTTGCAGGGTTCTCCATATGGGGTGGACCCAAAAGGCCCTGGGTGTCCCGCTGGTTTGCCATCCTCCCCATGGCTGCCTTGATGCGCTGGAATTGCTTGGTAAGGGTGGATTGGAGTGTCTCAAAACGCAAGTCAAACTCAGTTTTGGATCCAAATGATGGTTGGTTTTCCTGATCCCCCATTGCGTTGCTGACCAGCTTAGATCCCTCTCCGGTGGTGTTCCTTTTGATCCAATCCTGTTTCTTCTTTTGATATCGTTTGTCCACAAATTTGACCAAAGTCATTCGGGTTTTGCCGGCTTTTAACCTGTACAATGTCTCAACTGATCATCCACCACCGTCGGCCGTCAGCTTCCGTGTTTGGCCATCCCGGGATCCATATCTCGGTGAGGAGAGAGGAGGGTCCCGGGGCGGGTGGATGTTGAGGTATTATAGCTATTTACAAGGTACGTGACATATGAGGAAAGTGTGAAATGAGGTGAACAATGACCTGTGACATAATTGTGTCTTACCCCATATTCCAACAAATTTAATATCACCCATTATCATTCCTTCATTCTGCTGTACCGTACAGTACAGTACAGCACAGTACACACCGACAACTGTGGATACACAACCATCGATGGGTGTGACCGTGAGAGTGCTCCGGCATTCCATCATCTTCTGTAATTCTCGAAAAGAATATCAAGCCTTGAGAACGACCGCCGGCCCCAGGATGGCCTACGGGATACCCAAAACCTGCCAGCAAGAGCCCACCACCCATACCATCGGGGTCCAGGCTTATAAGACTGCCTGCCATACAGACAGACTCACCACATCCTGCCCAGCTCTGAAGGCCCAGCTGCGAGCCACTCACCATGTCGAGTATCACCCAAGCTTCCACCGTCTCATCAGCTGGCCAGTCCGCCACCACTCCAGTCCAAAAGAATGCAAAGACGTTCAAAATCACCCGTCCACCCACCTTCGACAGCTTGGAAGACGAGCGCAAGCACAAACTCGGCAAACTCGCTGCTGCGTTCAGGATCTTTGCCAAGGTAACCTTCCTAGTTCCTCCGATCCCCCCCCCCCCGTACCAAGGGATTTTCCCTTCGAAAATCGGTCCGCTCAATGTTGGATGATCTGTGTGGACTCGATCGAGAACCTTCACCCCGTCTAATTTGATATTTTTCAGGGATGAGCCCACCTATTGACCTTGGGGCCCCATCCTAACAGTTCGGGTTTGATGAGGGTGTCGCGGGTCATTTAACCTTGAGAGATCCGATCCTTAAAGATCACTTCTGGTGAGAACTTGGCTCAAATCATATACCCTCCCAATGAAACCCAACCCAAGGCTCTGAGTGTCTTTCATTCCGCTCCACAGGGTCAATCCTTTCGGTCGCGCCTTCTCTCAAATGACCATTTCCGACCTGTTACTCATCAATCCTCAAGGTAAGGTCGTCATGGGTGGCAAACCGGACCGTCAGGTCTATAACGAGGTACTTGAGGTTTCGCTTGCTCGAGTCGAAATATCCATCCTGACGCACCAACCCATCAAACTCCTCCCAGGCCGGCTTTTGCATTCAGTGAGAATAGATCTGATATCCTTCTTTCCTCAGCATCGATTTTTTCATTCATCCTTTAACGTCATGAATACCCCAGATTGACTTGAACCTCGATCTTCAGCCACGCTATTCATCTTGCCCGTCCCGACGTTGAAGCAGCTTGTCACAGTCACAGCATTTATGGCCGCGCATTCTCCACCCTCGGTATCGGGTCTGTCATTCTTTTTTGCTGTCAATCAGAATGATGGCCTTGATCTAACCTGCAAAAAAAAAAACTTGATTGATTAGCCTCGATATCACCACCCAAGATGCCTGCATGTTCTACAACGATCTCGCACGTTACCAGGGCTTTGGTGGAGTGGTACTAGCTCATGAAGAGGGCCAGGAGATCGCTAGTTCGTTTGTCTGCGGCTTTTATTGTGCGCGATCAGCTTATCTCATGGCGCAAATTTTGACAGACGCACTCGGTTCCAAAAAGGCGATCATCCTGCAAAACGTCAGAACAGATGACCTCAACCTTTGATCGCCCGAGCATGATTCTAACTCTTCTTCCTTAAATGGGAAACAGCATGGCCTGCTGACTACAGGTCAGACTATCGAAGCCGCGGTCTGGTGGTTCATAAGCCTCGAGTCTCTGTGCAGGATCCAGCTGCTCGCGGATGCAGCCGCGGGGGGGCGAAGCATTCAAACGCTCAAAGTCGGGGGCCCCGAGGCCGAATTCACTTACAAAGCTATCGGTGAAATTTTCTGCCAACCCCCTGTATCCTTGCAAGGGTTGTTTTGATGTCCCTAACCAGTCACGTTTCCGTTTTACATCATCTCAGGTTCCTCCGCCGCCGGTTGGTTTCAAGCCCAGCCCTACTTTGACGAAATTCACGAGCAAACTCAAGCTTCATACCTTCAATGAAATTTCTCGCGATATGCCGATTCCGAAATCCCTTGCCTGTGCCATCTCCAATGTTTGAGTCTATCGAAGCAGTGGGTCTCTTTTTCAAAACAAGGTTCTTTTTTTTTCTCGCTTGCAACATGGACACCTCCTTTCAAGGTCGTTATTGAATCGAAAAGAAATACCGTTAGGTCTTTGTCTTCCTTGCCATCGGACAGATACTCAGCACGGTCGCTGCAAACTATTACTCAGATGTCATTTTTTCTCTCGTCGTTTCACATCTGCATCCTTCTCAAGAGAGAGCTCTTTTTGTGGGAGGAGGGGTGGGGGGGAGTCATGGTTAGTAGAACTCTTGTCTAAGGCAAGTCAAGCAATGTATGAACCCGCTCCCTGACCCAAGAGAGTACATACAGGAGTCATCTCTGCAGACATGAAGGTCACTTGAAATCCTTATCTGGGATGAGAACTCTTACTTCAGTGGATGTGGTAGGAAGTAGAAGCTCATGAATGTAACCAAAGACATCATTCAAAGTGTGGTCATGGTGGTTGCTCAATTCCCTACAAATGATGGCTTTGGGTCAGAGGGTATGGATTGATGGAGTATAACAGAGTTAGCAAAATTCACCACTAGAAATGAACCTTTTATTTTTACTTATATATTTTTTTTTTGGGAAGGGTGGGGGGGAAGGAGAAGGAGAAACCCAGCATTTCTGATGACAGGTTTCTGAAATGCTCCCACAACCCTAAGAGGTGTTGTATTTTTTTTTCTTTTTCTATTTTTCATCAATCCTGGGTGGGTGTCAGTTCAAGCCTGAAGGTCAATGAGGATTTGGAGAGCTAAAGTTGATAAGTCTTCTGGTTTATCAAGTCCAAATCTACCTTCCTTTGAACTAGATCCATGAGACACCTCATCTGAAGTACACTAGTAACTCAGTGTGTCCTGCTTACTACTTTCAAGGGACCATCTCATCTTCAATACAAGTTGGCATTGGCCATGGATCATTGATCCTCTTAAGCACTTTTTTGAATCATGAACCATACACACTTCAAACCTGGTCATCTTCCAGGACTCTTGTGGGCCATTATTGATGACCTTGATTCTGGGTCACCTTTGAGCACTGTGGTTCACAATTCTGGATAAGATGTCCAATTTGAATGGTTTCTACTCCATTTTTGTCTTGGTATGATCTTCTATACCCTCTACAGCCTGTTGATGTCCTCTGCAACAAGAATAAAATGTTTCTGAAAGAAAAGGGAAGCTCTTCAAGAGTATAGCTATAATCTCCAAAAATAGTTAATTTTTCTTGTAATGCTCTGCATTTTTAACTCTCTTTTTATGCTTGGGATATTTGATGAATTCCCTTCTCCTCAATTCAACAGCCCTTTGTATATAGTAAATATAAAAAAATAAAGGCAACACCCTCAATCAAACCCTTCCTACTCTTTACAGGTCACTTTTTCACATCTGTATGTGTCCTTCAAGATTACTTGAAACTGATTTGACTCTTTGGATAAGTAGGGTGATCCCTCTTTCCATCCCTGACTGTCCCTTCATGCAAAAAACTGTCAATCCACCTACCTTCCCACAGTTTTGAAGATAGACCACCTATTAGGTGTTACCTCCAAAATCTTACTCATTGATCCCCCAGACTGAATCTCAAGAGTAGTCCCCAAAACCTACCATCCGTCCCTTGTCTCCTCAACTTTCTCCCAACCATTTTTCCAGAATTAAATTGCCAGATGCAGTCCTAATCTTGTTGCTTAATTTCCCATCACTGTTGGGGTGTAACCTCTTGTTGTTCACATTTGTTACTCTTCAACTCCATTTGTCTTTGAAAGCACAGCCAACATTCTTCTGACTTTACACACCATGAGACTATGGATTGTGCCTCCTTGTGTTGTGTGCTTCCTTTTTCAGAACTTGCCATTGTCCTATTGCTTGGAATCCCCTCCTTTGAATCTGTATGCTTCCCAGTAACACACTTTGGCTGGCACAATTCTCTCAAGTTCATGCCTATGAATATGTCATACCTTGCACAACTGTAAAGCAATTGAGAGGCAAGGCCTTACCAACAGGCTATGAAAACCACTGAAAGACCTGTTCATTTTGCAGTTGTTTTGGTGTCACATACCACTGTGTGACAGTACCCCTGGGTTTAAGGGCACTTTGTCCCAAAGTGTGTATGGATGGTGGCACTAACCCACTTTGCAGTCATGGGGCCATATTCAGACACACTCCTGAACACCATAAGGAGACAACAAGACTCAGGATTCTTGCTGTTGACAGGAAAAAAACCCAACAATTTTCAAAGAAAAAGCCCTTCCCAAAACTTGTCCTGATTGCAAATTGAAGCCGCAACAGGGTCAGCTGGTTTACTGTAATACCTTGCACAACTGCAAACCAATTGAGAGGAAAGGCCTTACCAAAAGGCTTTGAAACCAGCTGCAAGACCAGTTTATTTTGCAGTTGTTAAGGTGTGGTGTTGTATTTATAACCTCAGATTGGGAACTGCGTTGTGGTGAACCATTTGGGGCACCTTGGGAAAAGAGTTCAAAAATTTTTTAAAAAAAAAAAAAAAAAAAAATTGGATCCTTCACTCCAACCCTTCCTGTCCTAGTGGTGTAGCTCCTCCTGTTCCTTGCGTTGCTCCTCCTCATCCTCATTTCTTGCATCCTTCTCTTCCTTGTGTAGCTCCTCCTCTTCCTTGCGTTGCTCCTCCTCATCCTCATTGCTTGCATCCTTCTCTTCCTTGCGTCACTTCTCCTCATCCTCATTCCTTGCATCCTTCTCATTGCTTGCATCCTTCTCATCGCTTGTGTTGCTCCTCCTCATCCTCATTGCTTGCATCCTTCTCATTGCTTGCGTTGCTCCTCATCCTCATTGCTCACATCCTTCTCATCCTCATTGCGTTGCTCCTCATCCTCATTGCTTGTGTCGCTCCTCATCCTCATCGCGTTGCTCCTCATCCTCATTGCGTTGCTCCTCATCCTCATCGCGTTGCTCCTCATCCTCATTGCGTCGCTCCTCATCCTCATTGCCTCGCTCCTCATCCTCATCGCTCGCCTTGCTCCTCATCCTCATTGCTTGCATCCTTCTCATCCTAATTGCGTTGCTCCTCCTCATCCTCATTGCTTGCATCCTTCATTGCTTCCTCACTTTCATTGCGACCATCAGTCGTTCATCATGACCCTCCCCATTGCTTGGCCATGCGCAAATCATCGCCTTCCCTCTCATCATTGATTCATCTATCATGGCATCCTCATCATCACCACCATCACCGCTTGTGAGCAAGGATCACTGATCACATCAACCCCATTTCTCATCATCAAAACCATCCAATTTCTTTCTTTCTCACCCCCCTCCAGATTTGGATGGGAGGGGGTGTTGCATTGTTACTAGGTGTGCACACGTCTGCACGGACATTTGCAAGCGACAGGCTGGGGTGAGAATCTCTCACCCCAGTCTGGAAGATTGGCAGAAGGGAACCGGGCCTCCCCAAGCTTGAGCCTCATCATTGTAAAAAAAAGAAAAAAAAAAAAAAAAATTCTCGGCTTTCATTTGTGTTATCCAATTGTAAATAGTTACAGGGATCTCTAGCCTATAATAGGAGGGGTTCTCCCCTGCTTTTTTCCATCATCAATTCTTCCCACTAATAAGAATTATGAGCTTCTGATCCAAGAGCTCCTTCCTTTGTGAAATTGATCACTTATCCAGATATATCTTTTGATTATCCCTTGATCCTTATCCCTTACCCTTGACTTTTTTTAAGTCTGAAAACTCTGATCTGCCCTTCTATGGCCCTGTTCCTTATCACCAACCATAGCCTTGCTGGTTGAAGAATTCATTAAATTGAATTCTTGAGTGTGTTATACCACTCTTGATCCCTTTTTCTGAACATTACTTGGTCTTGATCATTCATTTGATTGTCTCTCTGGACCAGTCACGTTTGACTAAGAGGATTTATTAAGTTTAAACCTGGAGTGTTAAACCTCCATTTAATTATTCAAGTTGCATTCTGCCACACTATTCTTGAATCCTTGAGAAGTGATGGGTTACTCTTAGTCCAAAATTGTTACTGTTTGTTTCAGTGATCCATAAACATATTGCATTGTCTTGTGCAGCCACCCACCGTTATCTGGTACCCTTCAAGCGCTTGATTGCGGAGAGTTGGGCAGGTTCATTGAGAACCTGGAGGTTGATTGGGTTTGAGTTGATCTCTCCCAAGCACCTGCTGACAACCAGAGTTATTAGAGTGTGGGCGCCGTTAATTACAACTGCTTTGTTCTATTGGACTGAGAAAACTTTAACTTATTTCGTTCAAAGTCTTTCTCCTCATCATCTTGGTTAAGGTAGTGCTGCTTCCCCCCTCAGCTATCGTTGCTATTGACTTATTTATCCCTATCCTATTTGATTCCTCATTAACAAAGGTTACTGGACCTTGATCCTGGTTACATTTAAATATTTTTTGTAACACTCAGGAGGGAAGCCTAAAAAAGCACCTATCCCCTCCACAGAACTGCCAACGCCCTGCGCCGTTTGGAGTCTTACAGCGTTGCAGGCTGTGGGCTCAGCAGTTGAGTAGGTTGGGCTCAGCATTTGGGGTGCGCACAGTCTCAGCAAAGCCTGCTGCAGACTCAGAAGTAGGAATTGCAGGGCTCAGCACTGGGTGCGGGTTGGGCCCACTCCAGGCAAGGTGGGCTTGAAACCCACTTGGGAATGCAGACCAAATAATGGGTCCAACCCAACCAAGTTTGCAGGCAGCTAGTTTGGAAAGCAGGAGCGGGGTGATTGCGGGGTTATACGCGCCGGGGAGGTCCGCCCAAGCATAGGCGCGCACTGATCCACGGATTATGGGATTTGCAATGAGCGCAGACGTATAAACACAGGGTTCTCCAAGTAGGACGCGGCAGAGGGCTGCGCCATGAGAAGGACAAACCAAATGTATGTAACAATGGAGGGAATGGATGGTACGGGATGGGGTTGGTCTAGGGTTCTGGGCCCTAGGGTTTCTTTCTTGATTTTGTTGTTAGGCTTTTTGTTGTGCTTGTAATTGATTTAAGGTTGAGAGGGAGGACTGAAAACCTCACGCTCAACTACAGGTTGTAGGGGATAATCACAAAATTGGATCATTACATCAGACAGGATTGAAAGGAATGGCTTCAAATCATCATTTTCTTTATTTCTCTTCTCTCTAAAACTATCTCTTCTTCCTTAAAACTCATCAGCACTCAACCTCCTTACAGATGCTTGGACCAATAACTTCCAAGCTTGAGGAAAACTAAGGGGAGTATCTCTCTCTTTTTTCCACAACATTGTCAAATTACACCATGTGACAGAATAGCCACCACAAAAATCAGTGTGCACTCTTCTTATCCTGTGCATTTCTATTAAATTGTCAAATCTTTTCTTGAGTCCTGATTCTTGAGCTAAAAATTGAACTAACTCACACTTACCCCTAGAGCATACATTTCTTTTGTATTCAATTGCCCTTGCTATCCATCCATTGCTCACCATCATGAAAAATTGCTCACAGTTAAAATTAGATTAAAATGATGACATTAATTACTAACAAACTATCCAAAATTCTTCTAATGTAAATTAGTTTCACACTGGCACTGAGGATACTCAGTTTTTAATTTCTTTGAAAAGAACAGAATAAATCCTTTTCCTTCACACAATAAACCATTTAAATTTTGCAATATTATTTTCTGAGTCATTAAATTGAATAAATTCTTCAATTTTGTGTGAAAAAATTATTAAATTGGCCTGGTGAAATTTTCCTTCAAGAGAAAGGCATTTTAACACTTCCTCAAAGCATTTAATTTTAACTTTGAATATAAAAATTTAACATTTTAAGCCCATCTATGAAACTCAAAATGGTTCTGGCTATCTCATTTGCACCAATCAACCTAATTCCTTTTCATGCAATTTAAATGGGGTGGGTGTGTAACAGCAAATTTATGAACTGATTCAAAAAATCTTAGAAACCTTTGTGGCCATTCACAAGGTGTAATGAAAAATCTCATTCACTTGTTTGAATGGGAATGCTACCCTAGAAAATAAAACCATAATTTTTATGAATTAGTAAAAATTGATAGTTCATGGGCAAGGCAGCTCTTACATACTATTCCTTGTTCAACTTGGAACTTTGAGGAAACTCTTGGGGATCCTTTAGCTCACAGGTCCAAATACATTGGAATCTATGTGGATAATTTGAGAATATGATGATCTCTTTTGGTTGTTCCTTTCAAGTAAAAAAAAGCTAGCTTGTGTCTCTCTTAAACTTCAACACTGTTCTCCTTCTTCAATTGTGTCTAGATTAAACAACGGCCAATGTCCCTTGTCCCTGCAGTAAGTTGATGACCGCAACACGGGTGGATTTGATGGCGGAAGAAGTCCCCCAAGGTGAGGAGGCGGATTGCGCAGCCCTGACAACATTTGACTCAGGAGGATCTGTAAATCCTTCATCAATTCCATCATCTTGCTAATCTCCAGGCTTGTTGTTGGTGGTTTTTTCGGGGCGCGCTCTGTTTTTGAGGGGCCCGCAACCAGAGCTTGCGTTGGTGCTGCCGTAGTGGGGGAAGCGGAATTCTTTGACCCCGTCAGGAACAACCTTGCCGTGTCCTCGATCAGTTCCTCCAAGTCCAGCTTGCTTCCTACCGCGCAACAAATGAAAAGGATTTCCGGAAGAAGCGCAATATTCCCATCCAACAAACTCTTCACCAAGTTGTTATATAAGTGCCGCTGCACCCGCCTCCGGAGTTGATCCCCTAAAAGAGGCAGATTTTATGATTTTATAAACCCTGCTGAGGAACCAGTGGAATCTAGTACACTTACTTAATTACTTGAAGCTCTCTATTGAAATTATAAAATATCAGGAAAAAGAGGTCTCATCATTTGAAATACAGTGATGAAACAGCCAAAGCTCTTTCTGTGGGAAATCCTCATAAATTTTGTTCAATTTTCTAGAATTATATTTTGGAAAAATCTTTATTAAATCTGAAACAACCAAAGTAAAAAAAAATCATTGTTAATTTTCATTTTAGAATGAAGAGCCTCACAATGGTTCAAAACATACCCAAAAGTACTCAAGCATAGTATTTCTCATTGTATTCTAAAAAAATGGGGAAAATTCAAAGAAATATTATTCACATTGTTTGGAAATCCCAAAAAGTTTGAGATTTCTATTGTGAACTTGGTAGTCTGGTCACAAAGGATAAAAGTTGTGCTTCAAGTTTATATATTGAAATTCCAAACCTCAAATTATTGTATTTTTTTGAACCATGCAACACTTCAATTTCATTCCCAAAAAGTGGTACCAGCTTCCTCGGCCAAAAGAATTTCAATTTTTTATTGAGAAGCTTACAGCATTTCAAAATTAACTGATTGACAAATCAAGCTTTATAATTTTTATCAAAAAATAATAAATATTGAATCAATGATCCATCATCAACTATTGAACCAAAAAACAAATTTGAAGCAATACTTGAAGAACTCCAAGCATTCAAAATAATTCACCTCAATATTGAATTTCAGCTTGAACTACAAAGGTGATAATCCATCAAAAAATTAACTTTTTTTCTGGAAAAAATGATTTTTCTGAAAGGGGAGAGCAGGAGAAGTTATGTGCTTCATTTTAAGTGAAGCATGAAATTGAATATTGTGCTAAGAAATTAGCCTGTGAAAGTAAAATTCCAAAAAAAAAAATAGTTAGTAGTTTTAGGGAAGGGTAATGATAAAGTCACAACCCATTTGAGAGGTGTACACAACTCAAATGGGTTGTGTGGCACGCTGCACAACTACAATTGAGTTGTGTGGCACCACACACAACTAGGGGGGGGGGGTGTTACCGGTGGACATGCCCCCCACTCTTTCTGTCAATTCCCTGGAGGGGGCTGTCAAATCCCCCTACCAGGGCCCTGGGGGTGGATTCCCCCAGGGCATTGCTATTGGAAGATGGGCTGGGGGGGGTGGTAAGATCCCCTCAGCCACATTGCTCCTCCCCATTGGTAAAGGGAGGGTTAGAGCACCCCTTGGTAAAGGGGGGGGGGGGAGAGAGAGCGCCCCTCAATGGTGAGGAGGTGATCAGGTCCCCCCCACAGGCCTAGTGGTTCATGGCTGGTGGGAGGGTGATCAAATCCCCCCACCGCCTGTTTCCTTGTTGTGACCAGCCCCCAGGGTTGGGCAGAGTTGTGTATGGGCCCCCACGGGTTGAATGGGCCTTGTAGGGCCCCAAATTAATCCCACACAACTGGGGGTTGTGGATTTATCATCACCCTTAGTAAAAAAACCAAAAGGTGGAATTGATAGAGGTCTTTTTTGGTTTATTTACTTTAGGGCTAGTCAAGTTAAAATTTTATTTTTTTGGAATTTTTACTTTAGGTCTATTCCATAGACTCTTTCATTGTTTATTTAATTTTTGGTTTTTTTACTTTAGGGCTGGTCTATAGACGTTTTCATTGTTTAATTATATGGGCTGTGCAGTCATGGCCCCAGAGTGGTGAAATTTCTTGAATTTCCTTTTAATTTTTTTTAAAAATTTATTTAATTTTTTTCTTTTTTTGGTGTTTTTGTTTTTTTGTTCAATTTTTTCTTTTTTAGTGTTTTTGTTTTTTTGTTCAATTTTTAATTTAATTTATTTTAATTCAATTTCCTTTTTTTGGTGTTTTTTTGTTTGTTCAATTTTTAATTTAATTTATTTCAATTTATTTTATTTTTAATGTCTTTTCTTTTCTTTTTTTTTGCACACCAAAAATGGATTGTGAACAGCTGCAAACAAACCAACTTGGTGTTGGGGACGCCATTCACCACTGAAATGGGTTGACAGCAGCCTTTCACGACTAAAATTAGTTGAAAAACGCACCACACAACCCAATTTGGGTTGTGAACAAGTTTTCTAGGGTCAAAAATTTAACATTTACCTTTTACTGAAGGCCCTAAAGTAAAAACACCAAAAAAGACAAATTCAACTTGTTTTAGGCTGATCCCATCACAAGAAGTAAAAATAATCCTTATGATGGGATTAGCCCAACACAAGTTAAACTGACTTACCAATAAAATCTCATTCAAAACATTAAACATAATGATGTTAACTGAAAACACTCAACATAATGATGTTAACTCCAAACACTCAAAATAATGATGTTCAAAATTTGATAACCCTTTATATTAATCAAATTACAAGATCAGACTCAGAACCCAAACCCAAATGATGAATTTAAAATAATTTTTATAACTTAAAATACAACTTAAGTTGCTCTTTTGGATGATCAACCCAAACAGAAGCTTTTTTTAGAAGTCATAGAAGCAGGTTTGGAAACAATGGGCGGGATTTGAATCATTTCCCCCTTGATTAAAAGGCAAAACAAGTGATTATTGTTTAAAAGGCAATTGAAGATGGCATCTGATTGATTGTTTACACCAATCTTCATAGGAGTATAAGTACAACATGAATCCAATGAAATGAAAAATATGGGTCTTCAATAAGTATCAGCTATTAATTGGCCCATTTCAAGCTTTGAAAGCTATCTTGAAGAGGGAGTTGTTTCATTGATTTCATTAAAATAAAGTCTTTGTTCTATCTTTTCCAAGTCTTTAATGCCTCCAAGGATCTTAGAATAGCATATCTATTTTTTCCTCAATGTTTTAATCAATTCCTTTTTTAATTTAAACCATTCATGCTCATCATACCCAAGTGATTTTGCAATGACTGCAAATCCACAATTCCCATCACCAACCAGATCCTGAACCTCCCCCAAGAACTTATTCTTATTTAAGATCTCAGGTATTTGATTGAGTTAATTTGATTTTTGTTTCTACAATCAAAAATTACTTAGCCAAAATTATAATCTCATTAAAGAAATTGAGACTCACCAAAGATGAACTTCTGCTTGACTCCCCCATCTATTCTTCTTCCTCCTTGGAAGAGCATTCTGATTCCAAATGAAGGGGGCCTAATTCCATTTCAGTCTCTTCCTCTGAACTATGAAATTCAGATTACAATCCTTCCTTGCACTCCATAAATAATTTTCCCATCAGCTCATTAAACCATAAAAAAGAACACTCAAAATAAAAGACATGAAATTTTTGGTCTTTTTTGTTCCCTTTAAACCATTTTTTCCCTCTTAAGTTATCCTACAACATGTTCAAATTTTGAAAGTTCAAAAAAATTAGCTTTCAATTTTGGTCAACTGCAGCTGGAAAGTAAGACCTTTGGCTCAAGCCTTGGCTTGGAAATCAGAGTGGATTTATAATTGACCATGGAGTTTAAAAATCTCCAATCTAACTTGTTGAGTTTGTACCATAAGCATGGAATCCAACTTGCTGAAAAATTGGGATTTTTCAAGGACTGGATCTGTATCATTCTTTCAAGCATAAAAACAATAATTAATCTGTCAATCATTTAATTTCTGTCAATCCTATGATTGGTAAACTTCAAAAAACCCCAAAAAACAACTTACTCCACTGGAAGGGTCATATTCTAACCTCCACTGAGGATGAACATCCTCAGGAAAAATGGATAATCTTGATTCTGGTATCTCAGCTAAAATGTGGGAACATGGCAAGCTCATTTTTTTGAATAAGAATTTGAGCACACCTCACCATCATGGTTGCACTCAAACTTCTCAAATTTTTTTCCAATGAGTTTAATTTTCTCAATTGACAATTTGTAACCCAAAGGTAAAAGTTTGTTTGGAAGAAAAGTTACTAACTTTATTTGAGAGTTGTTAAGTGATTCATGCACTGATTGGATTTAGCTTTCAATTGTTCCTTTAAGGTTTTACGTACATCCAAAATTTCCCCCAAAGATCCCACAAGTCATTGTTTGAAAGTAGCATGGGCCCCTTCTACCCAAGAAATTGTTATATTTCCAAATTCTGGGTTGACACAAGTCCACGGCGTTAAAAACATCTCTTTTATAGGGAAAATGTTCTTTTACATATAATTGAGCACATCCTTGTGGTCTTTCAAGAAAAACTGTATACAACTTTCAGCATAAGCATTCACAGCAGCAATGAACAGAAGAAGCAATAAATTGGCCTAATCTGAGTTCTGCATCATTGAATTCTGCCTACCCCTTGGTTTTAGAGACCCCATATTTTTCCCATGGAGTCATGAAAATTTGCCATCCTTCATTGTACTCAAGCAAACTTTACAATTTGCTTGAATATTTTCAGAAAAGTGCCAGGAGCACAAATTTCTGGATGACAAAGGGAACCTATGTTCTATAGCACAAATCAGAGATTTTTCACAGTCTGTCACAAAGACTTTGGGAAGCCTCTTGGGATCATTAGCAAACTCCTTTAATGCAATCAATGCCCAACTGTTTTTAACCCTACATGAGGATACAATCAGGGCTTCCACTTTTTTCTTTCCAACCTCCCTACACAAATCCTTAGATTCCACCAAAGCTTTGTTAACCAAAATTTTAATTAAGTCCTTTATTAGAGCCTTGTTTAAACCAGGGAAATTTGGGCTTGCCACTGTTCCCATAAACAAACCAAATTCAATGCTCATTTAGTATTCAATTCAATTTTAATTTCAACAACTCCAAAAGTTTGCTTGCTTTTGGGTTGAGAGCAAAAAATTATCCAATGGGTGAATATTTTTTTTGGAAAGACTTTCTGTTCCCATAAACAAAAGAACTAAAAATAAATTTAGTATTCAATTCAATTTTAATTTCAACAACTCCAAAATTTTGCTCACTTTTGGGTTGAGAGCAAAAAATTATCCAACGGGTGAGTATTGTTCTGTGACAAGAATTTGTTTTGCCAATAGGCAGAGTGTTTGATTCCCAAGTTTCTTTTTGTGGCCCAATAATAGTCCCACAGAGTATGCCAAATCCCCAAATTTGGGTTAAAAGCACTCAAATGTGGTCCAAGGGTGCCTAGATACCCTAATTCCCCCCTCAAATGGCCCATTTGGGGCTATTTTGTCACATAAAGGCCAGGAAAACAGGGGGGACCTCATCCAAAACTTGCACATCCCCCAGGAGGCTTGCCAATCCCCAATTGTGACTCCTTAAAAGTTTAAAATCCCCAACCATGACTTGAAAAGGGTTGTGATTGGGGATGCGCAAGGTGTGAGCAACTTTTCTTGCTCCTTGTTGAGTTTTGGTTTGCCATTTGAAACCTGTATTGGTCTTGAATGGCAATTCACGCCCATTTGAAATCCTGGAGTTGTGAATTTCATATTGGCCAAAGTTTTATTGTTACTTGAAAAGAAATTCACATAAAATCTAAATATCTACCAGTAATTATTCATACCTTTCTTATTTTTAATACTCCTAGCCCAATTTTGATCATCCTCAATTACAAACTTTTCCCTTCCAGTGTCCTGTTAGATGATAGTTCTAATGGTTCTGTAAAAATTATATAATTTGAGTATTCCAAAATCATTATTTTTTTCAAGATGTAAAATACTCCTGTGTGTTTATCAAGCAGTCTCTATAAGCCATCTCATTAGTTTTTTCCCAAAAAGCCAGAATTAATCTTTGTTTCCCCCTCTTTCCCAAGCATCCAATGGAACTTATTTGTCTTGGATATTCCTTCAATATAAAATACAACCATATTCCATGAATTCCTTGTAAATTTTAACTCTGATTTGGATTTGAAATTAAAAGTGATTGAAATTTTTAAGGAAAATCCCTAGTATATTCTTTCCTCCATCAAACTGGAAGTAAACAGCTTACTCAATTTTTTCATTAAATTTATCAGAAAAATTCCTGCCAGTATATTTGAATTATCCCAACCTAATCTAATAGTTTGATCCTTCCAACTATCTAGGATTTATGAATTCTTTATCTAACTTGCATCTTTTTAAATTATTTGAAGAGAATCTGGAACATAAAAAAAATAAAATTTCAAGCTCCATGATACATTTTAATCAATAAAATTATTTGAAATCAGTTTCCAAAAGATATGTTGAAATGGAACATTCAGAATGAATCATTCAGTTTTATCACCAGTTTCACAAAAATATGCTCTATTCTTTGCATAATTTATAGCAGATGAGATACCTCCTCATTTTTATCAAAATATTCAGATCAAAAATTAAATTTTGGTCTTATCTTCCTGGTCCTTTTTAATATCTCTCAAAGCAAGAAGTGCCAAACTTTGTTTCTAGATAGAGAAAATGCATAAAAAGAATTTATCCAAAAAAAAGGAAAAAGAATTCAAAAACCACAACTCCTGTATTATTTTTTCCAAAAAAAGATTAAGCATTTGAGTTTTCATGATTATAGGAAACTGAGCAAGTCCACTAAAGGAATTTTTACCTGGTACCACCTATTTTTTACCTCTCAAGTAATTTCAATGGAGCTACCTGTCAAAATCACAACTTGAACCTCTAGCCTCAGTCACCTCAGCCATACTCAAACCTTAGTACATCCAACCATCTAACCCTGTTTCTCCTGGCTCCACCTCCTTTGCATCTCCCTGCATCCCCTGATGGTCCTTTTTAATCTTCCAGGCTCTCTCCCTCTCTCTCTTCATGGCCTGGTGTATCATCTATCTCTCCTCAACCAAGTTAGTATATGGTTTATTACATTTCACATACATAGTATATACATATTACATACTCCTGTTTGGTTTGCCTATACCACAAGGACTTCCAGATCAGTGCATTTTGGACCTTTCTGGACAGCCTCATCACCCAATCAGCAAGCTACAGCCTCCAGCCAATTAATTAAATATTTATTGCCATTTATTGTCTTTTTTCTGTTCATATTTTGTAACTGAAAAATTTACTCAGCCTCACTTCTATCTTAATGCTTTTATTATCCTATTATTATTGTCTCAGGCCCCCTCTGGGGGCTCTCTAGTTGTTTTAACACTGCTACCTTAGGCCCTCTTTGGGGTTCTCCAGTTGTGCTTAAATACTGGTCCTCCCCTTGGACCAGGAATGAGATTCATCTGATTACCAGACAACTAAACCGGAGTGTCCCTTCCTCCCCTTCAGATCAGTTCCACTTGACTATACAAGTATTTTCCCTTTTCCCTTGGCTCTTTGTAGCCTTATCAGCACTTCTCATTTGGCTCTTCAGTAGCCTAACATAATCCTTCCTTCTCTAAATAACCTTGCTCCTCATCATAAACTTTTCACGGTTAAAATCCAAATCTCATCCTGCTAAGCTATCCAGTCAACTTCATTGTTCCCACTGGTTGCCTTACAACAACCATCCCTTTCCATCCCTCTTGTCCACTTTGACAAAAATCATGGTTCATCAAAATCAAACTCTAAATCCACCCAGATCCTTCCAACCTCATCTCCTCAACCCTTGTCATTGGCCCAGTCTCATCTATAATCTAAACTCTCCATCAAATCCTTGCTTGTCCACTCCAATCATCCATCCCTTGATCTTTTTTCTCCTGGTTGGCCATCACAGCTTACACCCTCATTGGACTGGACTCTTTTGTCCAAGCTTGCTCCACCAGCTCATCCTATAACCATGGCTGTGGCTCCTTGGATCCTTCACTGCTCAAATTCGCCTCCTTCTTCCTCAATAGTGGTCTTGTCTCCTCAAACTCTTACTTGTCATCCCTACCCTGGACAATAAATGGCCCATTGGTGATATCCTATTTGGTATTGGCTTCTTCCTTGAAGATTTAGAATTCTTGCTTCCCCTCATTGCTCCATCAACTCCCTCCTTCAGTTAACTAAAACCATCCACCAGCTCAACACTATTCCTCATCAACATCCTCATTCACTCAAATCAATCATGATCTAGATCCATTTTCTCATGGGCTCCCTCCAACCCATCTGGTCTCCTGGCCCATCAAGACCTCCATCTGAGCTAGACCACTCTTATCCTCCAATTTCAATCATGTCAACACCATTCCTTGCAATAACTGTCTCCTCCTCTCAGTTGCAAAATGTTTTGTGATTCTTCACTACTCCTCAATTGCAACATTGCTTGCTTCTCAATTTGCCTCTCTTTGACTGCCCGCCACATTTCCGCACTCTTATCACTTCCACCTGGGTTGCAACGCTATTGCTGCTTCTCATACCTCCCCTCCTCCATCGGGCTGCTCACCATCTTATTCACCTTCCTTGTTCTTGCCATCCTCTCTTGTTCAATAAAATCTTGAACTCCAACGGCAACCTTAGTTGCACCTATGCTTGCAACCTGGCGCAATCTGGCTTCCATCTTGTCAGCCCTTGCTTACAATCATCTTGCAACCCAGATTGCTCTTGAATCTTGCTTTTAAATTCTTGATTGCTGCCCTGATTGCAACCCTGTTCCCTATTCACCTCCACCTTTGTGCTCCTCTCCTGGCTCTTCCACTTTTCAACCTTGCTTGCTTACACTCTGCAACCTCTCCTCAACATTCTGCAACCTTGCTTGCACATTCACTCGCAACTTGTTTGCCCTTCCTTATGCAATCTACCTCCCCTAACCCTCATGCTACCTCAACCACCAACTTCCTATACCACATCCATCCCTCATTGCTCTACTCCTCAGAATCCCCATCTCACTCATCAATTGCTCCTCTCATCAAGGCATCCAACTAAAATCATCATTCAAAAATGGGGTGGTCCATTAATTTGGCCCATCCTGTCACACTCTCCATCCTGCAATCACTCCATCTCCTCCAACTCATCCGCTCCACCCACTATGCCCTCAGCCCTCACTCAATCTTGCTCTTGACCGTCAATTGCAATCTTGTTTTCATCTCTTCCTCATTGTTCCTAATTTGATTGCAACTTTGTTTGCTTGCTTCCAGACTGTTGACATTTCCTTTTAGACCCTCTGATATCAATTCCAAAATTTCTTGCCCTCATTTTGCTTCATTTCCCACTCACTCTTCAAGGCATTGCCCGGTCCATGATCAATCTCTCCACCTTAAATTCCTCCTCACCCTTACGCTTCCATTAATCTCCTCCACCTTGATTGCAACATCAGATGCGCTCCTCTCCTTGCTTTTCCACCACTTCTCTTGCTACCTCAATGTCAAACTTGATGGCAACCTCAATTGCCGCTCACCTCCGCCTTTGCTTGCTTGTGACTTTGATTGCCTCCCTTTTGCTACTCACCTCCAACATCTCCCGCAATCTTGCATCCATCAACATCTGCAAACTTGCTTGCGCTTCATCTGAAACTTCTCCTACTGCTTCACTCACCATCCCCACTCATTATCACGCATCCTCCCTTGCAACCTTGCTCTTCCACCTCTCAATCTTTCTTGGTCACTTCTCATCCCCACATTGCTCCATCCCTCTATCTCAACTGCTTGCTTGCTCCCATGCATCTCCTCTGCTCAACCTCTACACCCAAACTTGCTCCATCTCCTACATCAATTTACCCATCAACCTCAATCACCATTGCTCCATCTCCAACATCACATCCTACTCTACAACAAAAACTCACCCATCATCCTCAACCAACATTTCAACTCGCTCCTCCACATCTCCACCATCAATCCTTTCAACCATCAACCATATCAACCACCACCTCACAATTTCATGATCATCAACCTTAAACATTAAAATCAACATTCTTCCATCTAGTATTGAACAGGCTGGTGTGCTGGAATCCTTCCCTACTTTTGTTCAATACTATCTTTATGTCTTCCTACTCTCCACCCTCTTTCATTATCAAAATCACATTCATTACCATGAAATAATGTCATCAACCACCATTATCCAATGACTGTCACCACTCCATTCCAACTTCATCTCTATCATCATCATCATCACCATCACCATCACCATCACCATCACCATCACCATCACCATCACCATCACCATCACCATCACCATCACCATCACCATCACCATCACCATCACCATCACCATCACCATCACCATCACCATCAACATCACCATCACCATCACCATCACCATCACCATCACCATCACCATCACCATCACCATCACCATCACCATGACAATCACCATCACCATCACCATCACCATCACCATCACCATCACCATCACCATCACCATCACCATCACCATCACCATCACCATCACCATCACCATCACCATCACCATCACCATCACCATCACCATCACCATCACCATCACCATCACCATTACCATCAACATCACCATCACCATCACCATCACCATCACCATCACCATCACCATCACTACAATCATTATTATCATTATCATCGCCATCATCATATTCTACCCATTGAGCTAGGCAGATATGCCTGAGGTCCTTGTTTCTCCTCTTAAAATAGATATTATCCTCCCATATCATGCTAGGCAACTATGCCTGAGGTCCTTGTTGCTCCTCTTAAAATAGGATTTCCTTCCCCATCTCATATCCTGACAAGGTGGTGTCTTGTCATTTATTCCTCAAACTCTCATATTCTACTCTCATTTCTCATGAATCCCTGGAATGTTTACTGGTTTTAAATTGGCTCCTAAATTTTTCAGGTAAGGTGGTGTGTTGTCTTTTTTCTGTTCATATTTTGTAACTGACAAATTTAGTCAGCCTCACTTCTATCTTACTGCTTTTGTTATCCTATTATTATTGTCTCAGGCCCCCTCTGGGGGCTCTCTAGTTGTTTTAACCCTGCTACCTTAGGCCCTCTTTGGGGTTCTCCAGTTGTGCTTAAATACTGGTCCTCCCCTTGAACCAGGAATGAGATTCATCTGATTACCAGAAAAATAAACCAGAGGGTCCCTTCCTCCCTTTCAGATCAGTTCCACTTGACTATACAAGTATTTTCCCTTTTCCCTTGGCTCTTTGTAGCCTTATCAGCACTTCTCATTTGGCTCTTCAGTAGCCTACCATACTCCTTTCTTCTCCAAATAACCTTGCTCCTCATCATAAGCTTTTCACCATGGAAACCCCACCCTCCAGCACCAGCCACTCAACCCCCAAGGCCTCCTTCTTATTCCTGACATATAATGGCCTCTACTTCCCTCCTGGAATGATGAACCCCAAGGAATCAATATACTACTCCTTATTGGTCAGATCCCTTTCAATAGGTGATATATCAGCAAAAGAAAGCTAAAAAGCCTGCCAAACTAATTTCACCTTTCCCTCTGGTTTTGCACTTAAATGATTCTGTCAAACATCCTCCTTCAGAGCCTACTCTTGGATTCTTCTCATCTCTCCATCCATCAGCCATTGTGCAACTTACATTCCTCATTCTTATCATTGTAATCAATCCTTCTCAATCTTGAGTTCTGTGAGAAGTAGTGCCTGTGAAATCTTCCTCTTGAATGCCAGGAGCAGTTGTGACAATACCAATTTATCAAATTTAGAACTGTGAGTAGCCTATGAATTGATTCAAAATTTTGAAGTTCAAAAATGTTTGCCAATTGTGGGAACTTGTTTTTTTGAATTTTTGAGTATCCTGTTATTCACTTTGGTCTTTGTAGTTTGTTTCACCTTCCACTTTGTGACAGTTTTTAAATGAAATCTTTTAAAGTCTTTTAGAATGATTTCTCCTGGCATATCTTGAAAATATAAAATTCTATAAATTATCTAAAATTATGAAATTTCTATGGACCAATCCAAATTCCAATGCACTTGAGACTGAAAAAAAAACCAATTTCCCTTCATAATCTAAATAAGTTCCTGGGATTGATTGATTTCTCTCAAATCTTGATCAGGAATAAGGCGAAAAGTTTAAAATTAGGAGCAAGGTTGCTTGGAGAAGAAAGGAGTACATTAAGCTACTGAAGAGCCAAATGAGCAGTATTGATAAGGCTACAAAGAGCCAAGGGAAGAGGGAAAATACTTTTATAGTCAAGTGGAACTGATCTGAAGAGGAGGAAGGGACACTCCGGTTTAGTTGTCTGGTGAATAGATCAGTTCCCACTCCAGGTCCAAGGAAGGACCATTATTTAAGGACAACTTAAAGGAATGAAATTGAGTTGTATTGACAGCTGAACCAAGAGCTAAGGAAGAAATAAATCAAGAAAAGATGAGAACAAAAAAACAGCTCATAGATAATGAAGAGAGTAAACAAAAACAGGAAATGATGACTGCTATGGTCACTATCAGAGATGGTGGAGATATGTGAGACTGTTAATTGACAGGATCTTGAGGAATGAGGTTAAGTCAAGCAGGAAAGGCTAGGTTCGAGCAGATGACGAGCATTTGGGACAAGTAGAGAATGATGAAGAAAAGAAAGATCTCACCGGGCATGATTTCAGGCAGGGAGAAGTCAACGGGATGAGTTTGATAGATGGACAACGGAAATATAAAGATGACAAAAAGAAAATAAAGAAGTAAAGAAGAAATATAAGGTAAGAAATATAAAGTAAGAAGAATCTTGAGATCAAATCAATTTAGATGATTGTGTTGAATTAGGTGAATCGAGTGAGGTGATTGAGTTGAGTTAGGTGATCATGGTCAGGTGATGGAATCTATGGGATGATGAACATCTCTAGGATGATGGTGATGGTGTGATGGAGATTCAGTGAATGATCAAGTGAGAAGTAGTCGAGTAGAGTCCCTCAGGGGATTGCGACAGGGTGAGTGAGTTTGTGAAAGACATGACGCGCCCCCCGGTTAGATGAAACATCACTGCCGTGAAATCTCAACATGCCCCATGCCTGGTGAGATAAAGACATGTGGCAACTCCATCAAACAAAAGGAAAAATAAAGGAAATAGAATAACAAAAAAAACGAGGAAACAGAGAAACAAAAAAATTACTGAGATCAAGAGGAATTAGACAAAGAGAAGGAAACCTGAAGACGTTTGAGACTTGCAAGATCTGAGCTCTTGGTGAGAGCATCAGCAGGCATCTCTTCTGACTTGATGAGCACGATCGCAATGTTTACAGACTTTAGCTCCTCTCTCATGCCTTTGGTTTTTAGGTTGAGGTGACGGGTTTTTGAGTTTGAACCAAACCGTTCAAGTTTGTCAACCAGACCACTATTGTCCGTGTGAATGATGATTGGAGAAACTTCAGTGCCAAAGATCTCGCAGGTGAGGGAACAAATCCAAGTTGATTCTTGGAAAGCGTCGACAAAAGCGTTGAGTTCTGCGTCGGTGGAACTATATGTGATATTCTTCTGCTTGCAGCTATTCCACAATACAACGCACCCATGAACCGCACAGAGATAACCCGTCTGAGATCATTGGGTGTCAGGGTCATCGGCCCATGATGCGTCCAAAAAAGCGGAGGTCAGAGTATCCCTGTCTTCCACCCTCAAGCGAAGCTTGATGTTTGAAGTTCCTTTGAGATACTTCCAGGTCTTCTTCAATTCATTCCAATGGGATAGGCCTGGTTTGACGTTAAATCTTGATAAACTGGAGACAGCAAAACTTACGTCGGGACAAGTGTAGCATGCAATGTGATTGAGAAGTCCAATAGCAGCTTGTTAATTTATATTTAAGGCCTTGAATTGTTTGAATTCGTCATCAGTCGCAGGTATGAGTTGTTGATTTGGAGTGAGAGGTGATTTGCTGGTCTTGGCATCTTCCAAACCTAATTCTTTGAGACCCCTTTCGATATGTTTTGGTTGGCTTAGAAGAATTTCATCGCGGTTTATCTCTATTCGCATGCCTAAGATGGTATCGGGATTCTTTGCTGTAGAGCCAGCGAAACGACTTAAGAATTTTCTTTCAAAGTCTTTGCCGTCACCAACCAGAATTAGGTCATCTACATGAAAGAAGATACAAGATTTGCCATCCCTCAACAAGTAAAGGCAGGGATCACAGGAGGATTTGTCAAAACCTACTTCTCTAAACCAGCTGGTGAGCATTTCATACCAGTTTTTCGGGGCCTGCTTCAAGCCGTACAGTGACTTGCGGAGCTTCAAGAATTGACATTGTATTTTTGATCCCTTGGGAATTTGAATAATTACTTCTTCATCAATTGGCAAATGAAGAAACGCGCTCTTGACGTCAAATTGTCGAATCTTTAGTTTAGTCTTGAGTTCATACAGAAGGAGAAGTCTCAACATAGAGGGTTTTCCCGTTGGAGCAAATGTCTCTGAATAATCCAGACCCTCGACCTGATTGAAGCCTTGGACGCAAAGTTGGGCCTTGTATCTGACTGGATCTCCAAGACAATCTTGTTTGATTTTGAATATCCACGTAGTCCTGAGAGCGTTCTTCAGCGCGGGACCGTTATACTCATCCCAGACGTGGAGATCTTCAATTGAATCCAGCTCAATGTCCATTGCCTTCATCCACTCCTGGCATTTGTCGCATTGAAGGGCATCCTGGTAAGATTTGGGTTCATAAAAGTGAAAGAAGCTGTACCGCTGAGGCAGCCTAACTTGTGATTGATCTCGCAAAACCCGCGGCGTAGGCGCCAGACCCCGTGGATTGGTACGAGCAGTATCTGGAATCACTAATGGACTCTCACAAACAGGCGGTGAAGGTTCTTCAGGTTCATTGGATGATTGGCTGATTGATTCAGTTTTGTCAGCTGAGCTGATTGAGTCATCAGATTTGACCCGGTATTCCGACCATGGAACTTGAGGATTGAGAGGATCTTCAGGACCACGATTGGAGATGGAAGTCTGATTGGAAGCATCATTTTCTGAGTCAATGTCAAAGTTTGATCCACTTTGTCTTGATGGAGGCATGTGAAGAAATCTGACATGCTTAGTAGAGATAATAGAACCACTCTTAGTTAAAATTTGATATGAAAGCAATAGTTGATTGAAAACTACTATAATGCCTTCTTCGCCTTTTGAATTAAATTTTAAACCTTTCTCTCTTTTATTGATTAAGAAAATACAAGGATTACCTATGGGCTTCAGGAAAGAGGATGGAAGAGCTCTACCGTGCATCTTCTCCCAAGGAGTTGCCGTTTCCCCCTTCAAAGGGATATGATTAAGCATGAGACAGCACCCTTTTACTACCTCATGCCACACTGAAGGGGGAAGACGGCCATCTTTGAGAGTTGCTTGGGTAGATTTGACAATGGTTTGGTTTGCTCGCTTGGCCCGACCATTATGTTCTGGATGATAAGGTTCTGAGATGACGTGAGAGATATGTCGGTCTTCCAGGAAAGAGGCAAGTTTTTGGTTGACAAATTCGGTTCCTCCATCGGAACAGACCTTGGATGGATAAAACCCCCGTTGATGATGTTCCTTCTTGAGTAAGTTGATAATAACCTTGGCGGTCTCCTCTTTTGAAGCAAGAGGGAAAGCCGCAAGATAACCGCTGGCGTTATCAACTAGAGAAAGGATGAACCGGTGACCAGACTTTGATGAAAGACAAATTGGTCCCATTAGATCAAGGTGAATCCAATCAAAGACTTTTGAGGCTCGGGTGGAAGTGTTCTTGAAGGGAGACTTAGTGATCTTGCTCCTGATGCAATCTACGCACTGAAATTTCTTTTTTGTGTCGAGAGGTATGTGTTCAATTAAACGTTCCAGTATTGACAGTGAAGCATGCCCGTATTTTCTATGAATCTCTAGTAGAACTTCTTCAGGAGTGCAAGAGATAGACGAGAAAAGCGACTTCAACGAAAAGAGAGGAATGCAAGAGGGGGTTGGAAGAGTATAGAGATTATTTTTGATCTGTCCCGTAAGAACTTCTTTACCTGAGTGAGTAACGGCAAACCTGGATCCACTCAATTCAATTGTACAACCCTTGCCATTCAGAGCGCCGGCGCTGATTAAGTTGATGGTGACATCAGGCACATAGAAGGCCTCTCTGAGTTCAAGCTTCAGATTGTTCCAGTGGAGCAGAGCCGTACCCTTGCCTTTTATAGGTAAACTCGCGCCCTCCTTTCCTGTCTTGATAGGATCTCCAAAGTATGGCTCCATCTTTCTGAAATATTGACTATCGTTAATCATGTGGACAGATGCTCCACTATTGAGGAGAAACCGCTGATTTGGATCTCCATGTTTGATCCACGAGTTGAGTAACGCAAGGTAATGAGCGGAGTGAGATTCTGGTTTTGCCTTTGAGCCGCCCTTCTTAGCTTTCCATTTTGCCTGGTTGTCTCTCCACCACTCAGGAGCCACCTCAGGATGTAAGTGCCAACAATCTCCAGCCAAATGATTTCTTTCTTGGCCAGGATGGTGGTAGCCTTCTACCCATCGCTTTGGATCTGATCCCTTGATGGAAGTTGAGCTAGATGTCGAATTTCCTCCGAAAAGAGCAACATCTCCCTTCAACCGTGAGCTAGCAATAGATGACTGAGCCAAAGATTTGTTATTTAATTGAGTGAGGTGATTGAGTACAAATTTGACGGATAGTTCTTTATCTGAGTGCATTATCTGCCTTTTGAAATCATCCATTGTTGAGGGAAACTTGAATAGAATGAGATAAGCTACAATGTCATCTGGGAGCTTAATGCCAACCTCACCCATCTTCTTGAGGCACACCTTAACTTTAGTGATGAAATCAATGATGTCGTCAGGGTTGAAAGACAGATAAAGAAGGCCGTTGAAGACCCTAGCACGGTTGGAGGCCTGAGATGAAGCATATTTCTGGATGATTGCCTTCCACAGAAGTTTGGCGGAATTCCTATTGTTGGCCGTGAAGATATTCTTGTGAGCCGTAGAATCCAGTTTTGAGATGATAAGAAGTTTTAATTCATCGTTGACGGAATTATCCAGCGCAGTAGTTTCATTGTTCATGGCCACAGCACATCCTTGAACATCCAGCACGGCGTCCATCTTGTCTCTCCATATTCCATAGTTGTCATCTCCAAGAAATGGAATGGTTTCGAGTGCAGTCTTGAGCATTGTTTGCTTGAAGGTGTCTGTGACGCCCGATTATGAGGTTCCTCTCTTAGTTGATTCTTTGGTGGTAGAGCTGATTTGATGAACCCTTTGGCTTTTAACCGTAAAGGAATGAAATTGAGTTGTATTGACAGCTGAACCAAGAGCTAAGGAAGAAATAAATCAAGAAAAGATGAGAACAAAAAAAACAGCTCATAGATCATGAAGAGAGTAAACACAAACAGGAAATGATGACTGCTACGGTCACTATCAGAGATGGTGGAGATATGTGAGACTGTTAATTGACAGGATCTTGAGGAATGAGGTTAAGTTGAGCAGGAAAGGCTAGGTTCGAGCAGATGATGAGCATTTGGGACAAGTAGAGAATGATGAAGAAAAGAAAGATCTCACCGGGCATGATTTCAGGCAGGGAGAAGTCAACGGGATGAGTTTGATAGATGGAAAACGGAAATATAAAGATGACAAAAAGAAAATAAAGAAGTAAAGAAGAAATATAAGGTAAGAAATATAAAGTAAGAAGAATCTTGAGATCAAATCGATTTAGATGATTGTGTTGAATTAGGTGAATCGAGTGAGGTGATTGAGTTGAGTTAGGTGATCATGGTCAGGTGATGGAATCTATGGGATGATGAAAATCTCTAGGATGATGGTGATGGTGTGATGGAGATTCAGTGAATGATCAAGTGAGAAGTAGTCGAGTAGAGTCCCTCGGGGGATTGCGACAGGGTGAGTGAGTTTGTGAAAGACATGACGCGCCCCCCGGTTAGATGAAACATCACTGCTGTGAAATCTCAACAAAACTAGAGAACCCCAAATGGGGCCTAAGTAAGTGGGGTTAAGGACAACTAGAGAGCCCCCAGGGGGGGCCTGAGTCAGGAACAGTAGGATAATTAAAGCAGTAAGATAGAAATAAAGCTGACTAAATTTTTCAGTTAAAAAATATGTACAGAAAAAGACAACAAACCACCTTAACTGACAAACTTAGGAACCAATTTAAAACCATTCAAAATTTCAGAGATTCATGAGAAATGAGAGAAGAATGCAAGAGTTGAGGAATGAATGAAAAGACACCACCTTGTCAGGATATGAGATGGGGAATGAAAGCCCATTTTAAGAGGAGCAACAAGGACCTCAGGAATAGTTTCCTAGAATGATATGGGAGAATGATATTACTATTTTGAGAGGAGCAACAAGGACCTCAGGCATAGCTGCCTAGCTTAATGGGGAGAATGATATTTAGCTTAATAATGAGGAATGATATGATGATGGTGATGATGATGATGAGGGTAATGGTAATGGTGAAGCTAATGATGATAGTGATAGTGATGGTTATGGTGATGGTGATGGTGATGGTGATGTTGATGGTGATGGTGATGGTTTCAGGCTTTGCACTTAAGGATTATTGTCTTCACCACTTTGACATATCCTCTCCTCAGTACCATCTACCTCAGTCTAAAAGCATGACACAAATAAAAGCACAACATCAATGGTGCAATCCGCTATTTTCTCTGGCTTGCGCTGACCTTCCAATCTTGGAAACCAACTCAGTATATACTTGCAAACTTCGCAGTTAACCCCATACCAGTCAACCATCCATTATGAGATCCAATCTCTTTCCCTGGCCAATCAACAGCCTCATCCTTCCATCTTCGGTCATGCATTGTTCATTAGTTCGCATCAACGTTGTGGTGCCCCATACTGGACACCCTGGCCGCCTTAAGACCTCAATCCATAAACTGTTGCGCAAACGTACCGCCCGGCTGAACAACTTATCCTCAGGCTCATCCAAACCATTCTTTATCCGCGTTGCGCGCCGCGCCGCGCCGCGCCGCGCTCCTTTCATCCGCGCGCGTCGCGCGTCCTTTATCCGTGTTGCTTGTCATCTCCGCCATTATCATAGCACGTCCTCATCTTTGTCTTTGCGTGTCTTCATCTTTGTTGTTGCGCCTCCCAATCTCCTCATTGCTACCGTTGCGCGGCGCTCATCCATGATTTACTGAATCCATCCCGACCGCACCCGCAAGCATTTGGCAAATCCTTGGATCCGTCAAACCTCCCATTGCACTTGATCTATCAGTCGTGGATCTCAAGGCCGTCAGGATTTACTCAACTTTCTCAAACCAATCTCCTATCCGCCTATCCGCGCTCTCATGGACTTCATCCAACACCTTTCCTGGGACTGTCCCACCCGCTTCCGCCTTTGGAAGAGTGCCAACAACCGCCCGCGGACATCCGCGGCGGTTTGGTTCAGTTCTCTCTCCCACCCACTTCCGCCCTTGGACAAGGGGTGGGTGACTCTGGTATTTTTAAGCGCGCCCATCCACAGACCGACGCGAGTGACCACATGGTTGCCTTCCCTTTTCCGCTCTATTTGTAGAATCCGTTGTATATAGTCTAACAGGGCCTCCTGCCCATATAAGGAGGGGCTCTCCCCTGCCTTTTGGCCCAGTATCCCAGCAGCGGGGCATGAGAGGATCCCATCATCCTATCAGACCATCATCATAAGCAATTTATCTGTGGGCATCCTTCCCCACCCATCTGAGCCATTTATCCGGGTATATCTATGATTGCCCCTTGATCCTTTGAGCCTCCATACTCAAACTCTGTCCCTTGTGACCTTGATCCTTATCACCAACCAATAGCCTTGCTGGTTGAAGAAGAATTCCTGTCTGTCTGAATTCTTGAGTGTGTTATACCACTCTGATCCCTTTTTTCCGACCATACTGGTCTTGATCTCTCCTTGATCATCTTTCTGGAGCCAATCACGTTTGATTGAAGAGGTTTTATTAAGCTTAAAACCTGGAGTGTTATACCTCCCTTCTTTTTTGAGGTTGAATTTTGCCACGCTATTCTTGAGTCCCTTGAGAAGTGTTGGGATATTCTTGCTCAAATTCGTTATTGATTTGCTTCTTGAGTTTCATAAACAAATTGCTTTTGTTTTGTTCAGCCTCCCACAGTTATCTGGTACCCTTCAAGCGCTTGATTGTGGAGAGTTGGGCAGGTTCATTGAGAACCTGGAGGTTGGTTGGGATTGAGTTGATCTTTCCTAATCAGCTGCTGACGACCAGAGTTATTAGCTTGTGGGCGTTGTTACTTACAACTGCCTTGTTCTATTGAAATCTGAACAAACCTTGACTTATTTGTTCAAGTCTTTCCCTGAACCATCTTGCCTCAGATAGTGTTGTTTCCATCGCTACCGACAACTCTTATCCTCTTCCCTTAGTTTGATTTCTCATCCATAAGGTTCTGGACCTTGATTCCGGTTACATTTAAATATTATTGTAACTCCTAGGAGGGCAGCCTAAACAGCACCTTTCCCCTCCACAGAACTGCCACGGCTTAGCACCGTTTGGAGTCTTACAATGTCTAACCAAGCCATCACTACTGTATAGTTCGCAATTGGACTAGTCCCTACCCTGCATACACTATTACTTCTCATTTGCATTACCTTCAACGTCACTCGCTCTTATCTCAAATCGTCATGCAATTCTACGCTCAGATTCTATTGTCTTGCACTTACGCTAAGACCTTGGATCCATGCCACTGCTTCATTTCCTATTCTGTTCCTGTCATTCATTTCCTCACCGCTTCACCTGTAGTTAGCTCATCACCAGGTTGTATCTAGTCACTTTGCATTACCTTATAAGGGCTATCCCCTTGCCTGATGATTGTCTCCTCAGTTAGTTAATTTCATACGTTCTCGCATTTTGCTGCAACCTAGTTATCACATCGGACTCAGGTTGAGTTTCCTTCTTTGGAACACTTTCCATTCATCTCACCGTTTGTTGAGTGGCATAACCAAGTTCGCACTTTTCAACTGAGTCTTGCTATTTGCACTTGCCCTTGCACTTGGTATTCCTTTGCGCTCATGATCATCTAAGAATTGCCCTATAGTACGTGGGGTGGTCCTGTGACAGTAAATTAACTAACTCAACTCATCTATTGTAGCCTGCCAACCTATAGTAGACTTCTTCTTTTTTGATGTCATTTACTCGCTCAACCGGGAACGCTTCCCTCGCCCCTTACAATGATGAGATCCATTGGGTAGGGAAAACCAGTGCTCCTCGGGCCCAACAACCCTTAGACCCAGTTCCTTCTTCCAAATCACCATCTGTGGAACCTCTCAATGATCCTTGGGCTCCTCCACGGGATGCTCCGACGGACCCTCTCGCGGAATTCGCAGACTCCGACCATTCTTCCAATGAAACCTTGACTCGTGGTAGACCAGGGGTTCGCACTACTGCTCTCAAGCCCAATGCTCCGAACCTGCTTTCAACATTGATCCAGGCCCTCACTCATGGTGCCCAGCAATCTAGTCCAAGCACTCCTAGTTTTTGCACTCCAGGCATGAAACAACCTGATCACTTTACAGGAGAACACCCTCATAAGCTACCTACAGTCTTGTAAAATCATCTTTTCAAACGAATCCAACAATTTGCCTTCCAATAGACATAAAGTTATGTATGCTTCGTCCTTTTTAGGAGGTAGAGCCTTGCAGTGGTTTGAACCGTACCTCAAACTTTTATCCCACGACAGTCCCACTTGTATTCTCAACAACTGGGACAAGTTTGAGCAACAATTGTTCACCCTGTTTGGCGATCCCAATGAAGTTCAAAATGCCAAATACAAACTTAATAGTCTAGTTATGAAGGAGAATAGTAGAATTTCCGTTTATATTTCTCATTTTTGAACCTTGCAGTCTTGCATCCAATGGAACAAGGACGCTCTTCTATTCCATTTCCAAAAGGGTTTACCAGAACGCTTTATCAAAAAGCTTGCAGTTGGAGGTCATAAGACAACCTGGCTTCAGAAGCTAATTGATTGAGTGATTGAGCTTGATAATGCCTATCATGACAAGAATCGCCCTCGGCAAAACAACCATGGATCATCTACCTCGGCTCCAAAGGTGGACAACTCCTCAAAACAAAACACAAGGAACCCAAAACCATCCAAACCAACCCTGACTTTGAACTCCAACTCAAAAGAGAAAGCCGTTGCCAAAACTCCGAAGTTCTTGGACAAAGAAACCGGGATGCTTCAAAGTGAGGAACGACTGCAAAGGGAAAAGAACGGGCTGTGTATGTATTGTGGAGGTAAACATGATGTTGAAAGCTGTGCAAAGCGGTTAGCGCGTGAAGCGGCTAAGCAGTTAAAAAATTAGCTTGTAGTTTTTCTGATACTCGCAAGGAAAACTACACATTATTTAAATCACCGCGAGTAAATCTTTGCACTTTCAAGTAACTAGGTGCTCCAAGTTCAAGATTTATCCTATTCCATTCCGAAAACACTCCTTATCAAGTATTACTTGATTCCAGCGCTAATGTTTCCTTCATCAGTGAATCTTTTGCCACTTCAAAAAATCTTACGCGTTCCGAGATAGATAAATTTCCCATCTATCTAGTAAGTAGTGCGACTGAACCGTCTTATTGGGTTTCCCAAAAGGCAAAATGGACCTTTGCATTTTCCAATTTCCCCAGCTTCAAATGGGATTTATTTGTCTTGGCTATACCCGGAATGGATGATACCATTCTAGGCCATGATTTCCTAGTTTACTGGAATCCGGATGTGAATTGGCAAGAAGGAGTAATTAACCTTTGAACCTTGCACCCCCAGAACGCTAACCTTTCCGTCAATCAGGAATTAAACAGCCTACCTGACACTGTCATTGAGTTGGATGACACTTTTCCGCCAGGAGATTTGCAATATCCTGACCTTCATTCTCAAATTCCCTCTTCAGATTTAGGAGTTATTGCTTACCTATCCAGCTTACCTCTTTCCTGTTCCTTCGAAGAGAAACAAACACCAACCAAAAGGTGTATTTTGAGCTCCCTAATCCTCTCGCACCATGCAAGCACCTCAAACCCGGTGCTCAAAGATGACAAGATTGAATATTTAGAAATCATTCGAGAGTCTTTACCTTTGGTTTATCATGACTTTGCTGACGTCTTTTCAGCTGCAAAAGCAGATAAACTGCCTCCATCCCGTCCTTAAAATCACAAGATCAAACTTACTGGCCCACCTCCGGCACCAGGACCAGTTTACTCTATCTCAATGCAAGAATCAATTGCGCTTCAAGACTACATTGCGGAAAATGTAGCAAAAGGATTTCTTCAATCAAGAGATTCAAACACTGGTTCCCCTGTTCTATTTGTACCAAAAAAGGACGGCGGACTTTTCCTTTGTGTTGACTACAGGAAACTGAACCAGGTAACCCGGAAGAATGCCTACCCAGTACCTCCTATGTCACATCTTCTTACCCTCTTCCATGGAGCTACTCATTTCTCAAAGTTAGACCTTTGAGGTGCCTATAACATAATTTGCATTAAGGAAGGTCATGAGTATTTAACTGCGATGAGAACCCAGTTTGGCAGCTATGAGTATACCGTCATGCCTTTTGGCCTCTGCAATGCTCCTTCCACTTTTCAACATTTTGTCAACAACATTTTTTCCAATCTTGTAGGTAAATACCTTGTGGTATATCTCGATGATATACTAGTCTACTCGAGAAAACTCAAAGATCACATGGCACATGTGCGAGAGGTGCTGCAGCCACTTTGCAAGAATGACCTGTTTGCAAAAGCCTCTAAGTGGAAGTTCCATTCCTCCTCTCTTCATTTTTTAGGTGTATTAGTCTTGCAGCAAGGACTATTGATGGATCCATCCAAGAGCAAACACATATTGGACTGGCCCCCACCTTCTTCCGTTAAATCTCTTCAAGTCTTCCTTGGTTTCAGTAATTTCTATAGAAGGTTTATTGCGCGTTACGCCAAAAAAAACGTGAATCTTACTAACCTTCTTCAAAAAGACACTCCTTTTATTTTTACCAAACAAGCTGCTTCGGAGTTCAAAGCTCTGAAGAAAGCGTTCACTACTGCTCCAATACTTGCTCACTTCAACGAGCTAGCTCGCACTATTGTCAAAACAGACGCAAGCGACTATGCGATCGCAGGAGTCATCTCGCATTTTTCTCCTTCCACTTCTCTCTTTCACCCCGTAGCTTTCGAGTCTCGCAAGTTGCTCGCTGCAGAGCTTAACTATGAGATTCATGACAAGGAACTTCTCGCAATTGTTTACTGCTTGAAGAAATGGCGTTCATACCTTTTGAGTCTTAGGGAATCCTTTGAGGTTTTAACTGATCATAATTCCTTGAAGTATTTCATGAGCTCAAAAGTCCTCACACATAGACAGGCGCAATGGGCCAAATACCTCTCCGGGTCCCACTTTACAATCACGTACCGTCCTGGGAAACAAGCGGTAGTTCCTGATGCTTTATCACGTCGGGACAATGTTTACCCAGGGGGGGGAGCACCTTTGCCAAAAACAACCCTGAAAACATTAGGACACTCTTCTCAACCCAATCCGCCCAACTCAGTTCAATCATCGCTTGCTTACAAGATTTGGCTTCCAAACTCCGACAAGCTCAACGCAACAATCCCAAGTGCATCAAACTTTGCAAAAGTGCGAACTTATTAGATAGTAGTTACAGTATAGATGATAATGACTTTTTAGTTTATGATAATTGTATAGTAGTACCAGATAATTCTTGCATTAAGTGAGATATCTTTGAGTCACGGCATGATTCTCCGCTTGCTGGTCATTATGGGCAGGATAAAACCTACCAATTGATTGCACAAGACTTCTACTGGCCTGGTATGACCAAAGAAGTAAAAGACTATATTAGCGCGTGCTATGATTGCAATCGTAACAAGTCCTCAAAACACCGGAAGTATGGGCTGCTCCAGCCACTTCCAATTCCGCCTCGTCCTTGGCACTTGCTGTCTATGGATTTCATCTCTCAATTACCTTCTTCTAGTGGATATGATGCTATTCTAGTAATAGTGGATTGCTTCTCAAAGATGGCTTTATTTTTACGCAGTAATGTGACGGCCTCTTCAGAAGACTTGGCTAACTTGTTCATAGAATATGTATTTTCGAAACATGGTCTCCCTGATAATATAGTTAGTGATTGTGGATCTCTGTTTGTCTCAAGCTTCTGGACCTCGCTATGCCAACATTTGAAGATCACTCACAATTTATCAAAGGCTTACCACCCGGAAACGGATGGGCAAACCGAGCGAGTTAATCAGATCCTCAAACAATATCTTTGAATGTATGTCGCCTATCAACAAGACGACTGGTCACAATGGCTCCCACTAGCCAAATTTTCCTACAACAATTCCACTCATTCCTCCACCAAACAGTCGCCCTTCCAAACTCTTTATGGTAGAAACCCGACTTTCTCTTCCCTTCACGTAGCACCTTCTCAACCTGCTACCAATTACCTTGAACAAATTCAATCCCTTCAATCGCAACTTCAAACCAACCTCAAAGAAGCAAACCAGCGCTATAAGGAGCAAGCAGACCAATCTCGCACTTTGGCTCCAACCTTTGCAGTAGGAGATCAAGGATGGCTCAATGCTCGCAACATTTGCAGTACTTGCCCAACTTGCGAACTCTCCAAAAGAAAACTTGGTCCCTTTAAAGTAGAATCATTCATCTCCCCTAACGCCTTAAAACTTACTTTACCTGCGAAATGGCAAAGTATCCACCTGGTCTTTCATGTGTCTCTCCTAGAGCCAGCTCAAGTCCTATACCGGGGAAAGACTCATCCCCCTCCTGAACCGGTCACTGTTCTTGATCATCAAGAGTGGGAAGTAAGCCGTATTCTGGATTCCAGGTTACGCAAAGGAAAACTTCAATACCTCCTTGAATGGTCTGGCTTCCAGTCCAACAAAGATTGCACCTTGTGGGAACCAGCCCATCACCTTTGCAATTCACCCAATCTGATTTGAGAATTCCATGCGAGCTACCCTTGCAAACCTTGGCAATCATGATTCTTCCCCATTCAATCCCATCCAATTCCATTCCATTCCATTCCAAATTCCATTCCATCCAATTCATTCCATTCCAAATTCCATCCCATCCAATTCCATTCCATTCCACTCCACATTTCATCCCATCCAATCCCATTTCATTCCATTTTACATTTATCTTACTTAATCACATTCCATCCCATATTCCATCTCATTAAAACTTATCTTATTTCACCATCATTTCATTGTTTAATTCCTCCATCTCACTGTTTTATTCTTTTCTCATTTTTCCCTTCATTTTCACTTATTATTAAAAAATAATAATAATAATATACATTAAAATTACAAAGTTTCTTTTATCTCTTTTTCTGCATCCTCCCAATTTGCCGTCAATTCTGCAACCATGGACCAAAAGTTATCAAGGTCTTCATTGTTGATCAATGCGGACATTCTTTGAAGTACCAGCACTTCCGTTACAATGTGCCTTTTGAAAATCTCCTTGCATCTTGCAACCCAAGCTCGCTTTGGCCAAGCATTCCATCCACCTTCCTCCAAGAGCTCTTCATAAGCTCTCTTCCTTTGGCCACCAAACGTGCCTTCTCCAATATCGTCTGTCAGGCGCCTCGCATCCGTTTTGACCGGCAAAACAATTTGCACCGGATCCGCTTCGCCTTGGCCCTCCATTCCTTCCGTCACAGTCAATTCCTCCCTTCCATCTCCTTCATTTCCTTCTTCCAATTCACCCGCTTCCTCTTCCTTCTCTCCACTTCCATTTCCTCCATTTTCCCCTTCTCGTTCCGCCGTGTTTTCTTCCTCCCTTGCTTCCTTGGCAATAACTCCTACAGGTTCTGCGCCGGATACCTTGCCTTGCACCTCGGCATTCATCTGGGTCCCCGGGTCTTCAGTTGGCGGGCCCCAGTAAGGTGGTGGTGGTGGTGGTGTGTTAGTAGTATATCTTTGAAAACAAGGCAACACTAGAAAACAAGCAAATAATTAGTTACTATTTCAAGTTCATTGGTTAGTCCTGATTAGTACTCACCAGGAACTTGCGTCCCCAAGTATTTGATCTCTGGCAATGGTGGTATTTCATAATTGACCCTCGGCGCGGACCTACAACTTTGCATCTCACTCAATGATTCCAAAGGACCCTCAACGGTCGACTCGACATTTATAGGGAAGTTGCACGCCACCTTGCGAAGGCGACATTGCTTGCATTTGCCTTGAAGACCTCAGACAGCAGTACTGGGAATACAACGCTTGTTGCAGCAAATACAGTTTTTGCAACGGCGGGATGACAATGACAGCATTCTTATAAAAATTTTTCTATTGGTTAATAAATTAAGTAACGTATAAAGTGTATACGGTAATAATTAACGACTTAAGATTGATGGGAAAATTTACCTGAACGCTTGCAGGAGCTCGCGTCTTTATACCCGGGCAACTGTCACACTTTGCAATTAAGGATTATTGTCTTCACCACTTTGACATATCCTCTCCTCAGTACCATCTACCTCAGTCTAAAAGCGTGACACAAATAAAATCACAACATCAATGGTGCAATCCGCTATTTCCTCTGGCTTGCCCTGACCTTCCAATTTTGGCGGCCAACTCAGTATATACTTGCGAACTTCGCAGTTAACCCCATACCGGTTGACCATCCATTATGAGATCCAATCTCCTTCCCTGGCCAATCAACAGCCTCGGAATTCCATCTTTGGTCATGCATTGTTTGTTAGTTTGCATCTACGTCTAACCAAGCCATCACTACTGTATAGTTTGCAATTGGACTAGTCCCTACCCTGCATACACTATTACCTCTCATTTGCATTACCTTCAACGTCACTCGCTCTTATCTCAATTCGTCATGCAATTGTACGCTCAGATTCTATTGTCTCGCACTTACGCTAAGACCTTGGATCCATACCACTGCTTCATTTCCTATTCTGTTCCTGTCATTCATTGCCTCACCGCTTCACCTGTAGTTAGCTCATCACCAGGTTGTATCTAGTCACTTTGGATTACCTTATAAGGGCTATCCCCTTGCCTGATGATTGTCTCCTCATTTAGTTAATTTCATACGTTCTCGCATTTTGCTGCAACCTAGTTATCACATTGGACTCAGGTTGAGTTTCCTTCTTTGGAACACTTTCCATTCATCTCACCATTTGTTGAGTGGCATAACCAAGTTTGCACTTTGAAACTGGGTCTTGCTTTTCGCACTTGCCCTTGCACTTGGTATTCCTTTGCACTCACAATCATCTAAGAATTGCCCTATAGTACGTGGGGTGGTTGTGTGACAGATGGTGATGGTGATGGTGATGATGATGGTGATGGTGATGGTGATGGTGATGGTGATGGTGATGGTGATAGAGGTGAATTTAGAATGGAGTGGTGACAGTTATTTGATGATGGTGGGTGATGACAGTATTGAATTGTAATGAATGTGGTGATGGTAATGGAAGAGGGTGGAAGGTAGGGAGATATGAAGATAGTATTGAAGAAAAAAAGGGAAGGATTCCAACAATAAAACCAGAAAATTTCTTGATGATCTTATTCCAAAAAATGTCTCATTATTCCTGACTGAAAAGACTCCTTTTTAGTTAAAAAATAAAAATCACACATTGAATAAAGAACCAATTCCAAATAACTTCAATGAGTTTGCTGATCCTATCCTTGAAAGAGAAATTATTAAGTATCAAACTTTAGCATTTATTTCCAAATCATTCTCTTAAAAACTATTTAATCCTTTGGATTTTGAATAAAACAATTTGCAATGTGCTTGATACAATTCCAAAGTTAATAATAATGTGCCCTTTGAAATTATGAATTAATTCAACAAATTTTTTTCATAATCTGTGAGCCACAGGGAAATATTTGAGGTTTTTGATGATTGTATCTTGCTTCAATAACTCATGAGAAAGAAAATTCCTTAATTTTAGACAGGTGGGTTAGGCTGAATACCTCTCAAATGAAGATTAAAAATTAATATTTACCTGTATTATGGGCATTATATCCTGAGGCATTGTCACATCAGGAAAACATTAAAAGGGGTAGAAGCCTGATAACAATCCTGGAAGTTTCCAAACAATATTTTTAAATTCAATTTTCAAGTTGAATTTGATATCACCCAGGCTAAACTCATCCCTTCAAAATTACTAAATACATACCCTCCTTTGAGGAAAGGTGCGATTTGAGGTTTTTTTCTTTCTAAAATCACACCTCCTTCAAGGAAAAGCGTGATCAGTATTTTTTATAAATTCATGCCTTCTGGCATGTTTTCCCACCCAAGGAAGGCTTGGCAGCCTTAAAAAAATGTTCCAATACAAAGAAAGGCATGAATATAAGAAATTAATTACTTGAATCCCTTCAAAAGGTGTAAAAGAGTCCCTGGGGTGTGAGAAAATGAGACAGTTCTGGGCCCCCCAAGGTTTGTGAACATTATTTGAGGCCTTGGGGAGTTGAACTAACACCTAAAGACCCCTGTCTGGGGTAAAATATTTTGAATAATCGAAATATGGACACCAATTGAGTAACTGTGATATTTGGAAATTTCATAAATATGAATTTTTTGAAAGGATTTAAAATCCAAAAAACTTCAGCCAATGAAAGAAAAATTTGAAAAATGAGGAAAATTCATTTTATTTACTGTAAAAAATAAAGAGAGCTTGAGCTCGAGTGCGATGAAAGGATTAAAGAATGAGTGAAAGGGGCTTGTAACGCCAAGCGTAACGGACCTGAGATCAGGAGGAAAAGGACACTCCAGTTGATGTAGTGGCTGAACAGATAATGAATTCCACTTGAGAGCACTGGTGTTTATATAGACTATATACACTATAGGCTGACAAGTGGTTGAGTACAAAATGAATAAGGTAAAATTAGCATAAGCAGTTTAAGTGAAATGGTAAGTGAAATGCTATGACTAAAGAGTCTGATAGCCATGACTAAACAGTCTGATAATCACAATACTACAACACAGCCCAGTTACATTTTACCTGTTGTTTTAGTACTTGAAGGTTAACAATAATAAGATCAAATCAATCCAATCAATGGTTCTCAGAACTCCAGTGAAAGTCACATAAATGAAAACTCAAAATGTAACATTTACACAAAATGGAAAATTTCTAGTGGAATATAATTTTTACCAAACATCAAAAAATAAATAAAAAGCTAGATATATGTATTGGGTGATGATAAATTCACAAGTCCCAGTTTTGTGGGAGTTGTGTAGGGCCCCACACAACCTGTGGGAGTTTTTTAGGGCCCCTCAACCTTTGGGGGCCCATACACTACTCAAAAGGTTTGTTCAAAACACGTGCAACCCCTGGGGGGGCAAATACCCCCCATAATGGGCATTTTTGATTTTTGCACCCCTCTACACAACCATTTAGACCTGTGTACGGGGGTATATAAACCCCTCTGGGTTGTTCAAGAATTTAGTCATTTTTATTTTATTTTATATTTTATATATTATATATTATATATTATATTTTATATATTATATTTTATATTTTATATTTTAAATATTATATTTTATATTTTATATTTTATATTTTATATTTTATATTTTATATTTTATATTTTATATTTTATATATTATATATTATATTTTATATTTTATATTTTATATTTTAAATTTTAAATTTTAAATTTTATAATTTATAATTTATAATTTATAATTTATAATTTATATTTTATATTTTATAATTTATAATTTATAATTTATATTTTATATTTTATATTTTATATTTTATATTTTATATTTTATATTTTATATTTTATATTTTATATTTTATATTTTATATTTTATATTTTATATTTTATATTTTATATTTTATATTTTATATTTTATATTTTATATTTTATATTTTATATTTTATATTTTATATTTTATATTCTATATTTTATATTTTATATTTTATATTTTATATTTTATATTTTATATTTTATATTTTATATTTTATATTTTATATTTTATATTTTATATTTTATATTCTATATTTTATATTTTATATTTTATATTTTATATTTTATATTTTATATTTTATATTTTATATTTTATATTTTATATTTTATATTTTATATTTTATATTTTATATTTTATATTTTATATTTTATATTTTATATTTTATATTTTATATTTTATATTTTATATTTTATATTTTATATTTTATATTTTATATGTTATATTTCATATTTCATGTTTTATATTCTATATTTTATATTTTATATTTTTTTTAAACCAAAAAATCAACATTTTTTGATTTTTTGGTTTTTTTCTGTTTTTTTTGATTAGGGCGTATCAGAGTTAGCAAACCCCCCATTTGAAACCCCCCATTCATTTTGAACAAACCTGCCATTTTGAATGGTGGGTTTCTGAATAACACATACCCCCCAACTGGCATATTTCAAAATGGTGGGTTTCATGAGAATGGTGGGTTTCTGAATTACACATACCCCCCAACTGGTGTATTTCAAAATGGCAGGTTTCATGAAAATGGCAGATTTCAAACATCAAACCCGCCATTAAAACCACCATTTATGCATCATCATCCATCCACCATCCATCACATCTAAAACACCCATCCAAATCAGCAAATCCATACCAATGCCATCTCCATTTCTTCAGGCACATCTCATCTCCATTGCTTCACATCTCCATTGCTTCAAATCTCTATTGATTCACATCTCCATAGCTTCACATATCTATTGCTTCACATCTCCATCTTCACACAAACCCCATTATCATGTCATCACCCCACATCAAATCACCATCTTTCTCAACATGTCAAATCAAAATTCCCGCCAGCAAGTTGAAAATGAAAAAAAGCTGACTGAACTTTTGTTAGTATTTGACTCTGATTCAGACTCCAATTCAGACTCCAATTTGTAATCAACTTTGTTGGCTTTGAATGCTCTATTACAAAAGCAATAATTGGTTCCAAAGAGACAAACTCTCCAAAACCCATGTATGAAAGGCAAAAGCTTCATATCCTCCCCAACTTAAGCTTCCAGCAACATTTTTGCAAACTCTATTCCCTTCATTCATAAAACTTTTGGAGATGATTGAAGATCACCACATCTTCCAGAACAATTCTCAGAATCCTCAACAAAATCCAGCTATCCAACTGGCTGTTACTCCTTGTAGATTGGGATCAAATGTAAATGGAGTAGCAATTCATCAATTAGAAAATCTATTCTCAGTTGGTTATGGAACCATTGAATCATACACCAAAAGAGTCATGATTGCTATCCTATCTTTCCGTTGCTCATTCCTTTCTTGGCCAACCAAAGAAGAACCCAAGGAGATATCTTGAGTAATGGAGACTGAAGGCTTTCCTTGTTGCATTGGGTTTGCTTATGGAGCCACCATCCCGTTGAGTCAAAAACCCAAGCTAGATGGCAACCATTATTTTGCTTGCAAAAAAGGCAACTGATTTATTTGTTTTCCAATGACTTTGATAACAACTTTGATCACACACTGACCAAATAATTTTTTTCTGTTTTTTTAGATACTCTGTGGCACTACAACTTAATTGCAATAACAAAAAGAATTTAATATCCCTCTGTGCTGGCCTTCCAGGTCCTTGTCATGATTCATACGTGCTCAATTTGATGCAGATTTCCCAAAACCCATAGAACTACTTTGACCAAGATCAATACCTTCTGGCCAATTCACATTATGCCAGTGGGAAATATGTGGTTCCAGCTTATCAGAATGTTTTTTCCAACAATCAAGGAAAAAAAATTCAACTATCATCTTTCCCAATCACAATTTTGGATTGAGCATGCCATAGAAGTCCTGAAAGGAAGATGGGCCAGCTTAAGGGAAATGCAAAACCAGCTTCAAAATAAAAAAAAAACATGAAGTTCCTCATCCACTGGATTATCACTTGTGTAATCCTTCACAATCTTTTGGCCAACATCAAAGATGAATGGGAAAAAATATTTGAAGATGATATTCCTGATCCGCCTCAAGTAATCCCTGTATTGTCTTGTCCCTCGTCTTCTTCTATGAGAGAGCGGATTTTACCTCTCACCCTTTCCCACTTTGATGAGTAAGATTTTGTTTTGAAATAGGTAATTTTTTTTTTGGTTGTTCAACCAAGAATCCTAGGCTGACTCACTCCATTTTTTTTTCTTTTTTTTTCCTTAGAAAAAACTGACCCAACAAGTCACCCCACCACACCACCCACCTCACCCCACCAAACCACCGGTCCACTCTCCTCCTCACCCACAACCTCCTCCTCACCCACCACCTCCACCTCACCCACCACCTCCACCTCACCCACCACCTCCACCTCACCCACCACATCCACCTCACCCACCACCACCTCCTCACCCACCACCTCCACCTCAACCACCACCTTTGGCACCCCTGGTAAGCTCTCCTCATCCTCCTCCTCATCCTCCCCATCATCAGAAGCTAACCAATTGTTCAACCCCCCTCCAGGAACCTTCAGGTCCTCAGGTAAGCTCCCCCCCTTCTCCTCATCCTCTTCTTCCCTCCATACTAGCTGACTCCCCCCTCTTGCTTGCTCCTTCACCCCCCCCCCCTCCTTGCTTGCTTTCCAGGCCCACCATTGGCCCCCACCACCTTGCTTTCAGGGCCTACCACTTCCCCCCCTCCTCGCTTTCCGTGCCCACCACTTCCCCCCCTCCTTGCTTGCTTGCTCCTTCACCACCCCCCCTCCTTGCTTGCTTTCCGGAACCTGCTTCATTCTGGAATTGGGATGCTCTGTAAACATGATAACTAAAAAGGACCGGTTCAATCATCTTACTTTTAGAAACAGCTCTGGAAGGATTCAAACTGGTGATAAGGATGCAGCCATTACAATTGAAGTATTGGGCAAGTTATCAATTGCCACAAAAGATGCCTTCATCACCCTTTCCAATGCTGTTTGGGTACCCAAATCTTCTGTGAATCTAATCCTGCTTGGGGCATTGATGGTGAAAGGAGTTTTGTTGCAATTCAACTCTTTGATCATTCCTAGTACATTCAAGTAGTTGAGCCATGGCAATGTTCTTATATTGGGTACAATCACCAATAACCTTTTTGTAATTGACATGATGCAAAATTCAGTCAACTGTCATTTCTCACAAGCAGATATATCCAAAATTCATTGCTCACTAGGCCACGCCAGCATTGCAAGAATGGAAAGGTTTCTCAATCAAAAAATTACTTCCAATCTCAAAGACAATTTTGAATGTCTAAGTTTTCATAAATCCAAAATTTCTGCACAGCAGTTCAAGCACCAGAAAAGCATTGCCAACAAATGATTTAACAAGATACATCTAGACCTCATGGGTCCTATCTTTCCAACTTCCAAAGGAGGATTCAGGTACATCTTGAGCCTTGTTGACTCATTCTCTGGCTACATTTCTTGTTTTCCTCTTAGAGGCAAAAGCAACATGGCAGACTTGATCATTTTCATTATTGAACATCAACATCAAAAGACCAATCAATATTCCAAAGAGGTATGCTCGGATGGAGGGGGAGAGTATGTAAACTCCAAGCTGCAATCCTTCTACAAACAAAACTAAATCAACCAGATAATAAGGGAACCTTATCACTTGGAACACAATTGCAGAGTTGAACGCGCAAATTGCACCATCATGGAATCCGCTTGAGCAACCATCTCAGATACAGGTCTGCCCAAATTAGTGTGGCACAAAGTAGTCAAAGGATGCTGTCTGATGCTTAATAAAATCTCTAAAATAAAAGCAGAAATTTCTCCATGGTTCAAGATGCACAACAATCCCTTGCCTGATGGCTATATTAAACCTCTAGGCACCTTACTCACCTACAAGTTAAATCAAACCAAAATTTGCTCCAAGCTTGAAAAAAAGGAGCTCCTGGTATCTTGATTGAGTTCAACCTCAAGTCTTATCTTACAAGGTCATCAACTCTTCCAGAAAAATCATCAATTCCAAACACATGATCTTCAACAATCAAAAGCCACCAAAGATTTCCTGTATAGACATGGAGACTGACAATCTGACACAAATCCTTGTACAAGCTCCTCAACAGCCTGAGTTCAACCAAAACTCCAAGGATATTAAAGAGGATTCTTCCATGGCTGAATCAGAACCAGAATCTGATGAATACTCTGACAGCAAATTGTGCATTGAAAAAAACCTCCGCCCAATGCTTTGAGACCAAAGCAAACTTTCCAAACCAGAGAGATATGGGTTTGTTTCTGAGAGAATGCCCAAAACTCTCAAAGAAGCAATGGAGATTCCCGCGTGGAAAGAATCAGCCCTCAGCAAATTTAACTCAATTGAAGATCGAGGTTTATGGGAAGAAGCAGAAGAAGATGAAGTCACAAACCCATTGAACACCATTCCAGTCTTCAAGATTAAGCAAAAAACCCATTGAGAGCCGGTTAATTACAAAGCCCAACTATGCATGAAGCGATTCAACCAATGTTATGGCCTAGATTACTTATAAACCTTTGCACCTACTGGTAAGATGGCCTCCTTGAGAGGTGTTCTCACTTATGCCCCTGATAAAAACCTTCAAGTTCTCCAACTCAAAGTTAAAGGTGCATTTCTTCATTCAAATCTTGAAGAGCGTGTCTACATCAAAACCCCGTAAGGCTGCAACAGAACTTCCAAGTATTTTTGGCTGAAAAAGTCTCTCTATGGTCTGAAACAAGCACCCAGGAATTGGTACCGCATGCTAAGCAACTGGATCAAATCTCAAGGGTTTGAAGAATCCAAAGGTGACCCGTGCCTGTATATTGGCACTGATAAAAAATTGGCATTATTCTTCCAGGTTGACAACCTCATTGTGGCTGGTGACATGGCTTGCTTCAAGGATGCTTTTCTCTTAAAATTTTGCAACTCCTCAGCGCACAAGCCAAACAGATTGCTTGTTATGAAAGTGGAACATTGTGATGGACTGATCCACCTCTTTCTTCCAATTCACATAGAAAAAGGACTAACAGAACTGAACATGAGTAACTGTAATCCTGTATCTACACCACTCACTCCGGGACTCCACCTTTGACCGGCAGATGATGAAGATCATAAGAAATTCTTGGAACTCAACATCAACTCTTGCTCACCCATTGGCCAATTGAACTTCATAGCTGGACTTTCCAGACCTGAAATGAGATTTTCTTTTTCCAACCTGGCTAGATACTGCAATTGGCCTGTTCTAATTCATTGGAACAAAGTCCTACACATATGGAAGTATCTTTCAAGAACTAAAAACCTCACTCTAACCTTGGGTCCACAATCTATCTCCAACCAACTAGTATGCTTCATCAATGCTACTTGGGGGGATGAAACAATTTTGAGAATTTCTCAGAGTGGATTCATCTAATCCTTCAAAGAAAGTCCACAATACTGGACCAGCAGAGGTCAACAATGCATCACCCATTCTTCCAACAAATCAGAATGTGTGGCCTTGTCAAGTTGCCACCTTGAAGCTTGTTGGCTGAAGGCACTAATTAAAGACATATGTCAAGAGAAATTCAAGTGCACTCTACACCTTATTGATAACAATGGACTGGATCATAAATTAAGAACATTTGGCTCAAAATCTAAAGTTAAATATATTGATCTAAAAACCAAGATTCTGAGAAACAATTTCAAAAGCGGGCTTATTGATGTTTGGATCATCCCTTCACTCTCCATTACTGTGGATTCTCTGACTAAGGCAGCTAAAAAAGCCTCAAAAATTCACCTTGTAAATGCTTTTATTTTTCTCTTTCACTTATTATTGAGTTGAGGGGTCGTGTTAAAACTATTACTCATTATACTGTGTTTCTTTTTCTAACTCTCTTAGGCTGTGGTCCTTGTGTTCTTATTTGATATTTCTACTGAGTGTTTCTTCTTCAATTTCTGCTTTTGTCTTACCCTTCAATTTCCGCTTTTCTTGTACTCTGCAGCCACCCAGACTCTCAATCCATCTGCTACCGGTGCAGACACTTTTACTCACAAGACACGCAGACTCCATTCAACAAACTATCAATCAAAAAATTGTGCTCAATCCACAGCAACTCAAACTGTTCAACCATCAATCCTAATAATACCAACAACATCTTCAATCTTCATTACTTGAAAAAAAACTATCAACTCACCCCATCAAGTAAACCCAGCAGCCGGTTCATCAAATTGTAAGTGTATCAGCGTCAACTAAATCATAATCAATCATTTTCCTTTTTCCTTTCAACATATTTTTCAAGGAGCTCAAGTTTAAAATCCTCCCAATCAAAGATGGCTTTGTTGTCATTCTCAACTGGCTATTTTAAAACTCAATCATGTCCATCCTAAACTCCTACCAGCTGCTTATCTACTTCCTCTTGTTTTCAACTATCTAGAGGTCATATTACTTATTATCCTCAAAAATATCTTGACTCCATAGTTTAGCCAAGTTTCAATCCCATTGGTTTATTTTTTTCAATCTTTATTCTCTGAATTTTCTATTTCATCAAAACTTACTGATTCTTACTTGAAATCATATCACAGTCTGGTCTTGGTGATCACTTCAATTTTCCACAAAGATTGGACTACCCATATGGAGAAATTAAGATTAGTTCTGAAAACTATCTCTACCATAGGATTGAAATTATCCATGAAAAAGTGCAAATTTGGATATGGAGAACTCAAGGCCTTAGGACATATAGTTGTCAGGGTGGTGTGATTCACGCTATGCAGGGTTGCACCATCCTTCCGCCCGCCGCGCACGGCCGCGTCCTCAAACTAAGCTCCAGTCTCAACCTTGACCAATGGATAGCAAAGTCCAACAGAGAACTATTCCCTCACAGAATCTCCCTCATCAACCCTTACTTGAAAACCCCAACCACGCTGTTACTCATTGACTTGACTTGCAACCAACACAACAACCAGAGGTTCTACGTGGAGGTGACTCAGGAGGAGGGCGAACCTAGGATCAAGTGGAGGTATTTTAGGACTCTTCTCTCACTCTTTCATTTCCATCTATCTCTATCGGAATCCTCACTCAGTCTTGGTCTCTCAATCAATCTCAACCCACACCCACCGGTCAATCCAGGCTTGTTTCCTATTTCATTCCTCATATACTGTGTCAGACCAACATTGTAGGACTAAGCTAGTGTTGATCAATCTTAAGGTATTCACCTATTCTTTGTCTCTATCACTATCATCCCCACTCAATTGACTCACTGTTTTGTCTCTATTCTGATCAATCTTAAGTAATTCAATTGTAAATCTTAAGCCACCTAAGGAAGTGATCACAACATGAAATCACATGGTAGCAAGAGCAATTTTCCAGGCAACAGGCAATCTTGATTGAGGAAGAATGAGCAACAACAATGGGACAGCAATAGTAATACCCAAGTACAACTTGTTGGACTCAAGCCTGGGGACCAGTCATTGAGTTAAAGTGGTCAAGCTGATGGGAAAGAACTGGAATCAATGGCAAATGAGGTTTTCTAACATCCTAACCAGTAAGGGGTATGGGACCTGTTTGACTTGGAATGGACTAAGGCAAATTGCACCACATCCACGTTCAAACACAGAAACGCCTGGGCCCTCAACCAACTATTCTCTACTACCTTGAGGGATCTTCATCACAACATTTTTTGGGCTGAGGGTACGCAGAGTGGAGATCAAAGTAGAAGGATCAATTTCATAAGTAAGAAGAAATGATGACAGCTGACTTGAAGAAAAGGAAATTAATAAAGAGAACATGAATTACCTGAGGGTATGCAGAGTGGAGATCAAAGTAGAAGGATGAGAGAAGAGAAACCTTCTGCTTTTCCCCAACTCTTCCCTCAGGTATACATGACTGAATGAAGTGTCACACACGTCGTGAAATTAAGAAAGGTATATTGGATATTGAATACTTAGAGTGAGATGAGCGCGCGCTAGCATAGAGAATAAGCTGAGGTTGGTGTGAGAAATATGGGGATAGTAGGTTGATGACAAAGAGTAATGAAAAGAGTATGAGACTGAAAAGAGGCAGAGTAGAAATAAAGAAAGGGAGAAAGATAAGAAGAAAGAACATGAAGAAATGTAGATAATTGTTTACTCCAACAACATTGAGGCAAACAAAGGAAGTTTTATTGATGCTTACAACACCCTGTGCAACGCCTGCGGGGATGCATCTGTCCTTACAATAGTGACCAAGCTACAACAGCTGACAAGGATGTAGTACACACCTGGAAAATCACTGCAGGATCACATCAATAGGTTTTCTTCCCTCTACACCTTGTTGAAGTCTTGACTTGCCAAACTTCCAGAATTTGCATCAATCTCTACTGGATTGGCAGCATGTCTTCTTTTGATAACGCTCAACTACAACAAGACCTTAACACCATTGGTCCAAAACATGTTCAATGTTAACGCCTTCACCTACAAAACGGTAAGGGACTGTCTCATACTTGAACACAACCGCATAGAAAACTTGGAGACCAAGGAAGAAATGAACCTGGTGATGAAAGGTCCAACCCGTACCAACCCACAAAAAAAAAGAAACCCTGGACCTAGAAAGGCTGCCAACCATCCGCCTTCATCTTCCAACCAACCCAGGAGCGCAATCCCCACAAGAAACTACCCTCAAGGCAAATCTTTAGACAACAAGATTGCCAGACTGGTTGCCAAGCATCTCAAGCAAATCAAGGGCAACCCTGAGGCGCATCACCTCTCTGACAAGTGTTCCAAAAACAACAATGAAGTGCAGGAGGAGATAGGGTGCATGGAAGTATTGAACAATCCGGAAAACTACGGATTTTGTCTCACCAACAAAATCTATCTGGTCCCATCAGGTAAAACCAATTCCATGTTCATCCTAGACTCCAGTGCCACTAAATCCATTTTCTGCAATCTATCCTTGCTAACATCCCCAGAACCCATCAACAAGGAAATGATAACATATGGTGGATCCTTCCAGGTCACCCACTCCGTTAGACTTGAAGTTGGAGGTACCTGGATACAGCCAGTATACTAAGCTCCAAAGGGGCCTCAAAATCTTCTGTCAGTCTCTCAACTAGAGGATCATGGGCTGGTTATATCCCAACATCATTGTATGCTGGTGGTAAAGCAAAGAGAAAAGATTGTAGCTTGATTCCCTCGGAATGGAAACCTCTGTGCCTCAGACCTTGTCCGGGTATCAGAATTTCATTTAACCAAACATACCAATTGGCATGTAACCCTGGGACATCCATCCAATGTCTTTTTGAAGAAATTACTTCAACTATACAACCTGCCCAAACCAACCACCACAAACCCGGCCTCTGTATGCAAGGTCTGTTGACAATGCAAGCTCAAACAAAAACCACACCTTAACCCCATTCCTTCTGCCACTCGCCCCTTCAAAAAACTTCATTTTGAAGTACTCCAAATAACTCTGTCATGGCTTAGTGGCTATCAATATATTCCTGTGATAATTGATGATTACTCCCTTTTTAACCGTATATAGACCCTCAAGAAGAAATCCCACTCTGAAACAAAGCCACTCTCTTTCATACGGGAATTCCAAAATAAAACGGGTTAATTACCAGCATACCTCCACTCAGACCAAGGAGGAGAATTTAGCTCTAATTCTTTCCTAACAACCATTGCAGATCTGGGAGTAACCACCAAACAAGGCCCAGCTGATAGCCCTCAAACCAACAGAATTGCGGAACAATTCAACTCTACACTACTTACAAAAATGAGATGCATACTAGCTCACTCGTCCGTCCCAGTGAACCTCCACCTTCATCAAACCTCTGCGGGACCTAACTAAGCTCCTCCCCTTTGGCCTCAAGGTTCTTGTAACCTGGCCCAACCAAGACAAAATCAAACCTCCCTTGAAGCCGCTCCTACCTCCTAGGCTTTGAGCCATTCTCCGACGCATCCCAATTCCTTGAAACCTCCAGTTTGAAAATAATTATCAGTTGGGATTTCTCACCTTCCCCGATAAATTTTCCTTACCGTTAACCTTCCGTGGTCAAAAAACACCATTCCTTGCTCCCTCAGATCAAGCACCTAAAACCCTCCCACCACTCGACTGTATCAATCACTGTAAATGCCCCAAAATCTACACCCAAGATAACCTCCAGTACACCCTGCATCATTTCACAACCTCCCTTGCCAATTGGTTTGGTACCTTATCAACCCACTACAGCCAATGATCAAAACATTTCCCCACAAGGGGATGATCCTCAAACTCAAGACTCAACCACTGCCACATCAAAGCACTACACACTTGTTCCGTTGTGGTGTCAATTTATAGACATGGATTGGGAACTGCGTCGCGGCTGCACGCTCAGCATTGGGGGCAAGCGGGCTCAGCACTAGGGTATGCGGAGTGCTCAGCAGCGGCAGCTGCTGGATCAGCAGCAGAGGAAGTTTGGCTCCGCACCTGGTGGACGGGTCGGGCTCAGCATCAAATGCGGCGTGGGCGGCAATCCGCCCCGGAGATCAGATTTGGAAGGTAGTGCGCTTGACTAGGTTTGCGGGCGCGCCGGTTCAGATAAGTAGGGGTGGAGCAATCCGCGGGCTATGAAGGAACGGATGGAGCGCCTGCGCAAGCGCGCGGATCATGCCGGATATTACCAAACACCCACGACGGGCGCGGACGAATGGATACGGACAGGCGCGGGGGGCTCCAAGTAGGGCGCGGTGCGAGGACCGCGTCATGGGAAGTATAAACTGGATGAAGGAACGGTGTAAGACTCCAAACAGTGCTAGGCTGTGGCAGTTCTGCAGAGGGGAAAGGTTCTGTTTAGGCTGCCCTCCTGAGTGTTACAAAAATATTTAAATGTAACCAAGATCAAGGTCCAGAACCTGGTAAATGAGGAATCAAGGAGTAGAGGATAAGGATGATAATGGTAGCAACGGAACAGCACTATCTGAGACAAGATTATGCAGGGAAAAACTTGAACAAAAGAAGTTAAAGTCTTCTTAGAGTTCAAAGAACAAAACACAGTTGTATGTAAACAATGCCCACAAGCTAATAACTCTGGTCATCAGCAGAAAATTGGGGATGATAAACTTAAACCCAAGCAACCTCCAGGTTCTCAATGAACCTGCCCAACTCTCCGCAATCAAGCCCTTGAAGGGTACCAGAGAACTGAGGGTGGCTGTACAAGACAAAGCACAATGTTTAAGAAGCTCTAAAACAAAAAGTAACTGATTTGAAGCAAGGATAACCTCAAAACTTCTCAAGGGACTCAAGAGTAGGCTGGCAGAATGCAACTCCAAAGAAGCTAAGGGGAGGTATAACACTCCAGGTCTTAAGCTTAATAAGACCTCTTCAATCAATTGTGATTGGCTCCAGAAAGGTGATCAGGGATCAGGACCAGTATGGTCAGAGAAAGGTATCAAGTAGTGGTATAAAACACTCAAAAAAATTCCAACAGACAGAATTTTTCTTCAACCAGCAAGGCTATTGGTTGGTGATAAGGGTCAGGGATCAAGGGTTTGAGTATGGAGGCTCAAGGATCAAGGTTGTGCTGATTTCATGCTGGAGCATTCCATGCTCCCATGATGCTCAAAAATGCAGGGGAGAGCCCCTCCTTATATGGGAAGGAGGCCGTGTTAGACTATGTACAACGGGTTCTACAAATAGAGCAAAAAAAAAAAAAAAAAAAAAAAAAAAAAAAAAAAAAAAAAAAAAAAAAGGGAAGAAAATCATGTGGTCCCTCGCGTCCGTCCGTGGATGGGCGCGCGCAAAAATACCAGAGTCACCCACCCCTTGTCCAAATGTGGACAGGGTGGGAAAGAGAAATGAACCAAACCGCCGCAGATGTCTGCGGGCGGTAGTTGGCACTCTTCACCCCTTCCAAAGGCGGAAGCGGGTGGGAGAGCCCCAGGAAAGGTGACAGATGAAGTCCATGAGAGCGCGGATGGGAAGATAGGAGATTGGCTTGAGACAGTTGAGTAAACCCTGACGGCCTTGAGATTCACAACTGATAGATCAAGTGAGATGGGAGATTTGATGGATACAAGGATTTGCCAAATGCTTGGGGGGTGCGGTTGGGATGGATTTGGTAAATCATGGATGAGCGCTGCGCAACGGTATCAATGAGGAGATTAGGACGCGCGACAACAAAGATGAGGACGCGCAACAACAAAGATGAGGACGCGCAACAACAAAGATGAGGAGGCGCTATGACAACAGTGGAGATGACGAGCAACACACAATGGCAAGGATGATGAGCAAAGCGGATAAAGGACGCGCAAAGCGCGCGGATAAAGGAAGCGCAGCGCGCGGATGCAGGACGCGCAGCGCACAACGGGCGACGCGCGATGGGCGCGAATGAAGGACGGTTCGGATGAGCCTGAGGATAAGTTGTTTGGCCGGATGGTACGTTTGCGCAACAGTTTATGGATTGAGGCCTTAAGGCGGCCAGGGTGTCCAGGATGGGGCACCACATCTCTCCCCAACTTACAGGCTGTCCCTAGTCTGCTCCCGAGCTTGATTCCATAGAAAAAGAAAAGAAATAAAGATGATTGAAACCAAAGAATGGCCATTTTGATCTTGAGAGTGGTTGAGAAAAAATATGTTGATCCAACCAAAAAATCCTAGAAGTGGCTGAGATAAAATGAAGGAGGCGTCCCAAGTGCTCACATGCGTGGCATGAAGTAGAGTCTTCAAAAAACAACAAGGATCTTACCCAGATTGTGCACAATTGGGAGGACTTACTTCTGGACCAAGTTGCCTCCACAAGAGTGAAATTTCTTGACCTGATCAGCAGAGAAGATTCTGGCCATCTGAGTACCATCCAGCTCCTCCAAAAGATATGATCCACCTCTAACTTGACGGACTACTTGGTAAAGACCATTCCAGCGGTTAGAGAAAAGCTTTCCCAACTGAGTTTCCAAGGAACAATTATAAGCCAATACCAGGTCACCAGGGTTTAAAGGGTCCCTGATTTGATTTAGGTTTTTATCTTCCCAATACTGAACTGATTTTGCTCTTGATTCCATCATCTTCTGATAAGCTTTGTTACGAATATCTTCACTCTTCTCCAGTTGCTTTGATCTGGAAACTAATAGGTCAGTAGTTGAGGAAACTTGTTCCCAAGAGATGCCCAGGAAAGACTCCATTTCAAGATCAAGAGGAAGAACAGCCCTCTGACCAAAAATGATTTCATAAGGAGAGTAACCAGTGGTTTGCTTGGTGGAAATTTGATCAGAGAAGAGAACCAAGGGGAGAAACTTCTGGCAATTCTTTCCACTCTCACCAGCCAATTTGACAAGAGCAGCTTTCAAAGGAGCATGGCCTCTTTCCACCATGGCTTGTCCTTCAGGATAATAGGGAGTAGTAAATCTATGTTGTCCAGGGAGCAATCAAATCTTTTCAGCAAGTTTTCCACCAAATTCCGAGCCACCATCCGTAGAATAAGATCGGGCCAAGCCATAATGCATTGTCCAAGTCTCATGAAGGAAAGCTGCTACTGATTCAGAGCTGAGGTTCTTAAAAAACTTTGCTTCAACCCATCCAGAAAAATCATCTCTAGCCACAATGAGGTACTTAGCTCCACCAGCCTTAATGTGAACCACATCCATAGCAATCCTCTCAAAGACAGTGGACTCTCCAGTGGGGTAACAAATTTTGGCCGGGCGCCTAAGATCACGTTTCTGGCACACTTCACAACTCCTACACCACTGAGCAACGGGTTTCTTCAGGGATGGCCACCAGAATCATTTGGATATTTGTTGATAAGTTTCCTTTTCCCCACGATGACCAAGGCCTTCATGGAGATTTTCAAGGATTGAATCTTGCTTAGAAGGGATAGAGACCACAACAAGTGCACAAGGAGTTGCTCTTTTCATAAGCCTAGAACATTGGACAAAGAATTTGGAGGACTTCCTTTTAAGGGACCAAAATTCTTTGGCAGAGAGATCAGGGGGTCTTTGGAGAGTTGAAAGGTACTTCTCCAACTTAAGCCAGAAACCTTGCTGGAAACCAGAGTAATTTTGGGAGGAGAAGGAACAGACATGGCGGACCAAGGGTTCTTCCTCATTGAAATACATTCCAACCTCTGATTCATTGTCTCCAATAGGTCATTGAGATAAACCATCAGGCATGGTGAAAGATTTTCCAGGCCTGTGAAAAATATCAAAAGAGAACAACTGGATGAAAGCCACCCAACGAGTCATTGGAGCATTTGGGAGGGTGGGGGCGTTGATCATTTCAATAATAGATTGTGCATCAACTTGTAACTCAAAGTATTGACCCCAAAGGACATTCTGAAGCTTCTTCAACATTTGGGCCACACCGCAAAGTTCCAGTTTTGGCTGGGAGTACCTGGATTCCACATCTGAGAAAAGAAGAGATTCATACAGAGCAGGACGATCCAAACCATTTTCATCTTCCTGGGTAAGAACAGCCCCAACAGATTGATAACTCGAGTCCACTGCCAGCTTGATCTTGCCGGCTCTGGGTCCATAAGTGATATTTTTCAAAACAATGTCTTTCCCAACAATTGTTTTGAGCAACTGAAATGATTTTTTGCAGTCTTGGGTCCAAATCCATTCAGCATCCTTCCTGGTTAAGCGACGCAAGGGAATACAGATTTTGGATAATGAGGGAATGAAGATCCTGACATAAGTTAAAACACCTAGGAAACCTCTAACTTCCGTTGGATTTATTGGGGTAGGCCAGGAGATGATTTTGTTGACTTTAGAGGGTGCCATCCTTCTTCTGTCCTTGCAGACTATATGACAAACGATTTCCAAGGCAGGGACACAGGCGGCAAGTTTTGATCCAGAGACAGTAAGGCCAGATTCCTCAATTCAAAAAAAAATTCTTTCCAAGACAGTAGCATACTCCAAGATAAATCGTTGGATTCCTGAGTGCCAAGGTAACAGCTCATTATCATAGTCAGAGACTGGACCTTTAATCCCACCATCATCAATAAAGATACCCGTATGATCCGGGATTTTTTCCTGGAGGATCCACATCATCTGAGCCTGATAGACTGCAACCGAGTTGGTGGCACCTTGAGGCAATTGAGTCAGCTGAAATTGACCAAGGGGAGTATTGAAAGTAGTGAGGGGACAAGAAATAGGATGCAAGGATTGTTCATCATAGCCACCCATAATGTCACCTAGACCATAGCAAGCTCTCCCAGAGAAGGATTCAACAAATTCTTCAGTGGCAGGCTGAACGCCAGAGTCTTTAATTGTAACTTTATTAAGAGGTTGGAGATCATGAAATACTCTAAGTTTACCATTACTCTTTAGAACACAGAAAACAGGACTGGAATAGCTAGAAGTCGATTGTTTGTATAAACCAGTTCGGACTCGTTTGCGGACCAACTTGATGAATTCGTCAACTTTAGCAGCAGGGATCGGGATCTTTTTCTTTTGCCAAGGGTCATGTTCAACTACAGGGATGATGTAAGGAAGACCATTGGATTCTTTCAAGAGTCCTCTCTCTTCTTCACAGAATGCAATAGATTTTTCCCTTAGAGAAAAAATATTTTTGATCAAATTTAACTCATCAGGAAGAAGCCATCCATCTGGACCAAAGTTGACATCTTTCAGACGTTCTTCAGTGACCCAACCCAAGGGAATAAATGGACCAGTAAGGGATTTGGATAGACCACAGTAAAGATTGCGGGATAGCGGAGGACGCATAAGAGGAGGGTTGTGGTTGAGAGGCATTGGTTGGTTGACTGGCTGGACCTTCTTTGCAACTGGTTTGTACTTGGTGGCAAAGGAGAGGAATCCCTGCTTCCTCCAAGCATTGACCAGTGAGACCTCACTACGGAAACTGAGGCCATGTTCCAACATCTTCCAATTCCGATGTTCTGCTACGTCCTTGAAAGGTCCCTTCTCCATAAAAGAGGATCCAAAAGATAACACATTGCTCACATGTGTGGCACAGGGTAGAGTTTTGAAAAAAAAAGTAGTAGAAGCCCTTGGTGGTGCACAATTGGGAGGACTTACTTCTACCCCAAATTGCCTCCACCTAAGACCAGACTCCTTCATACCAAAGCTACCAAGAAAAGAATTGAGATTGAGATCTAGTTTAGACGCATTGCGGAGATTTGAAGCCGGAATAGAGGATGATGATTAGGCTGAAACAAAAAAGAAAAAGAAGATACAACAGATCCAGACAGAGAAGAAATATTTTCGGATTTTTCGGATTTTTCATGTGTTTGGGTTTTGATCTTATTTGGATGAGAAGAAAATGATGAGGAAAAAGGAAGATATGCCTCTGAGGTGGGAGTTGGTCCATGAGTTGAAGTCTGAGGCTGAGGAGAACTACAACTATCAGTAGGGCCAACTATTCTGCTAAAAAATGAGGATGAAAGGAATGAGAGTTTTCTTTCTGTTTTCCTTTCAGGAAAGATTTGGGAGGGTGACCAGGGAAGTCCCTTTCCCAATGTCCAGAATCCAAAGAACAAAGGGGAACTTCAATTTTTCTTCCATTGGCATCAGGAAGGAGAATTCTCTCCCCAACTTGATCAGATAACATCAGGGTAGCACCAAAGTCCATTAATAAAGGCCTTCCCAAGATCATGGGACCATCCAGACGAGTGATCCAGAAGTCACAGGTGCCAACAATATTTCGACCAATTAGAACAGGAATATCCTCAGCAATACCAACCAGTTCACAGGACTGATTCCAAATTCCATAGACCGCAGAGTTGAAACTGACCCTTGGGCTAAGTTTAAGCTTGCAGGCCATGGAGTTCGAAATCAAGTTGAGCTGAGAACCCAAATCCACAAGGAGAGAAACCGTTTTAGTTGAATCACCAAGACAACATGGAAGAAAACCAAGAGGACAGGAATACAGGTTGGTATCTGAAGAGGGATCTGTTCCACCAGAATCCTCTATCAGAGTACCAGAGGAGACCTTTAATTTGTCCAGACCAATCTCCACACGTCAACAAGAAACCCATTTCTTTGTCCCTTCTGCAACAGATGGAGAAATCAACAGGAGTTCAGCCACAGATGGATCGGGGATTTTAAGATCAGAAATTTTCTCCAATACTCCTTCCACAGCATTAGGGTAGTCCTTGGAGACGCCCCTCTCAAATCAAACTTTGGGCTGGGTGGAGGGAGGAAGATCAGGTGTAATAGGTGATGGAAGAGGATCTGAGGGTTGGGCAGGTTGAAGAGGGGGAGGATCAGAGCTGTCTTGGAACCTTTCCATAAGTGGTTCCCTTTCTAGTTCCATGTCTTCCACATCAGAGGAAGGAGGCTCAGGTGAAGATCAACTTTTAACGGGTTTTTGAAGAATGGAGGATGGAACAGGAGGAGACTTATGAGGTTTTGGTTCCTCATGGAGTTTCCTAGCTGGATTGGATCAATAGGTGCCAGGGAAGCCGGAAGAAGTGATAGCTGGGGGATACCAAGGTTGCAGAGTTCCACAGGATGATTGAAAATCCACAGAGATCAAGGATGCCTTCTTAGGAGTTGGTGGTTGGTATGAGGCCACCACATGACGGATCGGTTGAGACAAATCGAAAGGGATCAAAGCACCGTTAGGAAGGAAAAAATTATTTCCCTTCTGCTCTACTAACTTCTCCTCCTTGTCCTTCTGGAGTTCAGGAAATCTACTGGTACCATGGCCTTCCCTATGGCAATAATAACAGACTATAGTAGACTTAGGAACAGAATTAGCAGGTTTAGGAGTGGCTAAAGAGGATATTTTCTGATCTATTTTATTCTCAAATGCCTGAAGTAATTTAGTGATCTCATCTATAGTAGGTGTCTCCCGGTGAGTCTGAGGATTGGGTTTAGGTCTGCAATTGGCTTCCATCTTATTCATGATTTAGTTAGATGCTTGAAAAGAGGGGGCAAGGGCTGGTTCAGTGGTTTTAGGTTTTTCAAAGGGGAGAGCTGTTTGACCTTTCATCACTTTATCCACAGTATTCCTAAGAACCATGAAAGCAGGGAGCTTGAACCAATTGTCTCTTGTTGTGATCATGGATCCAGATTTCACCAATTCATCCTTAATTCTTTCCTGCACTCCTGGAGAGAAAGACTGAAAAAATTGCACTTGAATTTCGTCCAATTTATCAATGTGATTGTTCCGGATAAGATAGGACTGGATAGGGTCCCAAGATTTTCTGAAAGTCTGATAGTCAGAGGCTGAGGAGATACCACCATTGGAGATCCATTGAGAAACCAGGGCATCCAAGTCTTGCAAAGTAAATCTGGCTACATCTATTTTTTCCCAATAGGCCAGCATAGCCTCCTTTAGGAGCCGCCAGTTGTGAGTTTCAAATCCCTTGAACGATTTGATAACCTCCATAACTTTATCAGAAGAGATAAAAAACTGTAACTGATAAGCCATATCATATTCACTGGCACCATCCACTTCCGCAGCCATCTCATAGGATTCCAGGAATCACTTGACATTGGTCCCATTGAAGCCTAAATTTTTGTTCTGAGATTTGATTTTGACCATCTTGGCCCAAACAGATAAAGAGGCTCCAGCAGATTCCATGTTGAAGGATTCCTAAGAGATCCAATCAAGCAGAGTTCCAAAGTGGCTCACAAGGGTGGCAAGAGTAGAGTTTCACAAAAACAACAAGGATCTTGCCCAGGCGGTGCACAATTAGGAGGACTTACTTCTGGACCAAGTTGCCTCCACGGATCAGATCTGAAAAAAGAACAAACAGAAAAATAAAAGAAGAAGAATTGGATCGGATTTCGGAGTTGATTCTTCAAGTTGGGACTGTAAATCCCAAGGTTGCTGGTTTGATCCCGGCCCGGGAGACCAAATGTAAGACTCCAAACGGTGCTAGGCCGTGGCAGTTCTGCGGAGGGGAAAGGTGCTGTTTAGGCTGCCCTCCTGAGTGTTACAAAAATATTTAAATTTAACCAAGATCAAGGTCCAGAACCTGGTAAATGAGGAATCAAGGAGTAGAGGATAAGGATGATAATAGTTTGGTAGCGACAGAACAGCACTATCTGAGACAAGATTATGCAGGGAAAAACTTGAACAAAAGAAGTTAAAGTCTTCTTAGAGTTCAAAGAACAAAATGCAGTTGTATGTAAACAATGCCCACAAGCTAATAACTCTGGTCATCAGCAGAAGATTGGGGATGATCAACTCAAACCCAAGCAACCTCCAGGTTCTCAATGAACCTTCCCAACTCTCCGCAATCAAGTGCTTGAAGGGTACCAGATAACTTAGGGTGGCTGTAAAAGACAAAGGACAATGTTTAAGAAGCTCTAAAACAAACAGTAACTGATTTGAAGCAAGGATAACCTCAAAACTTCTCAAGGGACTCAAGAGTAGGCTGGCAGAATGCAACTCCAAAGAAGCTAAGGGGAGGTATAACACTCCAGGTCTTAAGCTTAATAAGACCTCTTCAATCAATCATGATTGGCTCAAGAAAGGTGATCAGGGATCAGGACCAGTATGTTCAGAGAAAGGGATCAAGGAGTGGTATAACACACTCAAAAAAATTCCAACAGACAGAATTTTTCTTCAACCAGCAAGGCTATTGGTTGGTGATAAGGGTCAGGGATCAAGGGTTCAAGTATGGAGGCTCAAGGATCAAGGGTGTGATGATTTCATGCTGGATCATTCCATGCTCCCATGATGCTCAAAAAGGCAGGGGAGAGCCCCTCCTTATATGGGCAGGAGGCCCCATAAGACTATGTACAACGGATTCTACAAATAGAGCAAAAAAAAAAAAAAAAAAAAAAGGGAAGAAAATCATGTGGTCACTCGCGTCCGTCCGTGGATGGGCGCGCGCAACAATACCAGAGTCACCCACCCCTTTTCCAAAGGCGGACAGGGTGGGAAAGAGAAATGAACCAAACCTCCGCGGATGTCCGCGGGCGGTAGTTGGCACTCTTCACCCCTTCCGAAGGCAGAAGCGGGTGGGAGAGCCCCAGGAAAGGTGACAGATGAAGTCCATGAGAGCGCGGATGGGCAGATAGGAGATTGGCTTGAGACGGTTGAGTAAATCCTGACGGCCTTGTGATTCACAACTGATAGATCAAGTGAGATGGGAGATTTGATGGATACAAGGATTTGCCAAATGCTTGGGGGGTGTGGTTGGGATGGATTTGGTAAATCATGGATGAGCACCACGCGACGGTAGCAATGAGGAGATTAGGACGCGCAACAACAAAGATGAGGACGCGCAACAACAAAGATGAGGAGGCGCTATGACGACGGCGGAGATGACAAGCAACACGCAACGGCAAGGATGATGAGCAACGCGGATAAAGGAAGCGCAACGCGCGCGGATAAAGGAAGCGCAGCGTGGGGATGCAGGACGGGCGACGCGCGAGGTGCAACACGCGACGCGCGCGGATAAAGGAAGGTTTGGATGAGCCTGAGGATAAGTTGTTCGGCCGGATGGTACGTTTGCGCAACAGTTTATGGATTGAAGTCTTAAGGCGGCCAGGGTGTCCAGGATGGGACACCACAACGGCCTACGGAGGACAGGGGGAGTTTGGTATGGAGGAGGTGGGGAGAGGAGGCTAGGGTTTTTGTTTTGGGATTGTTTTCTTTTTTGTTGTCATACTGTTATTTTCGCGTGTACTTAGGTTAGGGTTGAGAGGGAGGACTTATCCTCACTTTCAACTCTGGGTTAGGAGGAGAGTGGGGGAAGGGGGAGAAAACACATCATCAGATTGAATCACTCATCTCACCAGGAGATTAAAGGAACTCATACCGGATACACATCCAGGTGGAAAGTTCTTAGGATTGAAGGATTGGCAATTTCTCTCTCTCTCTACTTTTCTTTTTCTCTTATCTCCTTATCTCTATTTCTTATTTAAGTGCAAATTTGGACATCCTCATCTCCTTTCAAACGCAGGGAACCGTTAACTTCCAAACCTTGGGACAATTATAGGGGGATAACCTTTATTCTTTCCACATCTGGGGGTCTGGCCGGGAATTAACCTTCTGTTTCTTGTCTTTTGAAGGTAACTGGGCGCCATGTCCTATTCATACCTCCCTACAGTTGCTCCTTCTTCTTCTTCTCCTTCTCCTTCCATCTCCGGGTCCACTACTCCAACCCCACTCTCTTCTTCCATCCCTCCTCCTCCCCCTCCCTCCGCTCAACCCAGGACAAGCTACGCCATTCCCCCATTGGTCTCCAGTGACCATGAACCCACTCGTCCGGTTTGCATCAGGCCCCGCGACTACCCTCATATCCAATTCAAAACCGCAGATGTGGAGCAATTCATCTTGAGATACAAAGGTATTGCAGATGCGGAAGGTGCGTTGGACGCTGATAAGGCCCGGCTTGTCGTCCTGTCCATTATGGACAAAGAGAAGCTCCGGGATGTGGAGGAAATGGAATGCTACAAGAATCAAGATTGGCCAAAACTGAAGGCGGAGATCCTAACGCGGTGGGGTAGGCGCGAACCTCGGTTCCAGGAAAGCAATTTTGACCGCGTGGCCTTGGAGGCGAGTGCGCGCGGAGGAGTCAGAACGCAGGTTGGAGTACACCTTGACGTTTGATTGGATCTATTGGTACTTGTCAAAGAGCAAGGTGGTGGCGGGACAGACAGGGGCCATGAAACGCGTGTTTCTGGGCGGTTTAGGCACTCAACTCCAGGCAAGGGTGCAGCGGCATCTTTACAATCACAACTTGGTAAAGCGGTTACTGGACGGGAGCATCACGCTCCTTCCGGAGTTGGCTGTCATTTGCCGGGCTGTGGATAGTGAGCTCGACTTAGAGGAGCTTATTGAGGACACCGCTAAGTCCTTCCCAGCGGGACCGAAGAAATCCGCCCCCCAGGTTCTGGCTCTGGCGCAATTTCCGGCCCCAGTTCCACCTACTTCCATGCGTGTTCCGGTTCCTCAACCCGCGCCAGCCCCTCTGGTAAGCGAATTGACGGAACTGATGAAGGACCTGAAGATCTGCATGAGCCGTATGGGCCAGCAGCAGCCGCAAGGGCCCCCACCTCAAATGGTGGAAGGGTTTTGGCCACCCGGTACCTTTGTGCCAAGGGGGTGCTTGTACTGTGGGGCAAACGGTCATTGGCGATCGGCGTGCGAGGAGCTTACAAAGGATCTCAGCGCGGGATTGGTTTGAACGGCAGGGATGGGGTACATGTTTCCAACGGGCAAACAGATTCCAATGGAGCCAAGCCAGCCAACCGCAATGCAGCAGGTGCGCACACAGGGACAGGAGGCGGGAACGACGGCGCAAGCGTCACTGGGCATCGTTACCGGTCCCGGATTGTGGCAACCACCTCGGGTCAAAGCTGAGGTAAGGGTAGTGGCAATGGAAGAAAAGGTGGCGGTCTCCAATAAAATGGAGGTGGACGCGAAGGAGCAACTCCCGTTGGCCGCGTGCGTGCCTGGAACCAAGGCACCGGCAGCAAACCCTGTAGGGAAGAAGAAAGCGCCGGACATTGTGCAAAGGGTGATGGGTAACAAGACTCCGGTTCTGCTGACCTTGCGGGAGCTGGTGGCCGTGTCTCCGGTGGTGGTAGACGAGATGGTTCAGGCGTTGCGGGATTGCGGTCAGGTCCGGGTACCTCAGATGGTGCAGCGGGTCCATGTGGCGCGGAAGGAGGAGGGGCAAGGGGAGTGCAAGTCAAAATTGGTTTTGACTCCGCTTGCTTACGTTCCAATGGTCATAGCGGGAAGAAATTTGTGGGCTATGGTGGACAGCGGTTCAATGGTGAACCTGCTGCCATTGCGGATGGTGGATGATTTGGGGTTGGTTTGGCGGAAATGTGCAATGGGTCTCTGCGCGCTTAACAGAGGGGAGTGTTGTGTGGATGGAGTAATCAAGGAGGAGGAGGTCAAGGTTGCAAGGGTCCGTAGGCCCCTTTCTTTTCTTTCAGTTGATTGTGCGGATGTGATTTTGGGAAGGCCGTTCATGTTTGGGTTTGGAGAATGCATGGTTTTCGATCCAGAGGCAGGAACGGAGGCGTTGACGGTGGAGGATTTGTCTGGCCAAAGGTTCAAGACAACTATCTGCAATCACAGGCAAGGGTAGAGGAGGAGAGTGTTGGAGTATGAGGAGGAACCGGACGCGGAGGTTGTCTGTGACGGGTGACCTTTGGAGGATTTTTCTTAGTTGACCAAGGAGACCGCACGGAACAAGCTCCTGTTTTGCGCAGGCGGTCGACTAATGAGGAGCAGGGAGGGGGAGGAAGGAAAGTGCAGGACGCGCAGGTTGCAGAAGTAAGTCCCTTTTCTCAGTATGCATCGGCCGAGGGTACTACACTTTGAAAACCCTATCATTGTGCCACACTTGTGAGCAAAGGCAAAAGCCGCGGTTCCGTTCTGTGCAGGACTTACAGCAAAGGATGCGGTGCAACGCGGGCAAGTACAAGCCGTTGTCACGGAAGGTCCAACCAAGGAATGAGCCAATGCCCCAGGAACTGAACGGACCGCTTCAACCAATCGCTTGGTCACGGGACCCTTGGGTCACGCCGATTAAGGCTTCGGGGTGGGTTACTAGTTTGGCGCGGATCACGGAGGAGCGGATTGCAGCTTTCAATTTCGGCCCAATGGGATGGTTGAGTACGGAGAAGCGTGAGTTGCTGATTTTGGTTCTGGTTCTTTGGGAAAGAGCGCTTCCATTCGGACCGGAAAAGCGGGGGCTCCTGAAAAACAATATTGGCAACCCCTATTTCATCCCCACTGTCGATCACAAGCCATGGCAGATCAAGCTGATTCCAATACTGCGGGCGGTCCAGGAGCAGTTTCTGGAGTTGGTGCAGGAGCAGGTGAAGACTGGCCTTTCCAAACAGTCAACGTCTAGTTACTCCAGCCCAATCTTTGCGGTGGTTAAGCAGGACAGAAAGTCATTGAGGATTGTTCATGATTTACAGCGGCTCAACTCCTTTACAATCCGGGATGCAGGACGGCCCCCTTGCATTGATGAGTTCCTTGAGTCAATGGAAGGGTGCGCTTGTTACTGTTTAGTGGATGTGATGGGGGGATACGACCAGCGCGAGTTGGATCCTCGCTTGCCGCCTCTAACAGCATTTGAGACTGGGTTGGGAAGAATGCAGCTGACTCTGCTCCCGCAAGGCGCAACCAATTCCGTGGCGGTGTACCAGGCGCAAATGGCGTGGATCCTGAAGGACAATCTTCCAGAGGGAGTCCAAATCTTCATTGAAGACGCGGGCATCAAAGGTCCAAAATCCGATTACGGGGGAGCGGAGCTGGTTGAAGTTCCTGGCGTCCGACGTTTTGTGTGGGAATATGCGCAGACATTGGAACGCATCCTGTTTCGCATTGAGGAGGCAGGACTGACGGTGTCAGGGAAGAAGTTTGTGGTTTGTGTCCCGGCGCTCAAAGTCCTTGGCCATGTTGTTGCTTCCGACGGCCAGCACATTGCAGAGAAAAAGCGGAACAAGGTCGTTGAATGGCCAACCCCGCGGACAATGTTGCATATCCTTCAGTTCTTGGGATTATGTAGCTATGTCCGTATGTTCATCAAGAGGTTTGCTGAGGTGGAAAGCCCGCTCCAATCACTAACGCGGAAAGGCGTGGAGTGGAAGTGGGGGGAAGAATGCAATAGCGCGTTCCGGAAGCTCAAGGAGATTGTGGGACTTGACATTGTGCTCCGCGATCTTGAATACAAAGTGGGAGGAATTAGGCTAGCGGTTGATTCCAGCAAATTTGGCAGGGGGGTTTGATAAAATATCTCCCTTTTTATTGTAGAGATTATTGAATTAAAACCAGGAAACCAAGCTGATGGAAAAATGAGAAGATTCAATGGCACTTGAGATAGAAAGGATTTAGGAGGCAACCACTATACGAGCTAAGAGAGATAATGAAACGAATTAATATGAACACATCAGGAATCTTCTAAGTGAAAGAGATTGCAGCGTCATTGCACCGAATTAACCAAAGTCGTCTGCTATGGCCACAGCCTTCTGATTGAACTTGTTCTCGTCGCAAATACTGAATCTTGAGGAAGGTTCAAAGAGATAAGAAAGAAGGTCCGGCGGCCAGAAGATCCTTCACTGCGTGATTGCTGAGAGTTGTATAAGACTTGGAGAACCGCATGCCAGTAATGAATATGCATACAAGCTACAGTGCCGCGCACTCTGGAAGATGTTTAGTGACGCGCACTCTGATCTAATAAAATAGAAATAAATAGAAAAAGGAAAATAGAAAGAAAGAAATAAATATATAAAAGAAAAGGAAGAAATAGATTGAGTATAAAATATTCCAACATATTCCAACATGGTTCTCACTCAAGAGGACGACGGCAAGGATAGGCCGGTACTTTATGAGTTGGTCACCTTCACTCTGACGGAAAGCCGGTACACCCAGCCAAAGTTGGAGTTGTGGGGAGTCACCAAGATTGTGCGGCGGCCCCAGTATCTTTTGTGGGGGGTCCATTTTTAGCTTTTGGTGGACGCAGAGGCGCTGGCGCGGATGATCAATTCCCCGGCGTTTCCCAACGCTCCCATGACCAGGTGGGTGGCGTTTCTCCAACTTTTCTCCTTTGCTGTTTTTCATGTTCCTGGGAAAGCGTTCACTATGCCCTACGCGTTGTAAGACTCCAAACGGTGCTAAGCCGTGGCAGTTCTGTGGAGGGGAAAGGTGCTGTTTAGGCTGCCCTCCTAGGAGTTACAATAATATTTTAATGTAACCGGAATCAAGGTCCAGAACCTTATGGATGAGAAATCAAACTAAGAGAAGAGGATAAGAGTTGTCGGTAGCAATGGAAACAACACTATCTGAGACAAGATGATGCAGGGAAAGACTTGGACAAATAAGTCAAGGTTTGTTCCGAGTTCAATAGAACAAGGCAGTTGTAAGTAACAACGCCCACAAGCTAATAACTCTGGTCGTCAGCAGCTGATTAGGAAAGATCAACTCAATCCCAACCAACCTCCAGGTTCTCAATGAACCTGCCCAACTCTCCGCAATCAAGCGCTTGAAGGGTACCAGATAACTGTGGGAGGCTGAACAAAACAAAAGCAATTTGTTTATGAAGCTCTAGAAGCAAATCAATAACGAATTTGAGCAAGAATATCCCAACACTTCTCAAGGAACTCAAGAATAGTGTGGCGAAATTCAACTTCAAAGAAGAAGGGAGGTATAACACTCCAGGTTTTAAGCTTAATAAAACCTCTTCAATCAAACGTGATTGGCTCCAGAAGGATGATCAAGGAGAGATCAGGACCAGTATGGTCGGAAAAAGGGATAAGAGTGGTATAACACACTCAAGAATTCAGGCAGACAGGAATTCTTCTTCAACCAGCAAGGCTATTGGTTGGTGATAAGGATCAAGGTCACAAAGGACTAAGTTTGAGTATGGAGGCTCAAAGGATCAAGGGGCAATCATAGATATACCCGGATAATTTGCTCAGATAAGTGGGGAAGGATGCCCACGGATAAATTGCTTATGATGATGAGATGCTGAGATCTGAGATACCAGGATGATGGAATGGTCCGATGATGGAATATATGGTCGAAAAAGCAGGGGAGAGCCCCTCCTTATATGGGCAGGAGACCCTGTTAGACTATATACAACGGATTCTACAAATAGAGCGGAAACGGGAAGGCAACCATGTGGTCACTCGCGTTGGTCAAGGATCTGCCAAATGCTTGCGGAGCGGTCGGGATGGATTCAGTAGATCATGGATGAGCGTCGCGCGACGGTAGCAAAGAGGAGAAGGGAGGCGCAACGACGAAGATGAAGACACGCAACCAACAAAGATGAGGACGTTCTATAACAACGGCGGAGATGAGAAGCAACACGGATAAAGAATGCGCGACGCGCGACGCGCGCGGACGGAAGGAGCGCGGCGCGGCGCGGCGCGGAGCGGAGCGCGACGCGGAGCGCGACGCGGATAATGGAAGCGGAGCGGAGCGCGACGCGGAGCGCGACGCGGATAAACAATAGTTGGATGAGCCTGAGGATAAGTTGTCCAGCCGGGCGATACGTTTGCAACAGTTTATGAATTGAGGTCTTAAGGCGGTACGGGTGTCCAGGATGGGGCACCACAGCGTTGTGGCGGTATCCAAGGGACAACCTGTTTGAGGACACCGAACTGCTTGATGTGGAGGCCCCAGTTGTCAAGGTAGGGGTTGTGGAAGCAGGCGTTCAGCTGCCTCTCCGGCAGACCGGGCGGTACGCCATCCTTTGTGACTACTTGCGGGACCTTTGTTTTCCCAATGGAGCTATGGAGAAGGACGTGCAATGGGCGAAGCGGCGGGCGGGGAATTTCTACGTGCAGGAGGGGCAGCTTTGGAGGCAGAAGAATCCGGTTCCTCTTGTGGTTACCACTTCAAGAGCGGATCAGGAAGCTATCCTCCGGAGCCTTCACAACAATCTTGGTCATCAAGGAGAGGTTGAGACGCGGAGGCGGGTCAAAGAGTGGTTCTGGTGGCCGGGTGTAGTGCGTGCAGTGCGGGAATGGCTGGCGTCCTGCAAAGCCTGTCAATGGGGGAGCACAAGACTGCCCAAGGAAGTAGGAAACCCCACAGGGGAAGACCCCCTCTTTGGTTGAGTCTTGCTTGATGTTGTCCACATCAAGGCCGGTAAGTTCGCCTACCTGCTCGTTGCGCGGGACAACCTGTCCGGTTGGGCGGAAGCGCGTCTGTTGGTCAAGCTCTCGGCAGACAAAGTTGCTCTATTTCTGGAGGAAGATTGGTTCGCGCGGTACGGGTTTCTTTTTCTGGTCACAGTGGACAGAGGGGCTGAGTTTCGCAGCCGTTTGGTCAATTGGTGAAGAGTTGCGGAGCCAAGTTTGGCCGAGTAATGGAGTACTATCCCGAAGGGGCCAGCATGATCAAACGCAGGCATCAGCCAATCAAGGACGCCCTGGTCAAGATTTGCGGGGAGGACAGTAAGCGCTGGCAGGAGACTCTTCCAATGGTGCTGTTTGCGGATTGGATTTTGGTGAAGCGGTCAACAGGATACTCGCCGTACAAGTTACTTTTTGGGAAGCGCCCCGTGCTTGGGATGGACATTGAGTTGGAGACCTTCCTGGGGGTTGACTGGTGGAAGGTGAATACTTCCACCAAATTGTTTGAGGCTTGCTCCAAACAGCTCCTTTGACGGGACCAAATGCTTGCAAAGGCCGCAGACCGGCTAAAGAAGACTCGGATGGCATTGGTGCGCTATTGGGAAGAGCGCTGCTTGCATTTCCTCCGGGATCCCTTGCGGAAGGGGGATTTGGTGCTCCTGTACAACCAAAGTCTGGAGTCTCAGTGGGGGAAGTTGTTTGCTAACCGGTGGAACGACCCCTTCCGCGTGTTGTCCAAGTTCAAGGGCGGCAGCTATCAGTTGGAGGAATTAGACGGTACTCCGCTGAAACGGAAGGCGGCGGCTTCGCATGTCAAGCACTTTTTCGCGCAAGTATCTACCTCATTTGACAAGACGGCAGAAGGGGGTGAAGGATCTGATGAGGGGAGTGTGGAGCGCGGAAATGGTGTAGGAACGCGATCCGGGGATTTGTCTTTGGGCAGAGAAGCGGAGACAGTGCCATTGCAACGGAGTAGGCGGTTGCGGCAAGCTGGGGACAGTGGCCAAGTTGGGGGGGGAGCTAGAGGGGGTAGGGGATTAGTTTTGATTTGGTGAGGGGGTTCTCTAGCCGGTTCACAGCAGGAATGACTAGACACCCCAGAATTTTTGTTTCTCTATGTTTCTTTCTTATCTGGATTGTGGGGTCTTTGCTGGCTTGGGGTTTTTGCAGGAAAAGCGGGCGTGGCGCGAAGCCAGGTCCATAAACTCAAGGACAAGCCCCGCGGAACCGGGAAACGTGGGCAATCCCGCGGATGGGGGAAGCGGGACGAAGAGCAATTTGCGGGCGGTCTACGGGCGTCGCGCAAAAAAAAAAAAAAAAAAAAAAAAAAAAAAAAAAAAAAAAAAAAAAAAAAAAAAAAAAAAAAAAAAAAAAAAGGGGGGTTCTTTTCTATTGGTTTCTTTTTCTCTATTTCTTTCTCTCAGGATATCTCAAGGATGGGTGGTTGTTATGGGACCAAGCTTGATTTGGTGAGGGGGTGCTCTAGCCGGTTCAAAGCCGGGACAACTAGACACCCCAGAATGTCCGTTCTCCTACTTTCTCTCTCTCTTCCCTTACAGTGGCGCGCGCTGGTGTTTTGGTTGTTGTGTTTGTTACAGGAATGGTACGGGGAACTGTGTGGCAGTTTGTCTGGGGCGGTCCAGGTGCCTCTTTTGGAATGGCTAGTCACTTACAGTTGCTCAAGAAGCAAGTGCGCGGGCGCGGACTCAATCTCGGACTCACTCTCTCAAAGCGCGGCCGCGCACTTTTTTCTCAGAAGGATAGGACCTCGCGTGGAGACATGTATTTTCTAAACGGAAAAGAGAAGCGCGGTACAACAACAAGAAGAGAGAAAGTAGAGGAAAGGGAGAAGGGGAAAAGGGGGGGGGTGATGCGCCTACGCCATCTTCATCATTTCCTCTATTTCCGCCCTCGAAGCCACCAGTAAAGCCTGGAAAGACGCCAGGAGTTTGCACCGGGATTCTGAGGATTGTGCGCTGGGGATCGCAAGAAAATTCTGAAGCATTGTGGTTGACTGTTCCGCAAAAGCTTTGAAGCCAGCCGCCGGGAGCGCCATTACAATCGGAATCTCCGGGATCTTGGGAGGGCTGGTTGGAGGAGCAGCCGGTGAAGATGGGGCCTCCGGGGAACCAACAGGGGGGCTCGGTCCAGCTGGAGGTTATGATGGGACGATAATTGGTGAGGGAGGAGGAGGAGCGTCGGGGGTCGCAGGCCTCTCATCCGAGTCCGCTGGTGGCACGGGCGGTGTTGGCGGTTGTGGAGTAGGAGGAGGAGGTGCTGGCGCGGCCACGGGTCTTCCAGAGAGTCTTGGACCCGGTACCGTTTGGTTCACGCCAACAGCAGCGGCCCAAGCGCGGGTGGCCGCGCGCCATTCCTCCAAAGTTTTGTATTCGCCCTGTTGCAGAGTTCCAGCCCGGCGGAGGGGTGATACCAAGTCGCGGCTCACGTGCAAAGTGGTGGGTGACGGAGCTCGGGGGCGGCGGGATGGAGGTGAGCCGGGTGGTGTCCACAAGCCTTCCGAGATCAACTTGTCGTCCGGAACCACAAAGGGGTCCAGACAAGCCCTCTTGCGCGGCCTGGGGCAAGAGATGGATTGGGGGGAGCTTGTGGGATGCTGTCACTAAGCAAGCAGCAACGATGGCTGCAACGGCAAGCTACACAGGCGCGTTGACTGGGGATGATTGAAAACGCGTGCCCGTTCCGAGCGCAGAACTCGCAAGGGAGCATGATGGCAATGGAGAGGAGGGAGACGGAGAAGGTGGTAGTGGGAAGTGGTGGGGGTGGAGCGGAAGTAGCGGAGGTGGTGGTATGGCAAAGCGATGGGAAAATTCTGGGGACAGAACTCAAGTCGGGGGGGATGTGGTGTCAATTTATAGACACGGATTGGGAACTGCGTTGCGGCTGCGCGCTCAGCATTGGGGGAAAGTGGGCTCAGCACTAGGGTATGCGGAGTGCTCAGCAGCGGCAGCTGCTGGATCAGCAGCAGCCACTGTTTGGCTCCGCACCTGGTGGACGGGTTGGGCTCAGCATCAAATGCGGCGTGGGCGGCAATCCACCCCGGAGATTGGATTCGGAAGGTAGTGCGCTCGACTAGGTTTGCGGGCGCGCCGGTTCGGATACGTAGGGGAGGAGCAATCCGCGGGCTATGAAGGAACGGATGAAGCGCGCGCGCAAGCGCACGGATCATGCCGGATATTACCAAAAACCCACGACGGGCGCGGACAAACGGATACAGACAGGTGCGGGGGGCTCCAAGTAGGGCGCAGTGCGAGGACCGCGTCATGAGAAGGACAAACCGGATGAACGGAATGGCGTACGGACAACGGGGGGAGTTTGGTACGGAGGAGGTGGGGAGAGGAGGCTAGGGTTTCTGTTTTGGGATTGTTTTCTGTTTTGTTGTCATACTGTTATTTGCGCATGTACTTAGGTTAGGGTTGAGAGGGAGGACTTATCCTCACTCTCCACTCTTGATTAGGAGGAGAGAGGGGGAAGGGGGAGAAAACACATCATCAGATTGAATCACTCATCTCACCAGGAGATTAAAGGAACTCATACCGGATACACATCCAGGTGGAAAGTTCTTACGATTGAAGGATTGGCAATTTCTCTCTCTCTCTACTTTTCTTTATCTCTTATATCCTTATCTCTATTTCTTATTTAAGTGCAACTTTGGACATCCTCATCTCCTTTCAAACGCAGGGAACCGTTAACTTCCAAACCTTGGGACAATTATAGGGGTATAACCTTTATTCTTTCCACACCGTACTACAACAAAGCCACAAAAGATGTCAGTTCCAGAATCAACCCATCCAACATACTGGAATGCTTGCGTAGTCGCCGCGGCCCAATTGATCAAGCCAACTTAACTGAGGTAATCTCAGTGAAGGACACCCTGAACTCACCCTATGCCAATAAGTACCTTGACGCGATGAAGGAAGAGCATTGCCAACTAATCTTCAAAAACACGGGTACCTTTGTCAAACCTCCCCCAGGAGCCAAGATCATTGGTGGCATGTGGTGGTTGGTGAACAAGCTAAATGAGTTTGGGGAAGTTGCTTGCCGTAAGGCACGCTGGGTATCTTTTGGTAATCATCAGGAAAAAGGCATTCACTACTTCAAGACTTATGCCTCAGTGGCACGCAACAAATCTCTCAAGGTACTCTTGTCACTTGCCTTGCAACAAACATTTCAGGTCTTTCAATTTGACATGGCCACAGCTTTTTTGAACGGTCTCATTGATGCTCAGGTCTATGTGTCGCAGGTTAGCAGTTTTGAGGAATGGGGTAAGGAAGACCACGTCTGGCTCTTGAACAAATCCCTCTACGGAACCAAGCAAGACCCCAGACAATGGAAGTCTCACCTGGTTGAGATGCTTGCAAAGTGCAGGTTAACGCCATTGGTGGGTGATGAATCACTCTTTGTCAGCTTTGACCTAGCCATGAAACATCACATAAATTTTGATGATGGGTTGGTTGTTGGACCTGATTGCAACACCATTCTCCAATTTCTTCATCAACTCAGCAAGCACTACAAGCTAAGGATCAAAGAAAAACTGGGCCAACATCTTGGATACAGTCTAGACTGGCGGCCAGAGGGGTCCCTATTTCTTCATCAGGGTGATTTCTGCGAGAAGACCCTCACCAAATTCCAAATGGAAAACAGTCACCCAGTGAAGACCCCGGCTCTAATGGATCTTCAAAAGTTGGTGGCACAAGAAGCAGAACCGGTGGATTGTTGTACGTATCAAAAGGCTATTGGAATGCTTCTTCACCTAGCCATCCACACGCGGCCCAACATTGCCTTCACCACCAATCTCCTGTCCCAGCTCTCATCAAAGCCACTGCCTCTCACTGGTCAGCTGTTAAAAACCTTTTTTGCTACCTCAACGGCACCAGGAACATGGATATTGTGTACTCACGCTGCACTGCTGACTCGTCCACCCTATGTGGCTGGGCAGACGCCGACTAAGCAGGATCACTGCTGTCCAAAAAGTCCACTTCCGGGTATGTCATCACTCTCTTCAACAACCCTGTATCCTGGGTTGCAAAGAAACAGTCCATTGTAGCGCAATCAACCTTTGAGGCAGATTTTATCTACACAAACAAGTGTCCTAAACAACTGAGCTGGCTCTTGATCCTGCTCCAAAATCTGAAGATCCTCAGTAAGAAGCCTCCCCTCAACATCACCCTATGAAACAACAACACAAGCACAGTCATGATCAGCAAAGAAGCTCAACTGAACCCAAATTTGAAACACATTGAAGTCAGATATCAGTACATCTGCAATCTTGTGTCAAAAAACCTGCTATCTGTAGAACAAGTTTCCTCCGCCAAAATGTTAGCGGACGTACTTACCAAACCACTGGGTACCATTAAACTTGGGCCAGTGTGGTGAACCATTTGGGACACCATGGGAAAAGAATTCAAAAATTTTCCTCGCGCGTCGCGCGTCCCTCATCCTCATCCTCATCCTTGCATGTCGCGCTTCCCTCATCCGCATCGTCATTGTTGGGCATACCTCATCCGCATTGTCATTGTTGCGCGTCCCTCATCCGCATTTTCATTGTGGGGCGTCCCTCATCCGCATTGTCATTGTTGCGCGTCCCTCATCCGCATCGTCATTGTTGGGCATACCTCATCCGCATTGTCATTGTTGCGCGTCCCTCATCCGCATTTTCATTGTGGCGCGTCCCTCATCCGCATCATCATTGTTGCGCATACCTCATCCGCATCATCATTGTCGCGCGTCCCTCATCCGCATCATCATTGTTGCGCGCCGCTCATCATTGTCATTGCGCGTCCCTCATCCGCATTATCATCGTTGTGCGTTGCTCATCATCATTGTCGCGCGCCGCTCATCTATCATTGTTGCCGCCGCGCATCATCATTGTTGCGGCCGCGCATTGTCATTGTTGCGCGCCGCTCATCATCATTGTTTCTGCCGCTCATTGTCATTGTTGCGCGCCGCCCATCATCCTTGTTGCCACCACGCATTGTCATTGTCGCGGGCGGCGCATAGTCATTGTCGCGCGCCGCTCATCATCATTGTTGCCGCCGCTCATCCGTCATTGTTGCGCGTTGCTCATCCATACCTTAGCAAACCCATCCCGACCACACCTCCAAGCGCTTGTCCAATCCTTGGACCCATCAGTCTCCCACCTCACTCAATCTATCAGTTGTCAATCTCAAGCCTGTCAGGATTTACTCAATTGCCTCAAGCCAATCTCCTATCCACCCATCCGCGCTCTCACAAACTTCATCTGTCACCCTTCCTGGGACTCTCCCACCCTCTTCCGCCTTTGGCTGAGGGGTGGAGAGTGTTGACTACTGCCCGCGGACATCCGGGGCGGTCCAGTTCATTTTCCTTTCCCACCCCGTCCGCCTTTGGATGAGGGGTGGGTGATTCCAGTGTTGTTGCGCGCGCCCATCCACGGACGGATGCAAGAGATGGTGAAGGGATGAGAAGGATTTCCACCGGCCCGTGTGATCAAATTTTTCCAGTCACCTGATTTTCTTCCTTTTTCCACTCTATTTGTAGAATCCGTTGTACATAGTCTAACAGGGCCTCCTGCCCATATAAGGAGGGGCTCTCCCCTGCCTTTTTGAGCAGGAAATCAATCCAGCATCAAATCAATCCAGCATGGAATGAGCAGATCAGCATAATCCTATCATCACATCAGAAATCTATGATTGCCCCTTGATCTTTGATCCTGCATACTCAAACCCCTTGATCCTTGAGCCTCCATACTCAAACCCCTTGATCCTTGAGCCTCCATACTCAAACCCCTTGATCCTTGAGCCTTATCACCAACCAATAGCTTTTCTGGTTGAAGAAGGATTTGTCTAATTGAATTCTTGAGTGTGTTACAACACTCCTGATCCCTTTATCTGACCATACTGGTCCTGATCATCCTTTGATTATCTTTCTGGACCCAGTCATGTTTGACTGAAGAGGTTTTATTAAGCTTAAAACCAGGAGTTTTAAACCTCCCTTCACTTCTTTTGAAGTTGAATTCCGCCACGCTACTCTTGATTCCCTTGAGAATTGTTGGGTTATTCTTGTTTGAATCAGTTACTGTTTTTGCTTCTAGAGCTTCTTCAAAAATTTGCTTTTTCTTGTGCAGCCACCCACAGTTATCTGGTACCCTTCAAGGGCTTGATTGCGGAGAGTTGGGCAGGTTCATTGAGAACCTGCAGGTTGTTTGGGATTGAGTTGATCTTTCCTAAGCTTCTGCTGATGACCAGAGCTATTAGCTTGTGGGTGTTGTCACTCACAATTGCCTTGTCTTGTTGAACTCTGAACAATTCTTGAATCCTTCTATTCAAGTTGTCCCCAAGATCATCTTGCCTCAGATATTGTTGTCTCCCAGCTACTGACCACTACAATCTTTATCCTCCTACTTTTGGTTCCCCATTTACCAGGTTCTGGACTTTGATCTTGGTTACATTCAAATATTTTTGTAACAATCAGGAGGGCAGCCTAAAAAAGCACCTATCCCCTCCACAGAACTGCCAACTCCCTGCGCCGTTTGGAGTCTTACACCACTCTGGATCTCATTCACATGGCTCCCACATGAATCAAGGAGAAGTGTCAGGGTGGTGTGATTCACGCTACGCAGGTTTGCACCATCCTGCCGCCCGCCGCGCACGGCCGCGTCCTCAAACTAAGCTCCAGTCTCAAACTTGACCAATGGATAGAAAAGTCCAACAGAGAACCATTCCCTCACAGACTCTCCCTCATCAACCCTCACTTGACAACCCCAACCATGACGTTACTCATTGACTCAACTTGCGACCAACACAACAACCAGAGGTTCTACGTGGAGCTGACTCAGGAGGAGGGCGCGACTAGGATCAAGTGGAGGGACTTTAGGACTCTTCTCTCACTCTTTCATTGCCATCTATCTCTATCAGAATCCTCACTCAGTCTTGGTCTCTCAATCAATCTCAACCCACACCAACCATTCAATCCAGGCTTGTTTCCTATTTCATTCCTCATATACTGTGTCAGACCAACATTGTAGGACTAAGCTAGTGTTGATCATTCTTAAGGTATTCAACTATTCTTTTTCTCTATCACTATCATTCCCACTCAATGGACTCACTTTTTTGTCCCTATTTTGATCAATCTTAATTAATTCAATTGTCAATCTTAAGCCACCTAAGGAAGTGATCACGACATGAAATCACAATAGTATCTGTTCTAACCCTCACAGATGATCAAAGCAACATTGCTACTGTCATGAATAGACCAATGCCAAAAAACAAGACTGAACTCTTTTCTTTCATCAGCCTATGCATCTATTACAGAAATTACTTACCCAAGTTTGCATTACTGACTGAATGTTTGTAAAAAATTTGAAACAACAACACTCTATTTTAGATGACTCATTGAAGGTTGAATAGTTTATGAAGAACTAAAATTAGCTATTACTACAGCCCCTGTGCTAATCAAACCCAATTAAAGCAATCCTTTCAAGCTATAAATATATGCTAGTATGGAAGGTATAAGAGCTACCCTTCATCAGGAAATCATGGAAGATGATAAAACAGAAGAAAAATCAATACTCTTTATTTCTAGACAGGTGAAGGGTACTGAGAAAAGATTTGGTGCCAGCCAAATGAAATTCCTTGCCCTGGTATGGGGTTTTGAAAAGCTTCAATACTACGTTGAAGGCACTAACTTTGTGGTGATTACTGATTGCAATGCTGTTAGACTTCTAATGAACACAAAACCCCTAGCAGTCATATGTTGAGATAGAAGATAGCCATCCAGAAATATAGAATAAAGATGACTATAATCCATCAAGCTGGTAGCAAGCACCAGAATTCTGAAATTCTGAGTAGGAATGCTCTACTTAATGAATCGAGCAACCCTGCTCATGAACCAGAAGATCATGAAATTTTACCCCTACTGAATATAAACCTGCTTGACCTTGAAACCCCAATTACTGGGATACATATCTGTGAATTGGATGAATCCTTGTTTGACTCCATGAGAAAAACTTATAGCCCTAGTATGAGAAATATTATCTCTATCATGGAAAGCACTAAACCTCCATCTGAAATAATCAACAGCTTGCCTGAACCATTACTGAAAATATGAAAGATGGAAGATTTACTTTATGCGATGGATTAGTATATTACATACATCAACAATCCAGTGTCCTAGTCTTGACTAATGAGGAACACATCAAAAATATCCTAGGTGAATGCCATGATAACTTCTCCTCTGGAAACTTGTCTACTGAAAGGAATTTAGAAAAGTTCAAAAAAACTGCCTGGTGGATTAACTGGAGAGACTCCACCATAAAGTATGTTTCTAGCTGTGAAACTTGCCAAAAATCTAACAGAACTACTGGAAAGAGATTTGGTCTATTACAGAAGATCACTGGGCCCAAGAATAGATGGGAAATCATCAACATGGAATTTTTCAAAGGATTAGCTCCAGGAGGAGCTTAATCTTACAACTCACTCCTAGTCATAGTGGATAGGTTCACCAAGGAAGCCAAATTCTTTCCCAAACACAAAGAAGATACTGCCATGTAAGTATATTTCCTGTTCTGAAACAGGCTCATTGCAGATTAGGAATCCCCAAGATTATTACAAGTGATAGAGACCCCAATTTCACATCTGAATTCTGGAGAAGCCTTCATGATATGTTGGGAATTACCTTAGCCTTCTCCACAGCTTACCATCCACAAACTCATGGATTAGCTGAAAGAATGATCCAGAATCTAGAAGAAATGCTCAAAATATTCTGCTGCTTTGGAATAGAATACAAAAACACAGATGGATATTTCCATGACTGGGTTAGTCTTTTACCTTCCCTGGAAATGGAATAAAACAGTAGCAAACATTCTACCACCAAAGAAATTACCTATGTCCTATAAAGAGGATGGATACCCAAGCTAACCAAACACAGCTTTAACAAAGACATGGTGAATACAGATCCTACCTCAGAAGAATTCAAGAAAATGATAGACATTGCAAATAAAAATGATGCTAAATGTGTTCAAGAGGCTTTTGAGTTTAATCAACAGAGATGGGACATAAATAACGAAGAACCCAATTTTAAAATTGGAGACAAAGTCCTGATCTCAACCACCAATTTTAAAAAACTTTCAGGTGACAGGAAATTGAGACCTGTCTTTGTAGGACCATTCACTATTGAGAAGCTTCATGGAAAGAATGTGGTAGAAGTGATCCTGAGTGATAAAATTTCCAGGAAACACCCAGTATTTCAGGAAGCCTATACCTGTGGAAGCTGACCCTGATAAAGGAAAAGGGGAAATGAAAAAAATACTTAAAGAAAAGAAGGAAAGGATAAATGGTAAAGATATTAGACTTTACCTGGTCAGATATAAAGGAGAATATGCTGATAAAGATGAATGGCTACCTGAAAACACAATTCCAGATGGAACCATACACCTAATAAATTACAGAGACAATAAGAGACATTCAACCCAAAAATTTTTTCAGATACAGACATATCTTGGAGTGGGTGAATTTCAGATTTCTAATTGTAAAGAGCAACCTTTCAAAGTAGAATAAAAACAAAAATAAATCATGAAAATGAAAAGAGTGAGAAATCCTAAAATATTATTGCATATTAGGATTCCTCACCCAAAATAAGGTAGGGTCACTCACTGACCCCGCCCTTGAATTCCAAATCCTTACATTTTTAAATAATTTCAAAAAAGAAATGACCTAAAGGCCAAAGAATCACTATGGCACTTTTTTGCCATGTTAAAGTTTTGCATGAATTCTCATGTATAGGGTTCACACCTAAAATGCACTCAGAATTGAGGTGTTGTGTATATTTTAGGAGTTACAGCTGGTTTTGTGTTCTGTCACAATTCCCGCGCGCAGCCCTGAATCCATACAGCAGAGGTACACGCGCCTGACACTTAATATGTAGGCGCCTGGCATGAAACCCGCATGCAAAATTCTTCTGGCCGCAGATGCTGGATTCCCGCATGCAGCTGTCAAGTATGCGCCCATAAAAAATGACTGCACCTCTCCTGACAAGCCAGGTAAAGCAGGAGCAGGCTACAACCTGCATGCATAGATCATGCATATTTAAAAATTTAACTGAAGGTTAGGGAAATTTCTGAAACCTCTGAAAATTGAATAAAAATTATGAAATTCAAAACATAAGACAGAAAAATTGGGGAAAATAATAATAAAGGTTGTCACTTAAATGTTATTATCAAATCTTTATGAACCACAAAAAATATCAAAGAGTTCCCCTAAAAATTATTAAACATTACCAACATGTTCAGAAGATGGCTTAAAATCTATAATTACTAACTTCTGAAGATTTCACTCAAAAGAAACTAATAAAATTAGGAAATATGCCAGAACTGTAAAAATAACAAATTAACATTTAAAAAGATCCTGATAGTTATTTCACCCATAAATACAAAACAGATAGGACCAGCAAATTGATAGAACTAAAAATACGTTTCAAAATAGCCCTAGCAAGTCTTCTAGCCTTAGCCCACGAGTCAAACCCTCTCTACATGCCCTGGGAAGGTCCTTTTACCCCCAAAAGGTATATATACCGCCCTTTTTAGATGATTTGAACACAATTAATTTTTAAGAAATCAATCCAGACATATTGCCATCTGTGATTGAGTGATTATGAATTATAAAAAATTGATTTATGGCCTCAGTCTGATAGTAAAAATTATTAATTCTAACCCCACAATTAGTTCCATTGAAGAATATCAGCAAAAACCCAACCAATTTTCCTGAGACCCTTTCCATCCATGAATTTTGGCAAGAATATTGGAGTGCCTTCTTAAATTATGAAGTTATCTCCTCCTTTCCTCAAGGCATAAGTTCTGTAAGACAGCCAGTTCACCTATTCCCCTTGAGTAAACCCCTTTTGAGAAATTAATTAGGACCTCATTGTCCTCAGGTCTTTACATGGTTCAAAAGAGCCCCTTGAAGAGAGGTTGTTTCAATAAAGATCACCAGTTTTTTATGAACTGTGTGTTGAGATATGATCTATGCTTTCATGCATTCTTCAGGACTTCAGTCCCTGCATGCTTGTAGTTGGTTACTCATTCATCATATGTCCTCACAAAGTGACATTTTCATTGACCTCTACAAGCATATCTTGATCACTGTGAAGCAAGCGTCCTTAGTATAGTTGGTAGTACACTTGCCATGCACATGAGAGACCTGGGTTCAATTCCCAGAGGACACATGTTATTTTCACATTCTTACAGGTTATGAGCCCAGCGCTACCTAAGCGCCCATCATGAGTGTGATCTTAGCATGTTGCCTTGCTTCCTTCACCCTACATTCAGCATGGGGGTGTGTTTAGATATGATCTATGCTTTCATGCAGTCTTCAGGACCTCAGTCCCTGCATGCTTTTAGTTGGTTACTCATTCATCATATGTCCTCACAAAGTGACGTTGTCATTGACCTCTACAAGCATATCTTGATCACTTGGAAGCAAGCGTCCTTAGTATAGTTGGTAGTACACTTGCCATGCACATGAGAGACCTGGGTTCAATTCCCAGAGGACACATGTTATTTTCACATTCTTACACTGTGGACCCTCTTTAAAAATATATTTAAAACCATTTCAACCAAACCATACTCCAAACTTTGTACTTGCTCTTATTATATCAATATTTTTGAGCATTTCACATATTTTCTTGGAATTATTATTGTTCCAACACCAATATCACTTTCTGTAGCTGAAGGACTGAAAAGTTCCTGCTATCAGTAAGCTGACAGTCTCCTCCTTCTTTGTCTTGATCTTCTTGGTCTTGCCTGGCCTTCCCTTTGAGCTTGGTTGGTGGCCTTGGCCTTTCTAGCTGGTGCTAGTTCCTGATTTGGCCTTTCTCCATTCTCAATTTCCACCTCAATTGTTTCTGGTGGGGTTCTTATCTTGAGTAGCTGACTGGCAGGCTGGAAGGCTGGCTTCTTGAATTGCTGGCTGGATAGTTGGCTGAATGACTTACTGGCAGGCTGGCTGACTTGCTTACTTGCTGGTAGTCTGGCTAGCTGGCTTGGCTGGCCTCTGTACTGGGCTTTCTGAATGGCTTGCTTTCTGGATAACTGGCTAGTTGACTGGCTGGCCTTGGATGATTTACTGGCCGGATGACTAACTGGCTATCTTGCTTGGACTGGTTTACTGGTTGGGGCTGGATGGTCTGGTCTGAGCTTGGTGGCTTGGTTTGGGCTGTCTGGCGTTTTTTAGGATTGCTGGCTTAGTCTGGGCTGCTGACAAGTCTGGGCTTGCTTGCTGTTCTGGACTGGCTGGTACAGTCTGGGCCAGGCTTGCTGGCTGTCTGGATTGGAAATTCAGTTGCACAGGTGTCTTCCCCCCACAACTACTCCAGGTTATCCCAATTGGGCTAACTTGGTGCAGTTCTGAGCTAGCTAGGGTCTTGGCCTTGTTTGTTTTTCAAGGTTGGTCTAGGCTACCTTAGTCTTGCTAGTGGGTCTTAGTTGATTGGCTGGGGTGGATGTGTTGGTTGGAAACTTTCTGGTGGTTGATTCTTGTTGGCAGCAAGCAGTTTGCTTGTTACAAGGATTGATGTGGCTTTGATCAATTTTTAAATGGGTGATGGGTTAGCTGGAGGGCTGAGGTAGGCTTAGAATGTGGTTGTGCAGTGATCTGGCCCATGTGAATACTCAGAGCTATCATGATTGGGAGAACTCAAATCTCCGGTGGTTTCAGGAGGCAACTTTGCACAATTACATCAAGTTATCCCAATCAAGATAACTCCCAGGTTGCTGCAATGTAGTAATTCTACACAACTTCCAAGAAATCAACCACTTTTTATTTTTTTTAATTTAACCTTTTTTTTGTTGAGATTTCAAAAACTATGAGTAAATATTTTGATTTAATTTTCCATTTGGAATCAAAATTACAAAAAAACCATTTTTTTCTGTGAATTTTAGGATTTATGTGGCACAAATCCCATCATAAAAAGGTCAGCAGGATTTTTCTTATTTTTTACAAAGAAAATTCACAAAAATTCTTTTCATCCATACAGGAATCACCTTAAAGTCTTGTGAATAAAATCCTCTTTTTGCATTTTGGTTTATTGATCAGAGAATAGAAATTTCTTTTTTTTATTTTTGATCCACTTCCATTGGAAAAAAATGATTAATTCATCTAAACCACTACCACCATATTGACACCACCACTAACCTCAATTCAACCAATATCCACCGTCTTCTAAACAGTATGTTCCAGTATTTTCTATTTTTTTTTTCATTGATTAAGAATCTTATCTTTTATAAAGTAATTTTTTTAGAATATTAAACAATTTTGGTTTTTTTAAGTATAATTTTAACCAATCTGGTTAAAAATATTGAGAAATAACAGAAGAAATCCAACTATAAGAGGAAGGGTGGAAATCATTGCTGCCCTGCAATATCCTTTGAGATAAGTGAAGTATTCTTTAAATATCATTATAAAATCATATTTCCAATTGATTATTCTATTTAAAAAATATTCAAGCAGGACCTCCTAAAAAAAACTAGAATATTCCTGTAAATTAGCTTTGGAAGGCCTCAAAAAATCACAGTATATGTTTAAAAACTGGCACTAATTTAGGCATGACAATTTCAGTTTAATCAAAAGTTTTTATGAGTTATTTTTCTTTGAAATATTTTATTTCATTCAGTTCATTCAAATTTCTGATTAAAAAACCACAGAAATCTGCATGTCACTTGCTAGCAAGTGCCATCAAGGAGCTCATGCACAATGTGTAAACAAGTTTAGGTCAAGCTATGGCCAATTGCAGGTCAGGACTTATCCAAGCTACAGTGAATAGTCACTGTGCATTTTTCACAGTGCCTGTGCAGCAAAAACTTGTTGCAGGAGCATGAAAAGATCTTCAAATAGAGATTGGAGAGAGATTCAACCAAAGCTTCCTTGCTTGCACTTGCTAACAAGTGCGATCACTTTTTTGTGGTGAAAAAGAAAGGAAATAAAATTTGTTTATTTGAAAATCTAGAAAGATCTCTCAGATTATGGGATAAATTCAAGGATTAGCATGGATGCAATTTGAATCAAACCAGGGAAACAAAAAGAAAGTATTTTCCATCATTTTACTCTTTGGATTTTTGGAAACAAATTAAGCCTTTTGAATTTTTTAACTCACATCAACGTTAAAACTCCTGGATTATGAAACAATACTCAATTTTAACAAGGTGGAATCACTTTATTTTAATTTATTCTGGTTTTCCCAGCCAAAAAAAGAAATTGGAAGACGGAGTGAAAAATTTGAAAAGTAAAATTTTACTAGAGCTTGATTTTTTTCCCATGGATTAGAATTACTCACTGATTCCAAGCAAAAAGCATTTGTTGATTTTTTTTTACATAAAAAAATACAATAATTAAAATTTTCCTGAAAAGGAAAAACAGAGTCACATTTCAATTTCAATTTCAATTAAGCTAAATTCAGAAAAAATTGAAACCAGCTTGGATTTCAAACATGGTAAGATTCACTCTTGGTTAAAGATAAGGTGAATTTTGGAAGTTCACAAAATAATTTTAAAAATCTTGTAGATTTTTTATAGGGGCTTTGCATAACAATCTACAAGGATGTGGTGCTATAAATTTCAAAAAATAAAAAAAAAAGTTGAAATGCCTGTTTGTGCAGAAAATCACAGGGATGTATGATATCTGCAGATTTAAGACAAAGGGTTGTGAAAAAAATAATGGCCAAAATCAAAAAAAAAATCAAAAAAGGAATCAATTAAAAATGGGAAGTTTTAAATTTTCAACCCAACACAACCCTTTCAAAATTGAAAATGGGTTTTGTGGCCCGGTTTGCAACCCATCTGGGTGGTGAACAGCAGTTTGCAACCCATCTGGGTGGTGAACAGCTGTTTGCAACCCATCTGGGTGGTGAACAGCTGTTTGCAACCCATCTGGGTGGTGAACAGCTGTTTGCAACCCATCTGAGGTGTGAACAGCTGTTCACAACCCATATGGGTTTTAAACTGCACCACGCAACCCATACTGAGTTGTGAACAGGCCATGTAGGGTTGCAAATTTCAATTTTAATTTTAATTTATTTCATTTATTTATTTTTATTTATATTTTTGATATATTTTATTTATTTATTTTTTATTATTTTTGTTCTAATTTATATATATATATATATGTATGTATGTATGTAGGTATGTATGTATGTATGTATGTATGTATGTATGTATGTATTTATGTATGTAGGTATCTATTTATGCATGTATGTATGTATTTATGTATGTATGTATGTATTTATGTATGTATGTATGTATTTATTGATTTAGTTATTTAGTGAGTTATTTATTTATTTATTTAATTATTTAATGATTTATTTATACATTGATTTATTTTTATTTGCATACTTACTTATTTATTTATTTTATTTATTTCATTTCTCCTATTTATTTATTTTTAATTTACTTATTTGTTTATTTTATTTATTTATTTTTGTTTGAAACTTGTTTAGTTTTGAACCTCGGTTAACAACTCAAATTGGTTGTGAATGGCTTTTCACAACTCATATTGGTTGTGAACAGCTTTTCAACCCTTTTTAAACCCCTGAGTCGCCAATTTAATATTCTCCATTAAAAATTTCAAAATAAAAACTTAAAATAAAAATTAAAACAGAAAAAATTAATATTTCAAATATTGATGAAAATCTCATTTAAAAAAAAAATGAGCAAGAGTAACTTTGATTAAAGGTAGAATCATTACTCCTAGAATTCATTCATTTCCCTATGTGTTTTATGGCGCTGAGGGCATCTGGCACATATTTCTTTCAATTTTTAAAAGATAACACTCTGAATTTTATTTTCCAAATCAGATTATTACGTGCCACTGGGTTGCAATTCATAATTCAAGTAGAAATGAAAAAAAACAAAATTAGTCTATCAATAAAATTTGAATTTAATTTTTTTAAATAAAATTGAAAACATTTTTGGTAAATTGACATCAATCCAAACATATTTCCATGCAACATAGCTCTGAATAAAATTCTTTAACAGTGGTAAAACAATAGGCCATTAAAAATATACACATAAATTACCAATTATTCCTGCTATGTTCAAATTTTCAATTCAATTGATGTGTTGCAAAGATATGGTGCAGAAATATAAGGGGAAAATCCAGGAATGAATTTGATGTTTGACTCCAAAACCTCAAAAAAGTCAAAACAGGTTTCACTGACCATCCAAGGTGCTAGACCTGCCAGCAGTTGCATCCATTTTTTTCATTGTGCATGTTGTTCAAACTCTTATTTCTGTGTACTTATACCCACATCCTGATCTTGTTGGTTCAAGAAAGAACCTGTGAATTGGTATGGTAAAATGACTGAGTCAGTGGTGCGTGGTTGCTGAAAGCCAGCTCAAAATGTAGTCTGCCAACTTGTACCCCAGTAAAACTGGTGTGTAGAAAAACAATTTCTGCATTTTCAAGTTTCAAAATCTGGAAGAAACTTGAATGTAATTCATTACAAACTAAATGAGTGTTGTGTGTGGCCTTTGATACCATCTTGAGGGCGAGGACTGGCATGTGACATTAAAAATGTCAGAAAATCATCCCTTGCCTGGCGTGTGGAAAGTAAAATGCCAGCAAAGAGGGTGTGCAGGCCATTACAAACCATTGTTTGCTGGCCAATTGAACTGTGACATCCCACAGGCAAAAGGTACTGGCTCTTACCTCCCCACATGCCATCCATGGAAGTTCTGGCTGTCAGACAATTTTTTGTGGGCCCAGACATGCAATATATCATGGAATATGGGGCGTGCAAACCAGAAAATTAGTGTTCCATTGGTGATTTGGGGGAATAAAAAAACATTCCCCCTATATTTTTACCAAAAATAAAAAGAATTTACATAATCCTGTTAAAGGAGAGAAATTCAAAAATCATTAAAATTACAGAAGAAACTCAATCAAGTGCAAAAAAAATAAAAAGTTGATATCTTTGAATGAAAATGATATTTCTCATGAAGTGTAAATACTATTTTTAAAAATAAGGTATTTCAAGCTTGTTTGGGAACATATGCAAGTTAAGAAATATTTGAATAAAGCACAATTGACAACCCCTAAAGGCCCTGTGGCACCCTCCCCTCCCAAAGCCTGTTTGGCACATAGCCAAGCATGAGTTGGCACCTTTCCATGTCTTGGTTGGTTTGGCCACAGTTATTCTTGAACAAACCCATACCACCTTCTAAATTTGATGGAGAAAGTTAGAGAGAGAAATTAAGGGAGGTGGGGGGGTCCCAACAGGTTTGCCTTGGCCAAGTGGAACTTGGGTGTGTGCCAAGATCTGCAGCACACCCAAGCGCACAAATTAATTCTGCTGGGAACTGCAGAAAGCCAGCCTTTTAAGTGTGCCCCAAAAATTTTAAATAAAATATATAAATTTATAATAAATATATAAATTCATAATAAATATATACATGTATAATAAATATATAAATTTATAAAAAATATATACATTTATGATAAATATATAAATTTATAATAAATATATACATTTATAATAAATATATAAATTTATAACAAATATATACATTTATGATAAATATATAAATTTATAATAAATATATACATTTATAATAAATATATACACTTAGAATAAATATATACACTTATAATAAATAAATACACTTATAATAAATATAAAAACTTATAATAAATATATACATGTCTAATAAATATATAAATTCATAATAACTGGGTGTTGGGTTTCTCACGCCCCAAAACCTGAAAATCATGTGGTTTTGATGTCACACACCATCCCCCAATGTCCCCAATCCACGCCGTAAACCTGGAAGAAAAGCGGTTTTTGAGGTTTGTCAAAAAAAACTAGGGGATAGAAAGGCATCTTAAACACCTGTAGAATAAATTTGAATAATTTTTGCCATTTTCAAGGACTTCAAAATTGTTCTCTGAAAACTGAGAAAATAAATGCTCCACGTCTCAAATCTTTTCACCATTTTAATCTTTTTTCTTTGATAATTTTGAGAAATCTGAAGAGACAAAAAGTTTCCAAATATGGCAGGCCATTCAATTATGATTTTTGCAGAATTTTAGTACATCACTTTCCTGCCAGAAAATGGGATTTAAATAAAGAATGAGAAATTAATTTCAATTCTTTTTTTTTGTTATTTTTCCACAAGATTTTCCATTTTTTTTGTTTTAATTATTTTAGTGAGAATCGCAAAGAGCCCAAATAAATTATCCATAGATTTTTTTAGCTTATGGTTTCCCAAATAATTCATAATTGTAAACACAAAAGTGGTGTTTTTTGCTCTAAATCAATGAGTAAAAAAAATTATGAAAAATTGAGAACAAAACAGAAAAATGATTCAATCAAGATCAATTTGTACTACTTTATTATTTTTACAACCAGGAAACAAAATCTTTAGAACAAGTTCCAAGTTATTATGAATAAAATGTTCCCATTTTTTTGATTCCTTGCTAGCAAAAGCCTTCCAAATGGGTTCTAATTGGGCAGCTGGCCACAGTTCAGCATTATAGCGAAAAGAAAATGTATCCTGAAAAGCTTCCAAAAGAATTAAACATATGGGATATGTTTGAGAATAGGCAGTTGGAGGTGAATTGAGTGGAAAATAAGTTGATGGCATCAACTTAGACAAAAGTACCACTGGAATTTTGTATGTATCTGCAAGCAGGAAACCAAGGAAAGGGTATTTCATCCAGTAACTTTGAGGGGCAGGTTCAGAAGTGTGGTTGAGATTTTTTCTTGCTTTGTAAAATTTTTCATCCCAGACTTGATCCATGAATTTTTCATCCTTGAAGACAGAGTTTGATTCCATTTCTTTGATAATTTCCTGACATATTGAGCTCCAAACTTCAGATTTAAGGCCCAAATTAACCTCTACTGATCTAAACCCACAGTTTCCATCACCCATCACATCTGTAAAATGTGAAATTTGTGGTATGGCTCTCTTTGGGAGAATGAAATTTTTGTATTGATACTAAGAAAAAAATGATCAGTAGTATTTAAGATTAAATTAAAAAAAAATTCATACTGACTTTATCAAAAGCCACCACTTCAAAATTATCAGAAGATGAAACATACCATGTTGTGAACTTCATCCCAAAAAAACAAGGGGTTAGTAAGTGAACCATAAGGCAAGATTAATTCAGAAAATTATTCACCTTTTCTATTCCATAGGCTGTGGCTGTGGGAGCAAAGATTGGATTCCCTGGAGGCCTATAAGCATCTTCATCTTCATATTGTTTTTTTTCTCTTTATGTTCTTCAAAATCCCAGGACTTAAATTCTGTGAAAAAACGCTCTTATTGATGATGGTTCATGACCTCTTAGTTAAAAATGAAAATATGACAATCAATGGAAACTAGAAAAACAATCCTGATCCCCCCCCAACCAGAAAGAAAATTACTAACTGTCTTTATTTTATACAATTCTTCAAGATCTTTCAGTTATTCTCCACTCAATTCCTCTTCTGTTATAAAATCATCCCATTCACAATGCACTTTCAGCCTAATTACAAAAAAAAACACCTCTTCCTCTGATTCCTGTTTCTTTTTCCACGTGGCCTTTTCATGGTCTTCCTTTCCTTTTCTTTTCCTCAGAGTCTGAAACTAGAAAAAACCAAATTCCAACCATATTCTGTTAAAATAAACCAACAGAAATGGATAAAAAACCAAAAAAGAAAAAACTAACTATTGCATTAACCACTTGGTTCTTCCTTGTCTTCCTCTTCTCTAAGGTACTTCAACATATTCAAACCCAGTTGGATCCCTCTTAGATGAATTATGAGGAAATCTTTGGCTTTTATTGGGGGCTACTTTGGGTCTTCCGTGAATTTTCCTTTCTTCCTTTGATAGGGGTTCTTGAATTAGAGTCAGTAGATACTTCCGTTTTAACAGTTTCATCATTTCTCAAAGGTAAAAATGTTGTTCTCCTGGGAGAAATTTAAGAAATTATTCAAAGAGTTCATTCTGAAAATGGTGTATGTTGGTTGATTGGAAAGGTGATTCATGAGATGATTGAGGTTTGAATGAACCCTTCTCAGCAAGCTATGAATAATTCCAAAATAAAAGAAGAAAATTCAGAAATCAATGTTAGAATTATTTTTTTTCTCCAATAAAAGAAAACAGACTGCAATAGGAGGTTTGACATTCCACTGGGGATGAAAATCATCAACAAAAAATTGTTGATTCTTGAGATTGGCCTTCTTCACTTGATGTACACAAGGAAGTCCCATGAAAGAAGAATAATCACAATCAGAACAGGTGGTTAATTTTTCTGCTGAAATTTCAAAGGAATGCACAATCTTGAGAGAATAGTGGCTTATTTTTCCTGAGAGGTGTTCAACACAATATGGGAGGCCAATCAAGTGCTTGAAGTCTTGCTGAGAAGTTTCAATGGCAGTTTCATGGAGTTGAATTGAAACTGAATAATATATTTGGTGAACTAAATCAGAAAAGGAACCTGAAGAAGCTGTGATAAATCTTTGACATAAGAGTGAAGACCTTCTATGCTAGATGCGCTTTTATTTCCAAAATTAAGTTTCTTGTTTGCAAAATTTGAAACAAATTTTTTTTTTAGAGGAAGCCAGTTTTCAAGAAGGTAGTCAGAATTAGGGGGATTCCAGACTACAGTCAGTGGGGTAAAATTATCTTGATAAGAATTTTCATATTTGGATTTGACCAGCATATTCCAGTGTGTCTTGAATATAATCCATTTTTCTTCAGATTTAAAGTGTTTTCTACAATGTGTTTGAATTTTTTTGAAGATATGCCAGACAAAGAGTAAATGATGAGATTTGGGAAATACTGTTTCAATGAAATGAATCAGGGCTTTCTATTTCTCAGTCACAATGAATTTGGGCTCTTCATGTTCTAATAATTTATGAAGTTGATGGAGAGCCCATGTATAGTCTTCCTTTCTTTCTTTGGAGAGGAAAAATAAACCAACAGAGAATGTTCTAGCACAATTTTTGGCCCCTAAAATGCGATGAAGAGGCATGTGAAATTTGTTGGTTCTATAGTTACAGTCCATCATGAATACTGATTGAAAGATTTTTATTAATTTGATAGAATCTGGGTGATAAATGAATAAAGAACTAATATTACCATTGCAATTATTGATTTCATATCTAAAAGAAGAGTTTCTTCATTCCATTATTAAAGCCTCTATGGGTGATTTTCCTTCCATTTTTTCTTTTTTAATTTTTGATCATTTGTCATATATTGTACTAAGGGGGTTTGTTAACAGGAGAATTGGAGGACTTCATTAAGTAATTAAGAATTTCCAGGGGAGGAACCCCAGCTTTGGTTAAGGAATTTACCATATCCTCTTGATAAACCTGAATCCTTCTATGAACTGGATGGGTGGATGGATCCATTGATTGTGGATGATTGTGATCAGGGCATCAGATTTTTATTTCCCAATGACCAGACCTCTTGTAAAAGCTTCCAGAGAATTCAAAGGGACAGTTTTTTTTTCTAGTTGATGAAAGTCTTTTTCTATCCAAATTGGTTTCATATTCCCCAGATTTTTCACATTGGTAAGTATATCTTTTCTCCTTAGGATTAGAGACTTTGGTGGAAATGGCATATCCATGGTATCTAGTTAACTCTTGAACAGAATCCACAAGTTCCCCCTTTGAATGATATGATAATTCAGGTGGAGGAGCCAAAGGGGTGGAATAATGGGGGTGATATGAATCAGTTGAATCAGTAGAATGAGAAGAAGCAGGGGCAGATGGTGGATCAGAAGAAGACAAAGCAGAGGCAGATAATAAAAGTGGGTTGATGTGTTGTTCAGACATTTTTTTGGGGGATTTTGATTTTGAGATGGTTTTTTTTATGAAGACTTGATTTTTTTGATTCTTGATTGAGTTTTTGGATTTGGGAGGTTTTATTTAGTGGTTTTGGAGCTTTTAATTTGTTTGGTTGTTTTTTGTTGAGTAGTGATGTGTGATTGGTTGATTGGTGTTGATTTGTGATGATTTGTGATGGTGGTGATTATTGGTGTGGTGTGGAGTGGATTCTGGATTTTGACAGGTAATGTTGTGGTTTAGAAGAGGATTGAACCGCCCCAAGAGGTGAGGAGGAGTCAGTAAATCATTCAAAATCATATTGAATATCAGATTATTCACATAGAAGAGCCCACAAATGCGGACCTACCCCAAAAAGGGGTTTGAACATGGTATTTTAATGTTAGACATTTGAGGGCCAAAGAAATTTCCAAAAAATATGAAAAGAGTATATTGGTGTTTTGTTTGAAGTGCATTTCAAAACATTAAACTCAGTTTTTCCATAAAAAGCATCAAAAAATTGCTTCAAAACACACCCCAAAATGGACACTTCCCATTATTGTTGTAGATGCATCAATTTTTTTGGGGTGAATAATCAATCCTAAAAATCCCCAAATAATTTTTTTGGGCCCTTCAAAATGCCCGCTAAAATAATGAAAACTGAAAATTTTGAGAATTTCATGTCAAAATAACAAAAAGAAGAATTGAAAATAATGTCTCATTTTTTATGTAAATCCCATTTTCTGGCGGGAAATTAAAGCACTAAAATTCTGGAAAAAGTATAATTGAATGGCCTGCCATATTTGGAAAAACATTTTATCTTTTGATTTCTCAAAATGATCAAAGAAAAAAGATTAAAAATGTGAAAAGGTTTGAGACTTGGATCTTTTTTTTCAGTTTTTTGAGGAAAAGTTTGAAGGCCCTAAAAATGGCCAAAATTTGTAAAATTTATTCTACAGGGTTTTGAAATGCCTTTCTATACTTTAGGAGTTTTTTTTTGAAAACCCCCAAAAACCACATTTTTTCAGGGTTACCACGTGCTTTGGGGACCTTGGGGGACGTTGTGGCAATTTCAAAACCACATAATTTCCAGGTTTGGGGGCGCGAAAAACCCAATGCCCTAATAAATATATAAATTTATAATAAATATATACATTTATAATAAATATATAAATTTATAATAAATATATACATTTATAATAAATAAATACATTTATAATAAATATATACATTTATAATAAATAAATACATTTATAATAAATATATACATTTATAATAAATAAATACATTTATAATAAATATATACATTTATAATAAATAAATACATTTATAATAAATATATACATTTATAATAAATAAATACATTTATAATAAATATATACATTTATAATAAATATATAAATTTATAATAAATATATACATTCATAATAAATATATTAATTTTTAATGATTATATAAATCTACAATAAATATATACATTCATAATAAATATATAAATTGATCATAAATATATAAATTTATAATAAATATATACATTTTTAATAAATATATACATTTTTAATAAATATATACATTTTTAATAAATATATACATTTATGATATATATATACCTATTTAACATTCTTTATTTGAATTCACTTTATAAAGTAGATATTTTTAGCATTTTTCTATGTTTTATTATGTTTTTTAAAAATATATTCATATTTCACTGGAAATATCCCTTTTTTGTAAAGAAATTGATTTTTTGTTTCTTAGTTCCTCATGAAGTAGAATTTTTTTTAAACCTGACCCCAAATTTGAATTCTTCAAAAAAAAACTGATAGTCTTGAAATTTTAAAATTTCACATTAACTCCAGTGTCCTCAATGAGATTCTCCAGAACATTTTACACCATACAGACTCCACAGGGGGTCTAGGGGCCTCATTTTATCCCAGAAGGGCTTCGATGAGTTTCAAAGGCCCTGGGGGGCACCTAAATATCCTGAAAAGGTGTGCTTTACCACCCCAGGAACCTGTTTCAACTTTCAAAAGGGTTACCAAACTGTAACTTTCTGTATTTAAACCTCTTTTTTGATTTGCAAAAATTTTTGAGGTTTAAAAGACTTCCTGGACTGGGAAAACACACCAGCAGGTATGACTTCATAAAAGGAATAAATATGTCCATTCCTTTATGAAGGCAAGCTGTGTATTCAGAAAAAAAATGAAAAATCCATCCTTTCTTTGAAGGATTAAATTTATTTAGTAAATTTGGAGGTGTGGATTTGGCCTGGAATAATGGATAAAGCATGGGGCTATCTAAACACCCCTTTATTACTTATGGAATTCCCCTTTTTTGGTGGGTGCACCCCATGCACCAATAATTGCAGGGTTTTCTGGTCCCAATACCACCATTTTTGGTGTGCATAGTTCCACAAGCCAAAATATGGCATATTATTTGGCATGTGGAATATGGATTCCAAAGCTGCTGGTATGTGGAACTTGGCATACCAAGCTGTTGTTTCACTAAAATAGATCATTGAAAATCATAGAAAATTATTAAAGCTAATTGGAATAATGTTTCAATAAAATATGAATATTTAAAATAAACCATTCAATGAGATCTACAATAATTTAATAACAGAGATATAATAAAATTAATTTAATCTTTCTATGATTCTTTCCTTAATTATATTTAAAAAAAAATCCTCCAAGAAATTCACAAAGGGTGATGATAAATTCACAACTCAAACCAGTTGTGTACATGACTCATTTGAGTCTTCTGGCATGCCATACAACAACATTTGAGCGGTGTAGCCTCCACACAACTTGATTGTAGTTGTGCGGCCCCCACATTGCCGTCCCATGCTGTGTGGTCTACAGCCCAACCACATTTTGGTCGTTGTGGTGTCTTATTTATAACCTTGGATTGGGAACTGCGCTGTGGGCTGCGCACTCAGAAGTTGGGTATGTTGGGCTCAGCATTTGCAGTGCGCACAGTCTCAGCAGTGCCTGCTGTGGGCTCAGCAGTAGGGATTGCCGGGCTCAGCACCGGGTGCGGGTCAGGCCTACTGCAGGCATGGCGGCTTGCAAGCCACTTGGAAAAGGCGGACCATGTGATGGAGCAGACCCAACCAAGTTTGTGGGCAGCTAGTTTGGGAAGCAGGAGGGGTGTGGTGTTGTTATATAGTATCAGATTGGGAAACGCGCTGCAGTTGGTGCACTCAGCATTTGGTAGGTCAGGCTCAGAACTTCAATGCGCGCAGTCCCAGCAGTGGTGGCTGCAGGCTCAGCAGCACCCCCAGAGGGCTCAGCGGTAGGCGCCATGGGGATTTGAATACTGGGCATGGGTTGGGCTTGATTGGATGTGGTGTGCCACAGCCCACTTGGAAATTACAGACCAAAAGATGGAGATGGCCCAACCAGGTTTGCGGGAAGCTAGTTTGGGGAAGTAGGGCCAGGAGATTGGGGCTATGGGTGCGGGCCAGGCGTGCGCAAGCGCCAGGGAAGGGAATCACGCAGCCCTCAAAGCGGATGAGGAAAAGCGGGGGGCTTTGAGTAGGGCACCGCGGAGGGCCATGTCATGAGAAGAACAAACTGGATGTAAGTAAGAGTAAGCGGGCAGGGAAGGGGTTAGGGTTAGGCTAGGGTTCTAGGCTAGGTTTCTGGACTTAGGGTTTCTTTTACATTTTTTTGGGGGCTCTTATTGTGCTTGTACTTAGGTTAGGGTTGAGAGGGTGGGGATAAATTCTGCACTCTCAATCCCATCTCTGGGGGGATGATCTTATCTTACCATTGGATCTGGAGACAAGGAAAGGAAGAGGAAGGAAAGGAATTCAACATCTTTTTTTACTCTCTTTTCCCTCTCTCACTCTTAACAACAAAGGAGCATTCTTAACCTTACAGATGCTGAGATCATTTCCTTCCAAACTCAAGGACAAAAAGGGGAGTAGCTCTCTTTTACTTTCCACATTTGGGGGTCTGGCTGGGAACTGCTTTTTTCTTTAGTCACTTGAAGGTACGCAGGATGCTCCCAAAAACCGCACCGGGATCAAAAATTCCACCCGCTTTTCCTTTATGACCAACTCCTAACGCTCCAGCTCAGCCGCCGCCACCTACTGCTTCTTCCCCCAGGGCAAGCGCGTTTGCTCTGCCACCATCAGAGGGGGGGTTGTTGGACTTGGTGGCTGAAGTTCCTTGTTGGGTGTGGCTTAGGCCTAGGGACTTTCCTCATCTTAGGTTCAGCACCACAGATTTGGAATGGTTCCTCTCCAGGTTTGAGGGTATTGCCAATTCCAAGGGCGTGTTGGGCACAGACAAGGTTCAAAAAATCATTCTGTTCATCATGGAGGAGGAGAAGCTTTGGGATGTGGAGGAAATGGTTGGTTATGAAAGGAAAGACTGGGAAAGGCTGAAGAGCAAGATGTTGGCAAGGTGGGGAAAGGGAAAGCCTTGTTTCAGGGAAAGCAATTTCAAGTGGGCTGCAGCGGAGGAAATTGAGCATGGAGGGGTTTGGACGCGCGAGGGACTGGTGGAATACACGTGGAAGTTTGAGTTTATGTAAGGGTACTTGTCAAGGAATGAAGTTGTTGTGGGGAAAATGGGGGAAATGAAGTGGGAATTTTTGGGCAGAATTGCGCTTACACTCCGCTTGTGGGTGCAGCAATACCTATACAACCATGGCCTTTTGAAGAGATTGTTAGACGGGAGTTTTGCAATCCTTCCAGAATTTTCAGTCATCCGGCAGGCCGTGGAAAGCAAAATCAATCTGGATGTGCTCATTGCAGACACAGTGCAAACATACCCCGCGTTTTTGAAGAAGTTGGTGATGCTCTCAGTAATGGCTCCGGCTGAAGCACCAGCCGCAGGACCGTTAACATTTCCTCACGCTCCAATGCTTCAGCAGGGCCCAGATCCAATGGTGGGGGAGATGGTGGAGATCCTGCGGGATTTTCAAGTCTTTCTTAACCGTACCAAGGCCCCTATGGCTCCTACAATTCCGTCTGCCCCAGTCCAACCGCGCGCCATGCTGCCTCAAATGGTGGAAGGCTTCCAACCTTCTAGCTGGTCTTTTGGGGGTTTCACAGTTCACGTGTGCACCTATTGCGGATAGAAGGGGCACTGGAAGTTGTTGTGCAAACATCTTGCGCAGGACGTGGGCAAAGGATTGGTGCGCCCATCCAGCCTCACATACATATTTCCAATGGGAAAACCAGTTGATTCCCCAATGGGCCAAACCCCCCCCCCCTCCAATGGTACAAATAAGGGAACAAGTGAAGGCCCATCAGGAAACCTTCCAGGTCAAGATTGGGATTGTCACCGCGCCTGAAACCTGGGGAGCGCTGAGGGTGGAAGCCAAAGTGAGGGCACTGGCAACAAAAAAGCGGATGGCGGTAGAGAAGATGGATGTTGATGTCAGCAAGTGATCACCAGTTCCAAGGACAAGTGCGCGCGCACCCGCTGGAGATAAAAAGTTGGTGAGTTCCGCGGGAAAGAAGAAATCTGTGGAGATTGTGCCAAGGGTGATGGCAAATGAGGCGCCAGTACCCATAACACTGCAAGAACTAGCGGTGGTGTCCCCGGTGGTTTTCAAGGAGATGGTCCAAGCATTGAGGGAGTGCAGAAAAGTCCGGTTTCTGACAAAGTTCAAGCGCACAAATGTTGCGGAGGATTAGCTGTGTTACAAACTTTTCCAATTGAGGTCCGTGTTGGTCCCGCTTGCTTATGTTGCAATGATAGTTGCGGGGAGGAATGTATGGGCAATGGTGGACAGCGGGTCAATGGTCAACTTTCTTCCATCAAGGCTGGTGGATGAGCGGGGATTGGTAAGGAGGAAGTGCGCAATGGGACTCCGGGCGTTGAAAGGCAGAGAGTGCCATGCAGATGGGGTAGTAGAAGGCCACCAGGTGGAGGTCCCAAAGGTTTGGAAGCCTTTATCTTTCCTTTTGGTGGAATGCAGAGACGTGATCCTGGGTTGGCCGTTCATGTTTGCGTTCCGCGCCCAGATGGCTTTCAACCTGGAAGCGGGAATGGAAGCGTTAATGTTCAAAGACACCTTTGGTGCAAGGTTTGAGACCACTATCAGCAGTCATGGGAAGGGAAAATGGGTGCGGAGGCCGGGAATGTGTGGCAATGGCGAGTCCAATGCAGGGGCTTACCGCAAGGGTCACCCTGCGGAGGATTTTGCCTAGTCAGCCAGGGCTGCTGCGTGGTGCAAGCTCCAACCCCGCATGGGTGTTTTACTAGCAAGGAGCAGGTGGGAAACAGAGCGGGGAAGAAAGGGTGGGTAACAGAAGTAAGTTTCCTTCCTCAGTATGCATCTCCGGAAGGTTCTGCATTTCAAAACCCCTACCATCATGCCACAGTTGTGAGGAAAGGCAAAAGCCCTGGTATGGTTATTGCTAGGACTTACAACAATGACGGTTGGGTATGGATTGCAAGATGCACTGCGGGAAAGTAAAAGCCGCAGCGCAGAAGGTCTGGCCACGGAACAAGCCAATGCAGCAGGGACTGAACAGACCCTTGCGTCCCATTGCTTGGTCCCGGGACTCATGGGAGATGCCCTTGAAGAAGTCCAAGTGGGTAACACAGTTTGCACCAATCAACAATGAGTGGATAGAGGCTCTTAAATTCATACCTACGGGGTGGCTGAGTGCGGTCAAAAGGGATTTTCTGGCTTTGTTATAATTATGGACAGCAATTATCTTAGGAAAATTAGCAGTATTTAAAGCAAAAGAAGTTCTGGACACTGGGTTTCAATAGTTGCTAAGGGGGCTTTCACAATGGGGCAATACGTTGGATGAATTCAATTGGATGATGAATGAATGATGGAAAACAGCAGGGAGAAGAGCTCCTTAAGTACAAAAGATTGGCCTCTTGTGAGCCCATGATACAACAAGCCATAAGGCAAATTTTCCGCCCCAAAAGAGCTCTACAGGCTCTACAGACCTTGTTACTTGGTTTGGACTACATCAGCCCGCATGGCGTCAGTCCCTGAACCCTTACAACCAGCCTATTTTGGTCCATTCTTGTGTTTCCACCATTATGGGGCTGAACCAGCCCCTTTTCTGTTCAATCCCCTGGCGGGTTGTCTGTTACAACCAGCCCTGATGACCTCATTACCATACTTACGGGCTGGTTGCCTCATGCAGCCAGCCCCTGGCCCCTCAAATGGGCCAGGTGGGACCCAGGACTCACCTGGGTCCGGTTTCAACCGCACTAGGGGGGGGTGTAACCGGCGGACATGCTGCCCCCCCTCTTTCTCTCAAATCCCTGGTGGGGGCAGTCAAATCCCCTCACCAGGGGCCCTGGGGGTTGATACCCCTAGGGATTTGTTGTCAAAAAAGTCATTGGGCTGGGGGGTGGTCAGGTCCCCTCAGCCTGTTGCTCCTCCCCCTTGGTAAAGGGGGGGGGAGAGCCCCCCTTTGGTTTTTGCTCTGTTGCGACACTCTTTTCTGGTGGGAGGGTGGTCAAACCCCCCCCACCATCCAGTCACTTTCCTTGCGGCCGGATCCATTGTCTCCCTGGGCAGGAGGGTGATCAAGTCCCCCCTGCCCTGACCAACTGCGTCATTGCGGCCAGTTGCTGTCTGGTTCAACCCAGGCAGCCCGCCCCCATCCCCCTTGCAACGGCAAGCGAGGGGAGGGGAGGGAGCCGGAGCCGCCAGCCCCTGCTCCCGCGGCGCTGGTTGCCGGGGGCAACCAGCCGGGCCTGCGCAGCGTTGCACTGCGCGGGATCCCTTGGAGGGGCAACAGCCCCGTGCAGGCCATTGGGCCCCGCATGGGCTGTACCAAGGAACACAAGCAGCCCCTAATGGGCTGCAACATGGGTGGCGGCCCCAAGCCCAAAATGTGAGAATTTACTACTTTGGCGGACCAGCCCGTCTGGCCAAGTATGTCCAAAATAAACCTTGGGCCCAATTATGCCCATACAAGCCCATCTGGCTGTATTTGCCCATATACCCCACTGGGCCTATTCAACGCGTTTGGAGGCCAGTTTCCCCAAATCTGTGACATCCACATGGGCCCGTATGGTCTGTGTGTATGTCCAATGGGCCGCAGAGGCCCATATGTGCATCCCATTTGGATTACACTCATACGTAGCACACGCTTAAGTGCATATGTATTTTAACAGGCTTTCGTGTTGGTATTACGGGAAAAGACCCTAGCTTTTGGCCTGGTAAAATGCAGGCTGCTAAAAGGTGAAATTGGTGATCCTTATTTTATCCCCATGGGCCTGCACAAGCCGTGGCATATAAAGCCAATTCAAATCCCTTGGACCGTTTGGGAACCCTTCTTGGAGTTGGTGCGCAAGCGCATAAGGACTGGTCTCTACAAGCATTCCATGTTGAGTTACTCTATCCGAATGTTTGCGGTTGTCAAGCAAGGAGGGAAGTTGCTACGGATTGTTCATGATCTGCAGCATCTCAAATTTTTCACTATCTGTGATGCTGTTTTTCCCCCGCAGGTGAAGGAATTCCTGGATTGAATGGCTGGGCACGCGTGTTATTGGTTGGTGGATGTGATGGGCCGCTACAATCAGCGGGAACTCCATCCCCATTTGCGCCCGCTGACTGCGTTTGAGACCGGATTGGGAAGGATGCAGTTGACGTGGCTGCCGCAAGGCGCGACTAACTCAGTAGCGGTGTACCATGCTCAGATGACATGGATACTGCGCAACAACCTTCCAGAAGGCATGCAGATATTCATCAATGTTTCCAGTATCAAGGGACCACAAACAGATTATGGAGGCGCAGTTTTGGCGGAGGCACCTACGGTACGCCAGTTCATTTGGGAATACGCATTAACGCTAGAAAGGGTCCTGTTCTGGATCAAGGAAGTGGGGCTCACAGTATTGGGAAAGAAATTGGAGGTCTGTGTTCTAGCCCTTGAGGTCTTGGGGCATGTGGTGGCTTAAAAGGGGAGATGTATTGCGGATAAGAAGTGGAACAAAGTTCTTGAGTGGCCAACTCCGCGGACAGTGTTGCATATTCTCCAGTTCCTGGGTCTGTGCAGCTATGTCAGCATGTTCATCAAATGGTTTGCAGAGGTGGCAAGCCCCCTGCAAGCTTTTACACAGAAGGGCGCAAAGTGGGAATGGACTACTGGGTCCAACAACACTTTTTCAAAGCTCAAGGAGATAGTTGGGCACAACATCATCCTGCGGGATCTTCACTACAAAACCAGAGGCATACAACTGGCGGTTGACTCTGGCAAGTTTGGCGTAGGAGGCATCCTGACGCAGGAGGAGGATGGGAAGGATTGGCCGGTGTTTTATGAGTCGGTTACCTTCACCGCAACAGAGAGTTGCTATTCTCAACCAAAGTTGGAGCTGTGCAGAGTTACTAAGATTGTGCAAAGGCTTCAACACCTCTTGTGGGGTGTTCATTTTGAACTCTTGGTGGAAGCAGAGGCCCTGGCGCAAATGATCAATTCACCAACACTGCCAAACACACCAATGATGCGGTGGGTGGCGTTCCTACAGTTTTTTTCCTTCAGTGTGGTTCACATTTTGGGGAAGGTGTTTACAATTCCGTAAGTGCTGTTGCAGTATCCTTGGGAGGATCTGTACAAGGGAGCGGAGCTGTCAGATGTGCAATCTCTGGTTACTTGAGTAGGGGTGGTGGAAGCGGGGGTTTGCTTGCCACTGCTTCAGTCCAGATGCTACCTGGTTTTGTGTTCTTATTTGCAAGATCTGCGGTTCCCCAAAGGCACAACAGATACACTGATCTGGTGGGCAAGGCAAAGCGTGGTGAACTTCTCCCTCCAGGATGGGCAATTGTGGCGGTGGAGTGCCCCTGTCCCTCTTGTGGTTGCAAAGTCTAGGAAAGATCAGGAAGTGATCCTGAGGTGTTTGCATGACAACCTTGGCCATTGGGGCAAAATTGAGACACGGAGGAGGGTGAAGGTGCGGTTCTGGTGGGAGTGAGTTGTGTGCCGGGTACGGGAGTGGTTAAAGTTTTTCAAAGCCTGCCAGCGGCAGAGTTTGAGGTTTCCCAACGAGGTTAGTCACCCCACGGGGGAAGAGGCGTTGTTTGGGCAAGTTTCTCTTGATGTGGTGCATGTGAAAGCGGGGAAGTTTGCTTACTTGCTTGTCCTTCCAGATGATCTGTTGGGGTGGGTGGAGGCGCGCCCCTTGGTGAAGTTTTTGGTGGAAAAGGTTGCCCATCCTGGAGGAAGATTTGTTTGCATGCTACGGATCCCTCCGCCTGGTGACAGTGGACAGTGGGGCGGAGTTTTTAGGCCGCTTGATGACGTTGGTTCAGAGTTGCGGGGCAAATTTTGGCTGCGTGACGGAGTACTATCTGGAAGGCGTGGGGATGATTGAGCAGGGGCACCATTCCATCAAGGATGTCCTGGTGAAAATGTGCAGAGAGGATTGGAAGGAGTGGCATGAGGTGCTTCCGGTGGTTCTCTTTGCAGATTGGATCTCTGTGAATCAATCAATGGGTTATTCACCCTACAAGCTGCTCTTTTGGCAGTGGCCCATCCTTCCAGTGGACATCAAGCTGGATACATTTTTAGGCATTGACTGGTGGAAGGTCAAGACCTCTGCAGACCTTTTTGAGGCCCGCCCCAAGCAGCTTCTTTGACGCAAGGAAACATTGGAAAAGGCTGCAGAACGGCTTTAGAAAACCCAGACAGCATCAGTGTGGTATTGGGACAAGTGCTGTTCCCACTGCCTGCGCAAACCGTTGCAGAAGGGGGATCTGGTGCTGCTTTAAAATTGGAGTCTGGGTTCTCAATGGGGGCAGCTTTTTGCTATCCAATGTAATGGCCCATACCACGTGGCCTCTAAGTTCATTGGCGGAAGTTATCAGCTTGAGGAGTTGGACGGAGTGCAACTGAAGCGGAAGGTCACGGCTTTGCACATGATGCACTTTTTTGCGCGTGGTTCAACTGCTTTTGATGAGACAGCAGGAGACAACATGGACTCAGGGGATGGTAGCGTGGCCATGGAGGCAATGGAGGACCCAGTTGGCTTGGACTGTTTGGCATCTGAGAAGCCCACGCCTGACGCGCCACTTCAAAGTAGTAGACAGCTGCAAACCACTGGAGGCAGCTGCCAAGTTGGGGGGGCGCTAGTAAAGAAGGAGAAAATTTATTTTGTGAGGTTTTGATCTAGCTGTTTCACAGCCAGAATGACTAGACACCCCAGAATGTTTGTTTTCTTAATTCTTTGATTTGATTGGGTTCTTGGATTGGTACTGGCTTTGGGTTGTAAAATTGCAAGTACGCAGGCGTGGTGCAATGCCAGTTGTGTATATGCAAGGAAAAGCCCTGCGGAGGAAACAAATGTTGGGGCGGAAAGCAGGACAAGGAGCTCTGCAAAAAAAAACCTTTTCTTTCCTTTTATTTTATTTTTTTCTCTTGTTCTCTGGGTATGTTTTTCTGATTCTTTTTTTTCTACAGATGGGAAATGGGCATAAGGGAATGGAAGTATGGTTTGGGTACTGCGGTACAAGCTTGAATTGGTGAGGGGGTGTCCTAGCCAGTCCACAGCAGGAATAGCTAGGCACCCCAGAATGTTTGTTTTCCTTATTGGCTCTATCTCTTGGATGGTTTTGCTGGCGCTGGAAGCTTTTCTTTTTATCTTTTGTAGAAAGGGTACAGGCAAATTTGTGAAAGTTTGTCTGGGGTGGTCCAGGTGCTCCTTTCTGGAAACATTGACAATATGGGGTGTGGATCATGGGGCTTTTCCCCTCAGGCTTGCGCGTGGACGCGGAGCTAGTTGTTTTTCTCACTCTTACTCAGACTCAAGGTTTCTTGCAGGGCTCACACGCGGGCAGGCACAGATTTCTGACTCAATCTCACTCTCACTTCAGGCCCAAGGCCACTCACTCAACTGATGATAGCGCGCCAAAAGTCTATTTTTTTGGGAAGTACAGAAAGGTGTGGGAAAATACAAAGAAAGAGAAGAGGCAAAAGGGAGAGGGGGCAATCCGCCTAAATTAGGTCCATAACCTCCACCATCTCTGCCTGCGCCGCGTCCACAAGTCCTTGGAAGGCCGCCAAGAATTTGCATTGGGATTTGGCTCCATGAGAGCCCAGAGCCAAAAGGAACCGCCAGAGGAGATTGTCTGACTTGGCCGTGAAGTCCTGAAAGCACGCCTTCCTTAGTGTCAGACTTGTAGGGATTTCTGGGATCTGTCAGCCTCTTGGATGCCAAGACCCTTGATATCCTTTAGCTACCAGAGGTGATAGAGTAAATAATAAATCTATTATTTAATAAATGCAGCAAAAATCCATAGAATACTTGGATTAAGCTTATTGCAAGGTTAAATGGTTTGGTTATTGTTTATTGTTTCAAATCAAAATTGATTATTAAATACTTATAGAGGGGCCACAATTATATTGGGGATCTTTAACACCTATCTTCAGGGATTTCAGTATGAAAACACGTAGTCCTGGTTACTTTGGGTTCTTTAGTTTAAAGATTATTATACCCAAAGATAATATGTATATAAAATATATGGTGGAGTGGCAGGGCCTTGTGGCCAAGCTTCCACAACAGAGAAAGGATAATAAGACTCACTGGTATATTATTAAATCCTTTGGTTATCTGTTTGAGTTGTGTTCTGATGGGTTAAACCTGTATACTGGGGTTATAAGGTTGTTCAGCAGTTTTAATTGATAAAAAGAGGTTTGAAGACGGATATTACTGATCAGAAATTGCCATAAATCACTTACTTATCTCTTATAAGTACTTGATTACCTTGGCACGGCGTCTGGATATTAATATTACTGGGTCTCTGCCCATCAATATCCTCAAAAGAGCTCTTTATTTATAGCTTTTGGAGTCCCAATATGGTCCTTTTGAGGGTTGTAGGTGCTCAAAGGGACGGACACTAAGGCTAGCAGGGTAACCAGAGGTAGCCTGTAATGTTTTCTTGGTGCTATAGCACGGGTAGCATCTAATTCCTTAGGGTATGGGAATTATTCTACCTTATAATAGACATTAGGACGTGTGAATAACACTAATCTGTCCTACTTATGTATTTATTAATTAATTATCCTTAGTAAATGTTCCCAGTAATATAATAATTATATTAATAGACATTTCCAAGGACATTTTGATGTCAGGTAAGTTCTCATTATGTATTATATAACTGGAGTAAAATTCATAATATTGATTTTACTCTTTATTTTCGAGTTCCAGTTGATTTGTTAAGATAATTACTTTAAAATATAAATCATGAGAATTCATGTAATTATATTAAATCATTATCTTCCTCAGTATGTCACAAAGATATTGATGTATAGCAGTTCTCATAAAAGTATATTGAAGTATTTTAATATATTTTTAGAAGTTGTCATTGTCTTATTTTCGACATTCTTGGTACTTTGCGTTATATTAAGTAAAAAATATGTGTAAAGATTATTTATGTATTTTTATATAATATTATGTATTCTTAGACAGTCTACTATCCACAGGAACCTTTATTACATATGTAGAAAGCTCCCGTGTATGTTGTATCCTGTTTACGCGGTACCTGAGCCGCCTGTCACTCTGTCAGCTTGTAGTCCCGCGGCTGCGTACTTTTCAGAGGCCCGGGGCTGCGTACACAACCTCAACGGGTTGACACAGCTGTATCTCAGCCGCGCGCAGGTGCTTTAGCTGCTGCAGCTGCATGCAGGAATTGTGACAAAACACATTTCCGCCCGTAACTCCTAAAATATACACAACACCTCAATTCTGACTGAATTTTAGGTGTGAAACCTATACGTGACAATGTGTGTGAAATATTTAATTGGCCAAAAAGTTCAATAATGGAGCCGTAGTATTTTGGTTTTCCTTTCCTTAATTATTTAAAAATATAAGGAGTTGGATTTCAAGGGTGCGGTCAGTGAGTGACCCTACCTAATTTTGGATGGAGAATCCATTTCTGTAATAATATTTATAGTTTTCTTACTCCTTCTTAGGTTAATTGTATTATTATAATTTTTATGTTATTTTTGTTACTTTTGCAGCTTGCTCTGCAATAGTAGCAAGCTGACAGGATCTCCACAGTGGTTGCGCAAGGTGGAGCCTGGGTTGAAGCGGGGGAGGAAGAGATGACAACCCATTCTGGGGACGCCCAAGTCAATGCGTTTCCCGGGGGCTCTGATGACAACCGCAAGGCCAGTGACGGTGATGCCGCTGGAGGTGCCGGAGGAGGAGTTCTGGGAGCTGAAATGGAAGGGGGAAGAGGACTGGGAGTTGGGCTAAGGGCCAGAGGTGGAGCCAGGCGCCTTCCAAAGATTTCCTTGACTTGTGGGTTGGTTGCGCCTTGATTGATGCGGACTTGGTTAGCCCAGAAGCGGAGAGCCACTGGCCAGTCTGCGGGGTTTGCAAATTCCTCCTTACGCGGTGGTCAAGCACAGAGGAATGGAGAGGCCAAGTCGTGGCTTTTGGCCAAGTCGCAGCTTTTGGCCAAGCTTGGCGGAGGCCAAGCAGGGGGACAACGGGATGAAGGAGATCCAAGCAGGGTCCATGACTGCTGCAAGATTGACTTGTTGCTAGAGACCACAAACAAGTCGTGGGAAGCCCTCTTGCGCCGGAGAGCCAGATTAGGTCTGGGACAAGCTTGTGGCATGGTGTTTCCAAGCAAGCAACTTCAATGAATGGTGTGGAAGGACAAACATGTGTGACGGCCGGAGAGGAGGGTGCAGGGCAACCTGTTCCTGGCACAGAAAGTGCACGGCGGAACCATGATAGAAGAGGGCGTAGTAGGGGCAGGGGGGTGACCTTGGTAGTGGGTGAGTTAACGGTTGAGGTAGCAATTGGAAGATCTCTGGGGACAGAACTCAAGTTGGGGGGGATGTGGTGTTGTTACATAGTCTTGGATTGGGGTCCACACCGCGGTGGGCGCGCTCAGCATTTGGTAGGTCAGGCTTAGCACTCAGATGCATGCTGTCCCAGCGGTGGCCGCTGTGGGCTCAGAAGCGCCCCCAGCAGGCTCAGCAGTAGGCACCACCGGGCTTGGCATACAAGGCATGGGTTGGGCTTGATTGGATGTGGCGGGCTGCAGCCCGCTTGGAAATTAGGGACCCAAGAATGGAGACGGCCCAACCAGGTTTGCGGGAAGCTAGTTTGGAGAAGTAGGGAGGGGCAATTGGGGCTATGAAAGTGGGCCGGGTGTGCGCAAGCGCAGGCCAACCTGTGGGGCAGGGAATCACGCAGCACGCAAAGTGAATACGGAAAAGCGGGGGGCTCCAACTAGGGCGCCACACAGGGCTGTGTCATGAGAAGGATGAACTGGATGTAAGTAAGGTAAGGGGGCAGGGAATGGGTTGGGGTTAGGCTAGTGTTCTGTGCTTAGGGTTTATTTTAGATTTGTTGTTGGGCTGTTATTGCGCTTGTACTTTGGATAGGGTCAAGAGGATGGGCATAAAGTCTGCACTCTCAATCCCAGCTCTGGGGGGATGATCTTATCTTACCATTGGATCTGGGGAAAAGGAAAGGAAGAGGAAGGGAAGGAATTCAACATCTTTTTTTTACTCTCTTTTCCCTCTCTCACTCTTAACAAAAAAGGAGCATTCTGAACCTTACAGAAGCTGAGATCATTGCCTTCAAAAATCAAGGAAAAATATGGGAGTAGCTCTCTGTTACTCTCCAGAGCAGGGAAATAGCAGGGTTATACGCGCCAGGGAGGTTGGCGCAAGCATAGGAGGGGACTGATCCACGGATCATGGGATTTGCAGATGAGCGCAGACGGATAAACGCAGGGGGCTCCAAGTAGTGCACGGCGGAGGGCCACGCCATGAGAAGGACAAATTGGATGTACGTAACAGCGGAGGGAGTGGAAGGATTGGGTAGGGTTGGGCTAGGGTTCTGGAATGTATGGTTTTCTTTCTTTGTTGCTAGGCTTTATGTTTGCACTTGTACTTAGGTTAGGGTTGAGAGGGAGGACTTAAATACCTCACTCTCAACTCCAGGTTGTAGGGGGGACATCTCATAGGATAATGAACTGTGAAAGAGAGAATCGGACTGGATTGGAAGGAATACGCATTTTCATTTCTTTACCTCTCTCCCCTCTACAATTTTCCCTTCCTCATCCAATTCATCAAACCCAACCTCCTTACAGACGCTTGGACCAATAACTTTCAAACTTGAGGAAGACTAGGGAGAGTTTCTCCCTTCTGTTTTCACATTTTGTGGGGCTCTAAACAACTCTAATGTAGTTGTGTTTCTGTTCCAAAAAACTAAAAGTTTTATGAGCCAAAATAATGATAATAATTATAATGATAAACTAAATAAAAATACAATAAAAACAGGAATCACCCAAAAAATTGAAAAATACAGATTTTTTGGTTAAAAAACCAAAACAAAAAAATAATAAATAAAATTAAAATAATTAAAAACAAATAAAAAAACTTAATACAAACAACCCAGAAAAAAACAAGTTCAACTTTACTAGCCCTAAAGTAAAAGTGCCAAAATATACAAGTTCAACTTTTGACTAGCCCCAAAGTAAAAATTCCAAGAAATACAAGTTTTTTGGCCAGCCCTAAAGTAAAAACACCATAAAAATAGTTCAACTTGTGTCAAGCTGATCCCATCACAAGAATTAGAAATACTCCTTATGATGGGATCAGCTCAATGCAGGTGTAACTGACTTACCAATGAAATCTCATAAAAAACTTCCTGCAAACAAAAATTAGTTAGACACAATTCTAATCTCATTAAATGCATCAAAAATCACCAAAGAGGGGCTTCTCTTTGACTCCTCCATTTCTTTGTCTTCATCCTTTGAAAATGAATCTGATTCCAATTCCACAGACTACAAGGAACTTTCACCCTCTACCTCTGAACTATGAAATTCTGATGAAGAGCCTGTCTTGGACTAAAACCATTTCTCCATCAGTTCATTAAACCAAAAAAATGAAACTTTCACAAGAGAAAAGACTTGAAATCTTATTTCTTTTCTTCCTTGATGCCCTTCTAATTCTCTTTTCACGCTTAAGTTCCTTTTAAACATGTTCAAATTGAGAACAATCTTTCCAGGTATCTGTCATTTTTTGAAAGCCTCTGCTTGATTGCAAGACTTTAGGTTTGAGTCTTGGCTTTGATCAATAATTTCATTTCTCCTTCATCAAGTGCTTCAACAGCCCATGATAATCCTGTTGAGGATGAGCCAAGATCATTTCATTGAGTTTCTAATGTAACTGAGAATCATTGAGCAGTCCTTCAACATTCACTTTTAAAGATTCAAAAGGATCAAATATTTTTCAAGTAGGAATCACGATTCAAAAAGCATTTATCAAAAAGCATTGATCAAAAAGAATTAATCAAAAAGAATTAATCAAAAAGAATTAATCACAAATTTATTTGAATAATCCAACAATTGAACTTAAATCAACTTACAGAACTAGAAATGCAAGGGTCATAATGCAATTTCCACCAAAAATGAACATCCTCAGGCACAATGGATCCTCTTGACCCTAGTAGGTAACCTATTTGGTGGGAACAGGGTATACCCATAGTCATTGAGTATGACTTGGTGCACATTTCCCCATCATGGTTCTTCTTTAATTTCTCTAATTGATCCATAACAAGTTTGATTTCCTGTAAAGACACCTTGTATCACAATGGTAACAGTTCAGTAGGAAGAACTATTCCAATCTTTATTCAAGAGTTCTAAGGGCTGCCTAAACTGATTTAATTTGATTTGAAACTTTTCCCTCTATTTTTTGTCAAACATCCAACATAATTCCAAAATAATTTGCAGGTAATTGTTTTAGAGTAGCATGGGCCCCTTCAACCTGAGAAATTGTTTTATTTCCAAAGTCAGTTTTTTTTCAAGTCCAAGCCATTACAAAAGTCTCCTTGATACGGAAGATATTATGATCCATATACTCAAGAACATCCTCACAGTCTTCCAAGAAAAAAATTTATACAAGTCATAATGTAAGAAACCCAAAAATAGGAAGATTAAAAGTAGAGGCTGTGATTTGGCACTTACTCTAAGTTCTGCATCATTGAAATCTGCCTCCTCCTTTGCTTTTGAGGCCCCATACTTAGCCCACAGAGACATAAAGCTTTTCCACACTTCAAAATCATTATTAAAGCGCACTTTACCGTTGTAGAGACTCCTTTGGGATTATATAAATAAAAGTAGCAAATAGCTTGCTGGCAGTCATGGAAGGGGAATTTAGTATTACTTCTACTCCTTTGGAGTATTAGTATATACTAAGAATGGTTTTGAATTGCCTGCCCTTATAGTAATATAGTAAGTCTGCACAATAATTTATTTAAATTAATGGCTGGTTTCTTTGAGACTTAATATAGGTCTCAGATCAGACCTAGATAAGTTATTGATTGTTATTGGTAGGGTTTGTTGAAGAATGGACCAGATTTATTGGATTATGGGTTATTTACTGATCAGATATATTTGATCTTAACCAATATCCCAATATTAAAGGGTTCAAGGGTTTATCAAAGGGGTGGTCCAGGAGAGGACCCAAGGATGGGTTTACCCACAGGGGGCTGGGTAGAGGAAAAGGTTGGTGGTTGCTTTTATTTGTGCTCTCTTTCTTTGTAAGGGTTATTTATTAATTGAAGGGTGGTTCTTCTTTAATTTGGTGCTGAATATTTAGGTCACACAAGAACCCTTATTCAAGCACCTGTTGGGTGTTTTAATTGGTTAAAGGTGTGTTATAACTTGGTTTCTGATTTCCTGTTTCCTTTATAATTGGTTCACTGATATTTTATCTGGGTAGGTACCACTGATGGGTACTGATAGAGTGGAGTTAGCTGGGGTGTTATGAGGATACAACTTGGTTAGGGCAGAGAGGCCCTCCTTAAATAGACAATCTGGTCCTCAGGGGATGCTCAGGGCTGCCCCTGAGGGTGCCCTGGGGCTTCCCCTGTTACAGTGGGATACAGGTACATGAGACATTTTAGCTGGTTGGAAAAAGACATTGCATGAAACTGAGGGAATTCTGCTGGTTGGACAAAAGACACTGCATGAAACTGAGGCAATTCTGCTGGTTGGACAAAAGACACTGCATGAAACTGAGGCAATTCTGCTGGTTGGACAAGGCTTTTACAGGTGTTTGCTGCATGCACAGCCCTGCATAAACTGCTGTGAAGTGCAGACAAAAATATACTCCTGTGCATTACTGGTGGTTGGTTTGTTGCTACTTGATACTTCCTACATGTGTTGCTGTGCATCCACTGTTGGTTTGTTTTGTGCTGCATGGTCTTGACTTCCTGCATGTATTTCTGGGTAGCCCTGTGGTACTTGTACTGGTGGGTTGTTTGGTATCACATGCTTCTGCCTACATAGATTGCTGTGAGGTGCTGAGTTTGTTTGGTACTGCATGGTTCTGGTTGAGACTGGATTCACTTCCTCCTGCCTATACTGTCCTGTATACTCCTGCATAGTCTTGTGTATGTGTATTTGCTTGCTTGTTTGGATCTGGTTGAGACTGGTTCCACTTCCTCCTTCCTATACTGTCCTGTATAATTCTGCATAGTCTTGTGTATGTGTATTTGCTTGTTTGTTTGGATCTGATTGAGACTGGTTCCACTTCCTCCTTCCTATACTGTCCTGTATACTTCTGCATAGCCTTGTGTATGTGTATTTGAATGCATCCTGGGTGAGGTGACAGGAGCTGAACTAGTTGCACTGCCTCCTGTATCTGTATTGCTGTATTCTGGCTAAGGTGACAGGGTTGGTGTATGGTTCTGGTGTTGAGGGTAGGCTGTTAATAGTATGTACTTGAGGGTTTGAAAGGTATGTCTTTATGCCTTCCACAGAGCTGTGACACCTGTTTGGGTATGAGTTTGCCACAGTTGAAGGGTTCTTGGGCTGTATCTTCTAATCCATGAGAGATAGAGGGGTACTTTGGCTGAGTGACTATAGGTTATTTTTGATGTACAATCCATTTCTGAGGTTTCTTTGAGGGTTGGAGCTGTTGTTACACTAGAAAAGTGAGTCTGATGGCTATAGGACAGGTTTGGTCTACCACACCGTTTGCTTTTATGTTTCTAGAAAAGTGCCATTGACCACACTGTCTTTTATACTCAGGTAAAGTTTGTTCTAGAGCATGGATAAAATATTTTTCACCATCCATCACAAAGACTTTGGGAATTCTCTCAGAATCATAAGCCAACTCCTTGATCACATAGACAGACAAACTGTAGAACTCAGAAATTTCTCTTGTTATAAAAACAAGAGCCTTTGTTCTGGCTGTAATTCCTACAACATGCACTCAGGGAATATTGTACTTTTTTTTTATAAGTACAATCCATCATAGCTATATGATGGAATCATTTTAAAACCTGTAATGACTCTGGGTGAGCCAAGAATAGGGCCTCCAAGTGGCCCTCTCCACTGAAATTTGCTCAATGAACCCAACCTGAATCACAAATTTTTTCAAAGAGGACCTCCATAACACTTTTCCCCTTTAGGTCTGCTAGCATTAATTTATTCTTAGTGTTATAGATTTGTGGTCATAAACATATTTGCCATCATCCATTTTTCTCAATTTTCTTTTCAGCTGAAGTGTATTTAGCCCATAATTCATGCATTCTTTTAGATTGTCTAACGCTACCCCAGAGATCCTCCTCAGGTGAGGATGCACTGAGGTTTGTCAAGATGGTTCATGGTTATGTTGATCATTCTTGCAGGAGATTTTCATCAAGGGGTCTTCCTTTGTGTGACTTGCACAAATTCAAAACTTGAACCCAAAATTCCTTTTGTGAGTTTGCCTTGACCATTTGGTGAGCTATTGCCCAGACTACAAACCATGTCTACCAAAGGCTAGATCCACATATTTATCACAATTTGAGTTGAAAACTGCTAAAGTGTAACCATGCTTCATTTCACATGTTTGACAATAGTTTTGTGCCTATTCCCTAGTGGGAAAAGCTCTCACAGGAGGTGGGGCAAGTGGGTCTTTCATAGCTATGCCATTCATAGTTAAATCATCATAGTTTAGTTTCCATTAAATTAAATCAGCCAAAGACTAGAGTAACATAAAATGTTACTCACCACCAGAGCTCATGTCTATTTTTGAAACATTTTGTTCCTCAATTGTCACCCTTGATGAGGATTAAATTGAGGCTTCCAATTTTTCATTACCCCAATTGCTTTTTTCCATAGTCTTGTTAATTGCACCATCAATGTAGCCCTTCAACGCAGACATGTTACAAAAAGGAGGGCTTGCCACTGTTCCTATAATACAAAAAAATGAAATACTACTTCAGTATTCAATCCAACTTTTGATTGGACAACTCCCATGTTTTCTCACTCTCAATTTGAGAAAGATCAATTTTGTGGGATGTTTTTTTGCATTTTCCCTTTAGTTTCAATGATTTGGCTCACAGATTCACTTTATTTCACTTTAGATTCACCTTTGTGTCACTTTGGGATTGCTTGATGTGGTAAAACAGTCACACATAGTTTGCATTGATCCCAAATTTGGGTTTATGCAACCCAAATGTGGTCGAGGGGGTGCCAAAAATTTTGTCACAACCCCTGAGGAGTTTTATAACCCCGTCCATGCGTCAAAGCCACGGTGAACGGGGGTACACAAACCAAAAAAGCCTTTTGCGGGGGGTATGAAACCCCCCATGGGTTGTGCGTGTTTGAGACAACCCCTTGAACGCGTGTAGACGTGTTTATGGGCCTTCACACGCATTTTGGAAGCATTTATGGGCCCCCACGCATCCATTGGGCTGTGTAGGGCCCTAAAAACTCCCACACTTCTGGAAGTTGTGAATTTATCATCACCCATTCAAAAAATATACAAAAGAATTATTTAAAAAAGATGTTGCACCTTGAAAAACTGCAAATTAACAACTCAGAGGCAAGGCCTCATGAAAAAACTATGAGGCTGGCTGAAAGACCAATCCATTTGCAGATATTATGGTGTCACATACCACTGTGTGACAGTACCCCCAGGCTTGATGGCACTTTGTCCCAAAGTGTGTATGGCTCGTGTCCCTAACCCATGCAACAACCTCATGGAGCCATATTCAGACAAACTCCTGAACGCCACAAGGAGCCACAAAGACTTTGGATTCTTTCTGTTGACTGGCAGAAAACCCCAACATTGTCACAGAACAAGCCAATTCCCAAAACTTGTCCTGATTGAAAATTGAACCCGCGACAGGTTTATCCAGTCTACTGTTGCACCTCATACAACTGCAAACCAACTGGGAAGCAAGGCCCAACCAAAAGTCTATGACACTGGCAGAAATTCCTGTGCATTTGCAGTTATTATGGTGTCATATACCACCATGTGACACAAATTCAGGAAAAATAAACAAAGCTAAAAATTTACTTTTCTTCAATTTTTTTTGCTTTAATTTGTAGTATTCAATCTTTGAATATTAAATGAGCTCCCAAAGAAAAATTTCAAAATAAGATGCTTTAATATTACAGGTTTCACTAATCTCCTTACTATAGAGTGCATAATTTGTGCCCAAAAGGTTTTACTTCAGGAGGTTTCATTCATGATTTGTTTATTATGTTTGTTTGATCTTTCATTTTTTTCCATTTTCTTTGGAATTTCTGAAAGAAAAACAAAGAATTTTTAAAATTATTGAGTAAAAAATAATAAAAATTTATTGCTTCTTTTTATTTTATATCTTTTATTACAGAATTTCAGAACTCATCAATAATTTTATTTTACATTATTTTCTCTTTTAACATGATTCTAAGTATTTTTAATGAATTTTCAAAAGTTTCAATTATTTCTTTTTTTTGAGGTAAATTTCACAAGGGCTGCTTATTGCAAGCAGGGCTTGGCACAGAGGGGACTACTCTCAGGAGGCTTGGGGGAAAGGATACTGGAAGATGCTACAAGGAGCAGAGTAGGACTGAATTGGAGTTAAGGTGCTGAATGACACTTGCTGGGATGGATTCCTAGTAAGAAGTAGTAAACTGATTTCTTGGGGGACAATCAGGAAGAGGAAGAGAAGGGCTGCTTAAATAGACAGGAGGCTGGACTACAACAGAGGTACAGATGCCTTGGGGCTCAGACTACATATGTGATGACAAGGGAGCAGTCAAGGTAACAGAGAGGCTGATCAGGTATGCTACTACATTGGGGCTAGGCTACAGGTCTGGCTGTCTAAGTGGGGAATGTAAAGTGAGAGGATGTAGAGGGTACATGGAGTTCATGACACTATGTACTAAGTAGAGAGAGTATGTGATACAATCTGCAAGAGGATGTACATAAGGATTCCCAAAGGATAAACCATAGTGAGGTATAGCATAGACAGAGTGAAGAAGGTTAGAGGATATGCAGAACCTGAGAGATTAAGTATGTGCAAGCCTAGGGAGTCTATATGTATAATGCATGAGGTTAGACTATATGTAGATATGTAAGTCATGAAGATCCTGAGGATATGTAGTTGAAGGAGATATACTGATAAAGTCTCCAGAGCCCTGAGGTTGAAGTTCCTGAGGTAAGTAGATTAGACTGAGGTTAGACTGAGGTTAGACTGAGTTAGGTGTTGGTATGACAGTAAATGCCAATTTTTCGCATGTGCACTCCGACACAAATTATGGTGGCATGCACAGGTCCACACAGCACCATTTCTGGCATGCACGGTTCTACATGCCAAATTGTATACCATATTTTGGCATGTGGAACTGTGCATGCCAGAAAAGGTGGCATGTGGACCCTTGCATGCCAAAAATGGTGGCATATGTACCAGTGCACACCACCATTATTGGTGTGTGGTGTGCACATTCCAAAAAAGGGGCTTGAAATAAGTAATTTAGTGTCCTTGAAATAGCCATGCGCTAGATAAATTCTACAAAGTTGGCTGGGAAGAAAAATCTTCCAATGAAATTTTCTTCAATATAAAATTTATTCAGAGATTCTCTAATTAAGGAATTTTCATCAAATATTTTAGTGCTTTAATTTCTACTCAACCCACCAACATCTCAGTCTTTTCTAGCAATTCCTGCCACAAATTGCCCTTCTTAATAGTTTTTTCATAAATTAAAGGCTATTCTTGGTTTCAAATTTCAATCCCTAGGTTGTGATTTGAATTTCAGCTCTTTATCCTTAAAATAATGGTATTTCACTTTTTGGAGAGCTCTCTTTTTTACAAGATTTCTTCCATTTAGTGTCTTGTTTTAATTATTATTCTTGTTTAGTTTGTTACTCCCACCAAATATATTATTGACCTACATCTATATATCCTATGAACAAATCTTGATGATACTGATTGAAATCAAATTAACCTCTCTATTTTTTATCTCCCCTCTCCAACCTTCAACCCTTTGCCTGTATATCCAAAATATCCGGTGACGTCCAACCTTTTGAAGGACTTCCGACCCGAGGATTGCCCGAGCCATGCGCCGAAGCTTTCTGCAATGACGGCACTCGACTCCACCGCGGCAGGAGTCGGGTATTACCCGAGCTTCTTGTCGGGGTCCAGCCTCATCCCCACCTCCTCAATATTCCGTCAGTGAAGAAAGGCAGGGAAGCATGAGAGGGAGCGATCATCATCCACTTCTCTCTTGCTTCAACGAAGGTCGCCAACACTTAGGTCGTCATCGAACCATAAGGTTAAATCGGTCGCCTTGCCTTTCGACATGGGCTCTAATTATCGGGCATCATTTCAGTTCAGCCACCTCAAATCTCAAGCTCGTAGGTCAAGGCTGGCCTTGACGGAACCCAAGGTTCGTCGGCGCAACCTCAAATCTGGTGCAGCTTATCGGGTTGCCTACCATTTCTGATACAAGATTGCTTCTCGATTTTTGAAATTCACACTTTGGATTTTTGCTTCTTGCTTTGAATGTTTTTTATTTTTTGCTTTTGCGCCGGTCACTCAGCGTCTACGTCATGACCTCATTAAGCAAACAACCACAGGCCAAGTCATTCAGTCCTCGGGCCCTAGTGGCAGACATGCAAACACGGGTCTTGTAGCAACCGTCTTTGGAGCCACCGGATTCCTCGGGCGTTATCTCGTTCACAAATTGGCCAAACAAGGGACTCAAGTTATCGTACCTTATCGAGACGAGGACAGTAAACGCCATTTGCGTGTAATGGGCGATCTTGGGCAGATCGTTCCACTTGAATTCGACCTTGAGAACGAAGGTTTCATTGATGAATGTGTTCGGCACTCTCATGTAGTCTATAACCTATTGGGCCGAGAGCATCAGACCAAGAATTACAGCTTCGATCGATTATTCATCGAAGGTGCCTCCAAAATCACTAGGATCGCGAAGGAGAATGGGGTCGGTCGTTTGATTCATGTCTCTCATCTCAATGCCTCCCTTGATTCACCCTCGAGATTTTACCGGGCCAAAGCCGCTGGCGAGAACGTTGTGAAAGATATCTTTCCCGAGGCTACCATCGTCAAACCAAGCCAGATGTTTGGACAAGAAGACCGCTTTTTAAACAAGATGGTCACAAAACCATTTACTTTCCACGTCAACAAGCTCGACACTCGAGTAAAGCCAGTTAGCGTAAGCCATTTATCAGCTTTTTTTTTTTAAAAAAAAAAAATCGAAAAAAAACAAAAAATTGTCAACTCTCGTGATCAGCGTTTTCAGTTCTACCCTGCCTGGTCTGCTCTACGTTTTATCGATCATAGGTGCTTGATGTCGCGGAGGCTATGCAAATAATGAGCACAGCCAATTCGACCGTAGGGAAAACTTTTGAACTTGCCGGTCCTAGGACGTATACCCATGAAGAACTGTTTCAAGTCTTAGAGGCTTTGACCCACAAATCTCTCACCCCATCATTCAATCTGCCTCTACCAATCTTCAAGTTTCTTATGAAAGTCGTTGACAAAGCTGTTTGGTGGCCCACCTTGAGTGAAGACGAAATTGTGAGGAGATGTATTGATGATAAAGAAGACATCAGCGAAGGTTGTTATGGATTCGACTTCTTTGGAATCCAACCCGATGCCGTGGAGGATGTGGCGATATCATACTTAAGATACTACAGAACCGCGTAAGTCATGATCTCTCTCCTCGGCTTCTTTAGTCTAGCCTCTCCACCCTCCAGACGTTAACTCCCGCACCATCGTGATTAGTTCGCTTTTCGATGCACCCATCGAACGAGGCGGTTTGAAGGTCAGACCCAGGAACTACCACGTCGTACCGTGAAGTTAGTACTATGTTTATCAATTGTCGATGATTCAGATTTTCGTGCCGGGGCAGATCGGGGGATTTTTGTTTTGGTGGGAATTGAGCTGAGGATATTCCACGACCGTTGGTCTTTGCCTGGTATCCGATTCATGAGTCCTTGAGTCCGATCAAATCATCTCCCGTCGCAACTCCATTAGAGAGACAGGTCACTTTCAACCGGCCCTTAGGACCTAGTTTTTCTTGCCCTGTTTGTGTATGTTTAGTCAAGCGAGTAATTAAGAATCTATGAAGAGACCTTGATGCAGTCCCCTAAGGATGATTGCATAAGGGCCGGGTTACCTGGTGCCTGGTTCACAGAAACATCGATGAATTATGAACGAGATTTTGCCCCACCCTGGAACTATCGATAGCAGCCACTTAGAATCGGGGTTATTTTGGCATGGAAGATTATCTAATCAAGGCTGCCCGGATTGAGATGTGGTGGTGGAGGTTCGCACCTCAATTAGGGTCCCACATGTGAAGCAAAACGTGCCTAATGGATCTAGAGTTGCATGTTTTGCTTTTCAATATCAATAGAAAACGCAGAAGAATAGAATGGTGTGGATCTGAGGAGCCTGTATTAGCAGAAACAAACAAGACCTTGATCATTCCTTAGTCACCCTTGAAATTGATGGACTGATGAAGACTTCCAAATCTGTAAAACATGTGAAAAAGTTGCTGGGCTTGGGGAACATTTGTTCCAGCATAGTCTGAATCATAACCCAACTATCCCAAATTGAGTGTTGTCTTGCAGTGCCACACATTATCTCAGATACATTCTTGTCAGCCTGCTACTACTCAGTGCTAACTGACATAGTTCAAAAACAATTTGAAATAAGTACTACAAAAATGAATGAATAGTCATAGTGATTCAAAATAAGAATAAAAAATAATGAAACACACTTCCAAAACAAGGCATTTGAATGAATGAGTGGGAATTCATTAGGGCATATCAGAGTAAGCAAATCTACCATCAAAAACTTGCCATTTTTTTGTACCAAGCCCACTCTTCAATGACATGTTTTGAAATATTATAATTTTAGTTATTATTGTGGAGATAGTTTTTGGCTTAAATGGTTTAAGTTTTCAGAGATGCCCAAGTGTGGAAGAGGTAGCACACACATTGTGGATCAATAAATTTTCACTTCAAGTTAGAACCAGAAATTGGAGTGGGGCCTTTTTCTGAAAGTATTTACTTTTGAGTTTTTTGCACCAAACCATTTGAATCAATCCACTGGGTTTGAAGATAAAAAAACTTTTAAAACAGGAAGAATAAGACCTATCTCATTAAATTACCAGAACTTTATTTAATGACTGGTTTTTCAAGCATTTTCAGGTGCCCTTGATCCCTCTAAAGCTTGAGATTTTATTTTTAGGTTTTCACAGCTCTTAGAGAAAAAGTGTAAGGATGAAAAGCAAACTGATGTGTTTATTGAAAGCCTTTTGATATTTTTTTGGCCTCATACATTCAAGCTGGATTCTACCAACATATCTAACATTCCTCATCATCTACCCCAAGAACATGGAACCCCAGGAATGGTAGGACTTGGGGAAAGGAAACTGCTTGTTTTCCCAGTCAAGTAACCAAAGATCCTTGGATTATTGGACAACAGATGGAATTGAAAATCTTTCATTCAATCATGCCTTAGGATCCTTCTCAATTCTCCTTATTTTTTATTTAATTACACCTTTCTAAAATCCATCAATAACACTCTCTTGGTTGATCAGGTCTTCCAAGTGGGGTTTGATTAAAGTACCTATAGTCATCAATTTTTCTGATGCCTCTATCAAGTTATTTCTTCAATGGAGAAAATGATTTACCCCAATCCTGTGGATACCAAGCATGATTTGGAACAAACAAAGATGTTACTGGCCCAGGGTCTTGGTTTCATTGGAAGAATATTGAAAAAAACACTGTGAAGATTGGTTCTTGCATAAACAGTGGTTGAAAATCAACAAGATGTTGAAAAGATTTTCAGAAACCAATTATCCAAGCATGGAGATTTTCAAACAATCTATTTTTAACTATTAATTATTTGTTAAATACTTTGTCCTCAAATTTTATTAGTAAAATCTTGAATATCAATTTGAAAATCAATTACAAATTGATTGGAAAATTTCCAATTGATTTTCTATCAACTAGAACCTCCCTCCCCCACCCTCCCCTCCACTTTTCCTTTAAGTTAACATGACTAACAAAAATTCTTATTATAGGACTCAGTTTCACTCTATTTTTTTCATTCTCCACCACCATTGGAACCACCAATTGGTTTTTAAAAAGATTGATTTTTTTTGACATCTCCTGAATCAAAATCTGCTTGAAGGGTTTTTATTTTCTATTTATTTTTTATTTTTGCATGGTTATTTTCTCCATATTTTGGAAATTATTATAATATTTGTTTTCTTGGAAAGATTAAATGAACCAGGTAAAACAATTTGGATGGAAAAATTCAAGCTGGATATCAATGGCTCAAAAAATAAAAGGAATAAATGGAGGAATATTCTACAGAAAAGGAAGAGGGGACAAATTGTCAAATTTCTGGTTTGCTTGGAATTCTTTGAACAATGGTTTGAGGAAAACAAGAAATTAATGTGGTAACTTAAAATATTTTCTGGAGTAAATTGGTATCAATGAATCACTAAGGGAAAAAAGAAACATTTATTTAAAAAAAATTGAGGGGAGCTCAAGGAGGTTGAAAATCTAGTTGATAATCTCACTAATTCAGTCATGTATAATCTTTTCTTCTCAATAATTCTTATGAAATAGCAATCTTAGTTTTTATCAAGTTTAGACCTTGGGAAAAAGTATCACAAGAGGGAAAATGGAGGGACATCATAGCATGTGCCCCGCTGTTATTTTGGTGTTACTGAAAGAAATAACTCTGGTATAACTGGGGGTTAAGCAAAACATATCTCAAACATAAAAAAACATGTAACCCTTTCCCAACCAACATTGAGCTCAGTTGAAATTCTCATACAATGCACATTTTTCTGTCACACAGAGACTTGACACAGATTCAGGGTGGAATTAATGTTGGAACAAGTCAGAACTATGGATTTAGATTATACAAACCTTGCATAGAATATTCTTGATTATGACAGAAGAATCATGTAAATACCTATGTCTTGTCTATATATATCATGGAGTTAGTCACATCTGAAATGGAGCAAGGGAATTTCTGGTTTTTTCCTTCCAACAGATTACAAGTTGATGGAACTCTGTTTACCCTGAGATAACCTTGTTCACTTCTCCCATTGTCAGATTGAGGATTCAAGCAACTGATGTCTAGTCCTGAAAAACCATATCTGTCTGCATCAAGTGATAATACCAAAAAGCCTATTAGCTCTAGCTCTGAATCAACAGGTACATTTGAACCAACTGCCCTCAATGGCGCAAGGCCACCAAGAAAAAAAAGCTGATATCAAAGACTATCTGGAGGCTGGAGTGGATGAGGGGGCCATGCCCCACAAGTTGGTATCCATGCCACAGAGCTATGCTCAATTCATTGATCCAAAACTGAAATTGGATGGCCTGAAAATTAACCAGTGGCTATCATCTTTTGATCAGACACTGCATGTGGTCCTTCCCATCCCTAGGTCCCTCTGCAACAATGAAAATCTTGAATCTTTGCCTCAAAATGTTTAACTAGCTGTTTGGAACCTTCTGATCAACACCATTGATGCTTATCTCCAACCTCTGGTGGATGAAGTTGACACCTTAGCTGAAGTTCTTTGGGTGTTCAAACAAAATTTCAAACGGGCAACTAGGTTGCGGCAATTGGAACGGGTTGACAGTCTGATGAAATGGAAGAGTACGCCAGACTACACGACTTACTTTAACCAATTCTTTTGCATAATCTCAGAACTGGAAGCGCTTGATGTATCTATTCCTCTAAAATTGCAATCACTCATACTTCAGTCAATCACACACCCTTAAAATGTTACCTCAAAGGCAGTGGTGAACAACATGATCCTATCTGAATCAAAGAAGACCAAATCTTTTGGCCCTAGGCATGTGCAGGCAGTATTCAACAGCCTAAAAACTGAAAACTACAGCAATGTAAGTGCAACAAACCCTTTTCAAATAAACTGGGTCATGGGAGGCCATTGCAGAGGTATCATCCAAGGGTTTCCCTAAATAGCTCCTATCCAGGCCAACCCCATCGGGCCCAGCATTCCCAACCACAAGACCAGCCACCAGCAGAGCGTCCTTCAACATCCCACAAGGTCTCCTCTACATACCTGTGGAGAATGTTGGTGAGAAAAAATCCTGTAACTACTTTAAGCAAAAGGGAATTACAAAGGTGACTGTCTGTTCAAGAAGGGGCATGCCAGTTGGGGACCCAGTGTACAGAGGAACCCTGAAGTCCCTGCAGCTCCAGAAATATTTTTAGCTTTCCCTCAAGGTGAGGGAAAATTTATTGCTGAAACCAGCGCAACCCGCCATGTGAGTGGCCGCCGTGATCTCTTTGTTTCTCTACATCCTCTTGAGCAGAATATACCATTGAAATTTGCATCTTGCTCTACCTTTGCTTGTGCAACCCATTTTGGAACACTCAGGATCCCCTGGAGACACTTAACAACTGACATTGAGAGGTTCTTGTACAGTAAGGTGCCTGGAACCCTCATCTCCCTGGGTCAGCTTCTGGATGATGGTTACAGGGCCAATTTTAGGGGAACCACCCTGGTGGTGTATGATGGGGAGGGGAACAATTTTTTAAATGCTATACTTGTAAACCAAACATGGGTTCTTGCCCTGGGTAATTCACCTATTAGCTGCAATCCTTCTAAGGAGCCTGTTCCTTGCTCATGTGCATTCACATTGTCCAAGGATGTCTCAGAGTCTCTTGAATGGCACTGTAGACTGGGTCATGTATCTGAAAAGATAGTTTGGTCCTTCTTGAAACAATTTGTACCAGATTTTGATCAACTTGAATGGACTCCCTTCTTTTGTGAAACTTTTGCAGTCACCAAGAGAAAGCAAAGGCGTGCAAAGCTTGATGGCAAGCTAAAATTGGACAACAGACTGGATCTGGTTTGCACCAATGTCCTGGGTCCAGTTGAGCCCCCAAAAATCTTGGGGAACAAATATATTGTGACTCTCCAGGATCATTCAACAACTTTCTCCTATTTCTTTCAAATAAAACTCCAATCAGAGAATGAGACCAAGCTAGTGCATGGCCTGAAAATCATCAAAACTCAACTGGGGGCGCCATAGTATCTGAGGTGTGACAAGGCAAAGCAATACAAAAACACTTCATTTCAAACATTTCTTTCATCCATTGGTACCACCACTTCTCTGACAACTGCATATAAACTGGAACAAAATGGGGAGGCAGAGAGATTGAATAGGACCCTGGGGGACATGGCGCGGGAAATGCTCAAACAATCATGATTGCCCCAGTCCTTATGGACATTTGCTTACAAGTTGGTAACTTTCATAAACAATAGGTTACCAAACAAACACATGGGCGGAAAGATACCTCTAGAGCTGTGGGCTGGAATTCAACCTCAGGTTGATAAAATATATCCTTTTGGGTCAAAATCTTATTTTCACATCCCAAAAGAGAAATGGAAGAAACTGGATAATTGCTCCAAGCTTTGTTTTTTGGTTGGATAGCTGGAAGATGGCCAGGGGTGGTATTTCTGGGACGGTCAGAGCAATGAACTTATCTCATCAGATGCGGCTGACTTTGTTAATTTTGGGGCCAAGTCCAGCATGTCAAAGGATAGTAACAAAGGGGGCTTGGATCATGTGCTCAATGCTATTCAACTACAACTGGGAGAGGTTCCAACAGATGAGAACTGCAATGCTCAAGACCAAATGATTGACAATATTCCACAAATATTAGACTTGGATGCTCCCAATTCACTGAAAAAAGCAAAGAAATCCCCACACTGGCCAAGATGGGAGCAGGCCTGTCACAAGGAACTACAAAGTTTTGAAGAGTTTGATGTCTGGGATGTGGTGGATTATGAGGCTGGGATGAAGGTTCTGGACACACAATTTGTATTTTCCTTGAAAGGGGATGCAGACAACATGGTGGTTGACTTCAAGGCGCAACTAGTGGTGAAGGGTTACACTCAACAGCTGGGGATTGACTGCTTTGAGACATTTTCTCTAACAGCCACTCCATCATCTTTGCAGCTGATCCTGTCTATTGAAGTGAAAAGTAACTGGATCATCAATTGATATGACATCTCCACCGCTTATTTACACCGTGAGATTGATGAGCTTGTCTACTCAAGAACCCCAACTGAAATGGAACAAGACCTTGTTGGAAAAGTCCTCAAGATGAAAAAATCACTCTATGGGACAAAGCAAGACCCAAGATGTTGGTTGAAACACTTCCAAATGGCTATGACTGGCATGAAATTTGAAGTTGAAGAGGTTGAGTTATTGATATACCGGTGCCAATGGCAACAAGACATTTTTTTGTTATGAATGCACGTGGATAATGGGGTGGTAGTGTCAAGCAGTTAGGCCATGAGGGATTATTTCAAGGAGGGTCTACAAGCAGCCTTGACAATTAAATGGCAGGACAGTCTATCACAGATTGTTGGAATAAAGGTAACCCCCTCTGATGGACGGAAGATTTTACAAGAACACCTGAAAACTAGATAGTACAACATGTGGAGTCACACTTACAGAAAGCACTCCTATCTTCCTCAACAACCTTTCCAGAATTCAAGTTGGAGACAGGCAACTCTTAAGGAATTGAAACCACGGAGTTCCAGTCATTCATTGGTTTTCTGAACTACCTGGCAATAGAGAAGTGGCCAGACATCTTGTATGCAAAAAACCTGTTGGCTTCATACTCCTCCAACCCTCAATGTGAACATTGCAAGGCTCTGAAGCATCTTCTGGGATATGTCACAGCAACCAGGGGCCAAGTGCTGAAGCTAAAACCAGAGGATGAGTGGCTTGACTTGTGGGTGGAGGCCAGATGGGGAGGGGAGTTCCAGCAATCAACAAGTGGATTTGTTGTGCGCTTTTGGGGGGCCCCAATTGCTTGGATCTTGCACCAACTGAAATTAGTGGCTATGTAAAAGTTTGCTGCTGAATATTTTGGCATTGGTGCGTGAACCAATTTTATTCTATTTCTAAATAAAATTCTTGTACAATGCTATGGGAAAGTAGCAGTATACATATATTGCAACAACAAGAATGCAATTTTGGTTATGGAGGACAACAAATCAAGGGGAAGACTGAAACACATTTGTTGAAATTTTTTCTATGTCAATGAAATGGTGCAAAGGAAAAACTTTCAACTCCAATGGGTGAGAACACAAGATCAACTGGCATATATCATGACCAAACGTCTCTTTCCAATAAAACATAGCCAATCAAAACGGTTGCTCAACCTGTAATGTGCAACCATCAAATGAACTGCACTACCGTTCTTTTGTTTTTTTTTCTTTTCCTTTTTTTTGTCTTGTTTGGTTATCTGCATATCCTCCCTCCCTTTTCTTATTCTTATGTATGCTTGGTTGTTTTCTTGAGAATGCTCCAATGAGTTGCCCAGAGGATGCAAGGTTTGCAGCGGGTGTTGGAACAAGTCAGAACTATGGTTCTAGATTATACAAACGTTGCATAGAATATTCTCAATTATGACAAAGAATCATGTAAATACATACATATTGTCTATATATATCATGGAGTTAGTCACATCTGAAATGTAGCAAGGGAATTTCCGGTTTTTTCCTTCCAAAAATTAACTTACAGAAGAAGGAAGACTAGTACCAGGGGTGAGGCATCCAAAATGGATTGAGCTAAGAGATTCAGCAGAGAGGATTTAGGACTCTACTGTGGGTAAGAACTCAAGCAATTATCAAAATGATTTTGAATGACACTAGTAGGAAGGGAAATCCAGGAATGATTGGACTGGAAGTCAGGGTGCAGAACAAGATGAATTGATTTCACAAGAAAAGGAGCAGAAGGATCATGTGAGTTAAGGTTTATATATTTCTAGAAACTACCACTCACACTCACAATTGTCAAGAAAAGCATTTTTTCACACACCCCAATGGTGTCAGCTTGCTACTATTGCAGAGCAAGCTGCAAAAGTGACAAAAATAACATAAAAATAACAATAATATAATTTACCTAGGAAGCAGTAGGAAAACCATAAAAAATATTTTTACAGAAATGGATTCTCCACCCAAAATTAGGTACGGTCACTCACTTGCCCCACCCTTGAAATCCAACTCCTTATATTTTTAAATAATTAAGGAAAGAAAAACCAAAAATACCACGGCACCACCATTGAGCTTTTTGGCCAATTAAATATTTTACACACATTGTCACGTATAGGTTTCACACATAAAATTCAGTCAGAATTGAGGGGTTGTGTATATTTTAGGAGTTATGGACGGAAATGTGTTTTGTCACATTTCCCGCACGCAGCCGTGGCAGCCAATGCACCCGCGCGCGGCTGAGATACAGCCCTGTCACTCCGTCAAGGTCGTGTACGCAGCCCCGGGCCTCTGACAAGTACGCAGCCGTGGGACTAAGGGTTGACAGAGCAACAGGCGGCCTGAGAGGCTTAGGTACCACATAAACATGCTACAACCCACACGGGAACATTCTACATATGTGATAAATGTTCCCGTGGATAGTAGATAGTCTAAAAGTACATAATATTATATAAAAATACTTAAATAACCCTTATACGTATTTTTTATTAAATATAATTCAAAGTAACAAGAATGTCGAAAATAAGACAATGACAACTTCTAAAAATGTAGTAAAATACTTTGATATACTTTTATGAGATTTTCTAGACATAAATATTTTTGTGAAATACTAAGAAAACCAATGATGTACAAATATAACATGAAATCCCATGACTTATATTTTTAAGTAATTATTTTAGTAAATCAACTGAAACTCGAAAATAAGGAGTAAAATCAATATCATGACTTTACTCCAGTTATTTAATACATAATGAGAACTCACCTGACAACAGGATGTCTGTAGAAATGTCTATTAAAATAATTATTAACTTACTGGGAAAATTTACTAAGGATAATTAATTAAATAATACCTAAATAGGACAGATTAGTGTTATTCACACGGCCTAATATCAGTTATAAAGTAGAATAATTCCCATAACCTGAGGAATTAGATGATACCCGTGCTATAGCACCAAGAACACGTGACATGCTACCACTGGTTACCCTGCTAGCCTTAGTGTCCGTCCCTTTGAGCCCATGTACCCCTATAAAGGATAGTATTGGGACTCCAAAAGCTATAAATAAAGAGCTCTTTTGAGGATATTGATGGGCAGATACCCAGTTATATTTATATCCAGACACCTTGCCAAGGTGATCAAGTACTTATAAGAGATAAGTAAGTGATTTATGGCTCAGTCTGATCAATAATATCCATCCTCAACCTCTTTTTATCCATTAAAACTGCTGAGCAAACCTTATAACCCCAGTATACAGGTTTAACCCATCAGTGCACGTCCCAAACAGATACCCTAAGGATTTAATAATATACCAGTGATTTTTATTATCCTTTCTCTGTTGTGGCAGCTTTGTTACAAGGCCCTGCCACTCCACCATGTATTTTATATACATATTATCTTTGGGTAAAATATCCTTAAAACTAAAGAGCCCAAAGTAACCAGGACTATGTGTTTTCATACTGAAATCCCTGAAGAGAGGTGTTAAAGATACCCAATATAATTGTGGCCCCTCTATAAAAATATTTAATAATCAATTGATTCATATTGATTTATAACAATAAACCATAACCAAACCAATTAACCTTGCAATAAGCTTAATCCAAATATTTTACAGATTTTTGCTGAATTTATTAAATAATGAATTTATTATTTATTCTATCACCTCTTGTAGCTAAAGGTTAGCAAGGGTCTTGGCATCCAGGAGGCTGACTAATGGGCTCTTAAGAGCATTTTTAAACAATAATGCCAGCCCTGCCAACCATGATGCTACAAAAATCAATTCAAAAAGTGTATGAAAAATCTTCCAACTCACAGTCCAGGTACCAATTGGAGCACCAAACTTATTCAAAATGGATTTCAAAGAGATTGTGGATCAATCCTAGGGGGTATATGACAAGGATGAAGAGGGTGGAAGAGAAAATTAAGAAGCTGAAGAAATTGAAGACCCAGAGGCCATTCTACCTGAACCAATGGCACCAACACTGCCATTGCAACCACAACCAGATAAATATCCATCATCCAGTTTGTGATTGGTAAGAAAACCACCAAAGGACCCAATTCCAAGTGGGAAAAGACAGGAAACAGTGAAGGGACTCATTTCTCAGACTGATTCCACTACAAGCACTAGAGTGGCACCAGCTGCCTATACTACCCATTCTGGGGTCTCGAATGCATAAAGTGTCCCCCAGACCATCACCAAAAGGTCTGGGGGACATTTCTTTATTGACTTCATAACTTTTGGGGAATTAATTCATGGCAGGAATCTTTTCAACACACAATTAAACCCCAGATCCAATATTTTCAACTTGGATAAGTCCATCAATCCTGGATGGTAATTATATCTTGAAGGGGGCGCAAATCAATTGCCACAGTTTAAAATACCTTGAATCTGTGTTCCCCCTTCTCCAAGAGCAAAACTGGAATTTTTTTTCTGAATTATATCTACCTATAAGAAATTCAAGCGATATTTTGATAAAAGTGATAGGTGCAAAATAAAAAAACCAAATTATACTCATAAAATCTTCTAGACCATTCACTAGTTGGAAAAAAAATGAGCAAGTTTTTTTGAAGGGTAGCAGCTGGGAACTTTAAATAGTTGAGTGGTCAAAAAGTTTATCTGATCAATTGAGAAATGGTTTATTATAAAAACTCCCTGTTCAAGACATTGAAAACTTTATTCAGTACAAAGAAGATGCTGTGGATTCAATAAAAAAACCCAAAAGCAGATTGCACTCCATAATGAAAATATATCTAACCAAGGAAGCTTCATGTAAATCAGGAGGACTGGTAAATAATCATAGCTTTTAAATTCTCCTAATTGATTGGTTTTCTACAATGGTACCACCAAAAACAGAATATCAGCAAGGGGAAAGAAATTTGAAAGATATTATAGATTGGCTTTGTCTTACTGACTCACAAATTATTTCTATCCACTTCTGTTGTGGGGTTTATGAAGCTAATGATTCAGCTCCGCATAACAAGCCAACAAGATTACCCAATAAAAAAATTATTATTTTTTATTTTAGATTGGGGGTGCTTTTTTCAAACCTTCAGCTAAAATTAAGCTTTTATTTTGAAGTTAAGTCATACCCTTCATGGATCAATTTTTTGGAAATTCAATTTTAACCTTCCTGACCATGATGGAAAATCAGAAGCAATGGTGACGGTTCTATTCAATATCAACCAAAAACATGGGTAAAAAGCACCTCAAAAATTTGTAAAAGCTGAGGAATATACTTTTAGTATGAATAAAGTAGCTAATTAAACTCTGGATATCATTTTTATTGGAAATAATGAGCTTATGAGAATCTCTTTATAATATTAAAGCCTTAAATAAATATTCCTGCAATACTGGTCTTTTTATGAAAGTTGTGATGAATATACAGGTCCATCCTGGTGAGTATAGTAGTTGAAAGAACTGGTTTGAAAAAAGGATATAATTTTTTTTGTATGAAAATGAAAAAAGACCCAGCTGGGGTGGTGTTGCACTTCTAATTTAAAGGTCCAGATTTTAAGCAGTTGAATTCTCCTAAGATTTATTTATTTATTTAATTTTGAATTTTTTTGGAATGATACTTAAAATTTTATAATGAATTTAAAAGAATGAAAAAATTAAAACAAAGTTTTATAATCTATATCAAACTTATTTTTTGATCTTAAATCACCAAAATATATTAGCAGTTTTAAATAAAACATGAGTTACAATTGACCTCCCTTCAAGAATGAATAAAATTTGATTGCACATTTTTTGTAGAGTTTTTCAAATGATATTTTTTGTGTGGGTATTGAAGAGTTATCTGAATAGATTTCCTAAATTAGGACAGAGTTTGAACCCAGTAGTAACCAAGTTGAAACATTTTTACAGGGTTGCACATGCTACCATGTGCTTCCATTTTTGCCCTGGTGTATCTACCACTGAGAAAAAAGACATCAAATCTTTCACCCACTACCTTTATCATTGAAAATTTACAATCCAAGTATATGAGAGATCTTTGTAATGTCCCACAAAAGTTGGATTCTACTGAAAAGGAATGGCTAAGGAAATTTTGTCCTTTGTATCAGTTGGAAATAAAGGTTTCTCCTTCTCCTACTTTTGGAAATGCAGATTTTTTTCTGGAACTATAAACTTTGAATTGTACTTGTATACCTCAATTTATTTTTGATTCTCCCAAGTTTCTCTTCAGATCCAAGTTTCTCAATTTTTATATTTCATCCAACTGGTTTCCAGATTAAATAAATTTATTAGTATAAATTCATTTGCAGAACTGGCTTTGTATATAAAATTAGGTTAATTCATCATTTTTTCAATTATATCTTCAAAGAACTCAAAGATAGAGGTTTTTTTGTTCTTTCAATTTATTTTGGAATTGATTCCAAAGAAATTTGATGCCTTCTGATTTTCTTTACTGAGGATGGATATAGATTAAAATCAAAAATTTTTTTGGAAGTTAAGATCAGAGACCCATTTGTTTAATACTCCCATCTTTAAAAATGTATTTTTTCTGTTAACCAGAAATAAGAAATTATTCATAAAGAAAGAAACAGATAAGCAATTCCATACTGAAATAATTTGAATTTGATTTGAAAGAAAATTTAGGAATTTTGAGAGCAGGTGAATTGTAATTGTCTTCTATAAGGCTAATAAAATGATTTAATTAATTCAAGCAGGGAAGTGATGGATTCAAATAAGCAATAATGGAGCCATGGAAGCATTTGAATTAATTTCAGATCCAGATTTCAAAGGTATTATGGAAGAAATAGCTTGAAAAAATTCCCTTTCATCAGATTAAGGGGTTTGTCATCATTTCCCTCACTAGTTAAGTAATGCGAAAAATCTCTTTGAAATATATTTACTTGATCATTTAGGCATAAAAAACAGCTTTTGGGATGATTTTGGATTCTTTTCAAAAGATTGCATCCAATTGAATTTCAAACAGAAAGTTGATTTCAATTAATTCATCACCAAGTTGATCCCCTTGAATTCATTTGAATTGGTCATGGAAAATCCAAGGAGATTGAAAAGAAATCAGAATTTTTGTAACTTTCTTAATATTTCATCAAATTCTTGTGTTTAAATCATGATTGAAAACCAGAAACAGACAGGAGGAATATTCAAAAAGAGCATCATTTGATTTTAAAACAACAGAACCATTTCAAAATTCACAAGAATAAAATTAATCAATCAATGGAAACAAGTACAGTCAGGACACAGTGTAATTTAAAGACAGCAGAGAAGAAAATTTTTTTGTGGTAATTTTTAATTGGTATTATTGGGCCAATGAGTTTAATAGGAGAAATTTTGCAGTTCCCTGGTAAAATATAGGAGAATAAGTTCAGCTTGTGGATGACCAGAGGGTTGTAGTGTTAATTAAAGTCCTTGTTCCTGTTAACAAAATATGAAGAGCTGTGAGATATATAAGATTGATGAAATAAAATGAATGTGATTGTAAGTTTGAAGTATTTGTAATTATTAATTTGGTACATACTCCCTATCATAATCTTCAGGGATCTCTAGAAGGAATATATAACTCTTAGTGGTTAAACTGGAGGGTTGTTCAAAATGGGGGTATCTTGGAAAGAGAAACAATTTGACATGGGAGGTCAAAAGATCCCTTGAAAAATATAATTTAAAAATTCCCAGGCTAAAATAACACCTTAAAAATTAATAAAAAAAATACCTATTTTAAAAAAGGGAATCAATTGAGCATTCATTTTTTTCAAAAAAAAGCATGCATTTTGGCATGCTTTCTCACAAAAGGCTTGAAAAAACAGGGTAATGTTCAATTCATGGCTCATTGAGCTATGCACACAGTTTGAAATGGGCCGTGTGGCATGGCACATGGTCTAATTTGAGCTGTGTACAGCCTCCCACAGCTCACCAAGTTGTGCCACCCACCCAAACCAGTCTGCTTCTGTAAGGACTTCCACACAGCACTGGACCGCGGTGAGAAAAAAAAAAAAAGGAAAATGAATGAAAGGGCACTAACACAACCCATAAGATAAATAAACCTTCCAAAAAAACAGAAATCAACCAAAAAATCAAAGAATGTTCATTTTTTGGTTAAAAAAATAAACAAATCAATAAATAAATAAATGAAAATAAAAAAAACTGGTACTATCCAATGGACTAGCCCCAAGGTAAAAAGACCCAAAAAAACACAAGTTACTGGACTAGCCCTAAAGTAAAAAAACCAAAAAAAAGACAAGGAACTTAACAAGCCCTAAAGTAAAAACAGCAAAAAAATACAACTAACTTGAAAAGCCCTAAAGTCATTTCAACTTGACTAGCCCTAAAGTAAAAGGGCCCAAAAATTAAAGAAGTCTTTTGACCAGCCCTAAAGTAAAAGTTCCCAAAAAATACAAGTCTTTTGACAAGCCCTAAAGTAAAAGTGCCCCCAAAAAAAAGGTCAACTTGTGTAAAGCTGATCCCATCCCAAGCTTAACACAAGTTAAGCATGTGATGGAATCAGTCCAACAAAAGTTGAACTGACTTACCATTAAACTCTCATTCAAAACACTCAATATAATGACGTTAACTCAAAACACTCAACATAATGATGTTCAAAATGTGATAACCCTTTATATTAATAGAACTTGTTAGCTGCATGAGAATTACAATTTATATGATAAACAATTATGAAATGAAGTCAAATTCTATTAAAATCTAGAATAAATTTGTAGTGAATCTTTGAGATGATCAACCCAACCAGAGGCTTTTTTAGAAATCAAGGAATGTGGTTTTTCTACAATTGGCGGGATTGGAATCATTTCTACTTCAAGTACTAATAGAAACCAGTGGTTATTGTTTACAAAGGAAATAAAAATTGGATCTGATTGATAAGTAAGAAAATCCTTAATTGGAGGATAAGTATCACATGACTCCATTGAAATGAAACATATAGGTTTGGGATATGTGTCTGCTATGATTTGACCAATGTCCAATTTAGCCAGCCATTTTGAGAAGGGAATCTTTTTGTTATAATTATGACCAGAAATTAGCTTAGGAAAATGAGCAGTATTGAAAGCAAAAGAAATGCTGGACACCTGGTGTCAATAATTGCTAATGGGCTCTCACAATGGGGCAATATGTTGGATGATATCAGTGATGAATAGGATTGGATGATGAATGAATGATGGAAAAAAGCAGGGAGAAGAGCTCCTTAAGTACAAAAGATTGGCCTCTTGTGAGCCCATGATACAACAAGCCAAAAGGAAAATTTTCCGTCCCAAAAGAGATCTACAGACTCTACTGGCCTTGTTACTTGGTTTGGGCTACATCAGCCCGCATGGCAACAGTCCCTGTACACTTACAACCAGCCTATTCCGGTCACTTCTGGTGTTTCCACCATTATGGGGCTGAACCAGCCCCTTTACTGTTCAATCCCCTAGCTGTTTGTCTGTTACAACCGGCCCTGTTACCTCACATGCTGGCTGTTTGCCTAATGCAACCAGCCCCTGGCCATAAAATTGGCCAGGTGGGACCCAGGACACACCTGGGTCCAGTCTCAGACTCACCTGGAGGGGTGTGACCGGCCAACATGCCACCCCCCGCTCTTTCTCACAAATCCCTGGAGGGGGTGGTCAAATACCCCTACCAGGGGCCCTGGAGATTGATACCCCCAGGGCATTGTCATAGGTAAGTGGGCTGGGGGGGTGGTCAAATCCCCTCCAGTCCATTGCTCCTCCCCCTTGGTAAAGGGGGGGGGGGGAGAGTGCCCCTTGGACCCATGTCACTTCAATGGTGGAGGGGTGATCAAATCCCCCCCACAGCTGGTTGCATCCCTGCAACCGGCTCAGACATCCTCCTGGGCAAGGGGGTGATGAAATCCCCCTCAGCCTGACCGGTTGCCCTCCTGCGGCCGTTTGCTGGCTGGTTCAACCCAGCCAGCCATCTCCTTCCCTCTCGCAATGGCAAGCAAGGGGAGGGAGGGGAGCCGGGGCCGCTGACCGCCAGTTGCGACCGGCTGGGCCCGGGCGGGATCCCTTGGCCGCCGCAAAAGCCCCTTGCGGCCGGTTGGGCCCCACATGGGCCAAATTGAGGGAGACAAGCGGCCCCAAGCGGGCTGCAACACGGTCAGCAGCCCCAAATGGGCTGCAACACGGGCGGTGGCCCCATTGGGCCGCCTTAAGCCCACAATGTGAGTTTAACATACTTTGGCGGGCCAGCCTGTCTGGCCAAGTATGTCCAAAATAAAACTTGGGCCCAATTATGCCCATAAAAGCCCATCTGGCTGTATTTGCCCATATACCCCTCCGGGCCCAATAGGGCCTGTGTACTAATAGGCCTGTTTCATGCGTTTTGAGGACAGTTTCCCCAAATCCGTGATATCCACACAGGCCCTTATGGTCTGTGTGTGTTCAATGGGCCGCAGAGGTCCACCTGTGCATCCCATTTGGATTACACTTATATGTAACACATGCGCCAGTGAATACGTATTTTAACACTTTGCATTGATTTCTTCATCATCAAGTCTTTGTTTAATCATGTCAACCTCCTTTGAACCACCAAGCATCTTAATTTAGCATGCTATATGTTTCTGTAATGTTTCAATAATTCCCTTCCTAACTTTAAACCAACCATGTTCTTCATAACCAAGAGATTTAGAATTCACTCTAAATTGAAAATTCCCATCTCCAATTGGATCCCAAACCTCACCCAAGAACTTGTGGAATTTCTTGGGTATTTGATTGATGTATTTCAAATTTGGTTCCTATCATTAAAACTAACTTAGTATTCATTTATTTAAGTGGATTGATGAAATGAAAACTCACCAAAGATGAGCTTCTGGTTGAGCTTTTCTGCATGTTCTCTTCCTCTGAAGAGGATTCTGATTCCAAATTAAGTGATCCCCATTCACTTTCAGTCTCTTCCTCTGAACTATGAAAGTCAGATTCAAATTCTGACAAATTTGACTAACAATTAATCATTAGTCAATAACTAAGTTCATTAAACCAAAAAAATGAACATATCTCAAAAGAAAAGACTTACAATTTTTTGTCTTTTCTTGTTTGGAGCCCTTCTAGTTCTTTTTTCTCCCTTGAGTTGTTTGTCAACAAGCTCAAAAAAAGATGTTTCTTGACGCATATCTGTCAATTTTGGCCTGCCCATACTTGATAGTAAGACTTTAGGTTCAAGTCTTGGCTTGGATCAATATTTTGTAATCTTCTGAATGATGTACTTCAATAGTCTGCTTTGCTCATGATATGGAGATTCCAAGATCATTGCATTGAATTTTTCACGTAACTGAGTAATGCTTAGCATTTCATAGACATTGAAATGCAAAAATTCAAAAGGATCAACCACTAGTGAATTAGGATTCATTAATCAAAAAGCATTAATCACATTGTGATTTGAACAATCCAACTTGAACAATCCAACTTAAGCCAACTTACAGGACTAGAACTGCAAGGGTCATAGTCCAACCTCCACTGAGGATGAAAATCTTCAGGTACAAAGGATCCTCTGAATGCTAGACCGTCACCTATTTGGTGGGAACAGGGAAAACCCATAGTCTTGAAATATGACATGGTGCAGACTTTGCCCTCATGATCACGTTTAAACTTCTCAAATTTTTCCCTAACAATATGGATTGCCTCTTAAGACAATTTGTAACCCAATGGTAACAGTTCAGGGAGAGGAACTGTCCCTAACTTCATTAAAGAGTTATAAAGTGATGCATGAACTGAATTAATTTGATTTGAAACTTTTCCGTCAAGGCTTTTCCAAACATCCAACAGGTTTCCCAAAGAGTTTTCAAGGAATCTCTTGAGAGTTGCATGGGCCCCTTTAACCCAAGAAGTTGTTTTGTTTCCAAAATCTGGGTTTAAAAAAATCCAAACTGTTACAAACATCTCTTTGACAGGGAAAATTTTATTTTCCATATACTTGAGTACATCCTCATAGTCTTTCAAGAAACACTATACAAGTCAAAAGGTCAGAACCAAAAACTAGTAAGAATAAGAAGCAGTGATTTGGACCTACTCTGAGTTCCACATCATTGACCTTTGCCTCCTCCTTGGTCTTTGAGGCCCCATAATTTGCCCACAGATTGATAAAGCTTTTCAATCCTTCAACATCATTGACAAAGCACACTTTACATTTTGCTTGTATGTTTTTAGACAAGTTCCAAGTGCAAAACTGTCTTGATGAATCTGGGAAACTAGTTTCAATTGCACAAATCAGAGATTTTTCATGGTCCGTCAAAAAGACTTTTGGAAGTCTCTCAGGATCATAAGCCAACTCCTTTAATGCATTTACAGACCAACTGTAAGTACAATCCAACATAGCAATATGATGGAATTGTTTTGAAAGCTATAATACCTCTGGATGTGCTAAGTAAAGGGCCTCCAAGTGACCCTCTCCACTGAAATTTGACTGGTGAATCCAACTTGTTTCTTCTAGCTGTTCATATAGTACCTCCATAACACTTTTTCCCTTTAGTTCTGTAAGTGTGACCTTCTGCTTAGTATTATAGATTGTTTGGTCATCAAAATAATCATGCCCATCAATCTTGATCAATTTTCTCTTCAGTTGTAACATATTGAGCCCATCATTAATGCCTTCTACTAGATTGTCTAAGGCCACCCCCAAGATTCTCCTCAGTTGAGGATGCACAGTGGATTTTCAGATGGTTGATGGTTATGTTGGTTTGTTGGTAAGAGAGGCGCCACAAGGGGTCTGCATTTGTGCAACTTGCATGAATTGAAAAATTGCACCCAACCTTCCTTGTCTGAGTTTGTCTAGACCATTTGGTAAGAAGACTTCCTGAATAGGAACCATTTCTATCACAGGCTAAATCAACATATTGGTCACGCTTTCATTTGAAAACTGTGAAAGCGTAACCATGCTTCATTGCCCATGTTTGAAAATAGTTTTGTGCATATTCCCTAGTAGGAAAAGCTCTCAAGGGAGGTGGGTCAAGTGGATCTAGTAAACATTCATTGGCTAAATCATATTTTAATAGTTACATGAACCCAACAGTTTCAATCAAATTAAATATGGCAAAGACCAGTAAAATAAAATTTTACTCACCAACAGCAGTAATTTCCATTTGTGAATCATTTTGTTCCTCAATTTTCATCCTTGATGAGGATGAAATTGGGGCTTGCAATGTTTCATTACCCAAATCCTTTTTTTCTTTTTCCAAAGCTTTTTTGATGGTACTATCAATGTATACCTTCCATGCAGCCATGTCAGAAGAAGGAGGGCTTGCCACTGTTCCCATGCAAAAAAAATTCCATGCTTTACTTCAGTATTCAATCCAACCTTCAATTGATCAAACAAAGTTTGATCACTTTCAAGTTGAGAAAGAATTGTTCTCAGATTTTTATATGATATATGATTATTCACTTTAATTTCACTGGGGTTTGACTTTAATATCTCTTTGGGATCTCTAGGTGTGGAACAACAGTCCCAAAAAGCATGTGTTAATCCCAAATTTGGGCTGACAAAACCCAATTGTGGTCCAGGGGGTGCCCAAAATTCTGGCCCAGCTTCCAGGGGGTCGTGCACCCCCAAACACAGCCAATTTGAGCTGTGTACAGGGGTTACACAGCTCCCACAGGACCCCCCCGGGATTGCACATGTTTGAAACGGCCATTTGTAGTTTTCTTTGGGCCCCCATGGCTCATTTGAGCCATGTAGGGACCTACACAACTACCACATGGTTGGAGCCATGAATTTAACATTGCCCAAAAAATAAAAAGAATTTATATAACTTTTGGAATTTATATAGTTATTTTTTTAACTATATTGAAGTAAAATGTCACAAATCCTCCTTTTTAAAGTTCAACACAATCCCCTGGTTCGGGAAGGGCATGTTGTGTCTCTCCCTTCCCAAATTGCCACATTGTTTTTCTTTTTTTCTTTTTATATTTTTTGATTATTTTTTTATATTTTTTAATTTTTAAAAAGAATAAAAAATAACAGGGTAATGTTGAATTTAAAAATCATTTGAGTCTTTTACATGGCTCAAATGAGTTTTGTGGCATGCTACACAACTCTTATAAAGTTGTGTAGCCTCCACACAACTCAATTGTAGTTGTGTAGCCTCCACACAACAGTTGGGTTTTGTGTGGCACCACACACAACTACATTTGAGTCTTCTGGGGTTTTACACAACTAAAATTTAGTTGTGTCCCATGCCCCATAACTGCAAGAGTTGTGGGCCAAAAAAATAAAAAAACTAAAAACTAAAATAAAATAAATAAAAATACAAAAACAAACATAAATCAACCAAAAATTCAAAATATGTTGATTTTTTGGTTGAAATAAAATAAAAAAAAACTGAAGACCAAAAAATCAAAAACCAGTTGATTTTAACACCAAAAAGCAGTTGATTTTTTGATCAAAATTGAAAAAAAAAATTAAAAAGAAAAAAAAATCAAAAAAAAAACAAGTTCACATTGACTATCCCCAAAGGAAAAGTTCCAAAAAATATTTAATTTCAACTTGACTAGCCCTAAAGTAAAAAAACCAAAAAAAAGTTTGCTTGTCTTAAGCTGATCACGTCACAAAAATTAAAAATAATCCTTATGATGGGATCATGCCAACACAAGTTGAACTGAATTAACAATAAAATTTCTTTCAAAAAACTCAACATGATGATGTTAACTGAAAGCAATGAACACAATGATGTTCAAAATGTTATAACCCTTTATATTAATAGAATTAAAAGAGCAGCATCAGAACCCACACCCAAATGATGAAATTGAAATGATATTTATAACATAGAATACAACTCAATTTGATTTTTTAAATGATCAAACTAAACAGTGGCTTTTTAGAAATCATGGATCATGGTTGGAAATTACGGGCATGATTGGAATCCCATCTACCTTAAGTACAAGCTGAACCAAATGTTTATTATTAACAAATTAAATGAATATTGCGTCTGATGCTTCTTTTACACCAATTTTCATAGGAGTATAGGTAAAAAATGAATCAAATGAAATGAACCATATTGGTCCTCTACAAGCATCAGCTATTATTTGACCCATATCCAACTTTGAAGGCCATTTTGAAGTGGCAATGTTTTCATTGATGTCATGAACATCAAGTCTTTTTTTATCTCTTTTCAACATTTTTGATGCCCCCAAGGATCTTAGAATAGCACGTCTTATCTTTAATCAATGTTTCAATAAATTCCTTTTGTACATTGAATCATCCATTCTCATCATACCCAAGTGATTTAGCAATGACTCTAAATCGACAATTCCCATCACCAACCTGATCCCAAAACCTCCCCCAAGAACTTATGTAAGTTCTCTGCAGGTATTTGATTGAGCAAATTCATTTTTGGTTCCTGCAATCAAAAATTAATTAACCAAAATCCTAATCTCATTAAAGAAATCAATACTCACCAAAGATGAGCTTCTTTTTGAATCCTCCATTTCTTCTTCCTCCAAAGAGGATTCTGAGTCAAAATGAAGTGAAGAAAATTCAATTTTAGTCTCTTCCTCTGAACTATGAAATTCAGATTCTGATCCTGTGGACTTTGACTAACAATCATTATCATATAATCATTAGTCAATCAAACCAAAAAAATGAACCTTTCACAAAAGAAAAGACTTACAATCTTTTATATTTTCTTATTTTTTGCCCTTCTAATTCCATTTTGCCGCTTAATTTGCTTCTCAAATTTTTCAAATCAAGAAGGTTCTCTGTGGGTTTATGTCAATTTTGGCCAACCTCTACTTGATTGCAAGACTTTTGGTTCAATTATTGGATTTGATTGAAAATTTGTGGTCTTCTGAATCAGGTACTTCATCAACTTGCGGTGATCTTCTTCAGGATATCCCAATATCATTGCATTTAGTTTCTCATGTAACTGCCAATTTTTGAGCAATCATCAACATTGAGCTTCCAAAATTCAAAAGGATCAAACATTATTAAAGTAGGAATCATCCATAAAAAATCATTAATCCCATTAAAACAACTTACAGAACTAGAATTGCTAGGGTCAGAATACAAACTCAACTGCACATGAAGATCCTGAGGCACAACAGATTCTCTTGATGCTAGCAGGTCACTTATCTGGGGGGAAAAGGGCAAACACATAGCCTTGGAGTATGACTTGGTGCACACTTCCCCATCATGGTTCTGATTTAATTTCTTAAATTTTTCCACAAAAAGTTTCATTGCCTCTAAAGAAAACTTGTATCCCAATGGTAATAGTTCAGTGGGAAGAACTATTCCTAACTTTATTCCACAGTTTTAAAGGGTCACCTGAACCAATTCAATTTGATTAGAAACTGTTACGTCTAGGTTTTTACAAAAATACAACATGTTTCCCAAAGAATTTGCAGGGAGTCATTTGAGAGTAGCATGGGCCTCTTCCACCCAAGATGTGGTTTTATTTCCAACGTCAGGGTTTTTGAAAGTACAAGCTGTTAAAAAAATCTCTTTGATATGGAAGAGGTTATTTTCCATATACCCTAGCATATCCTCACAGTCTTCCAAGGAACACTTTATACAAGTCATAACATAAGTGTGAAAAAGTAAGTTGGTGGTAAAACATAGAACAGCCTGAGGATAGCTTTGGCAAAGCAAACAAGAAATAATTTTGAGGAGATGAACAGAAGAGACGAAAGAACTAGTAGGATGATTTTCACCAACAAGGACAATAGTTCTACAACATAGGGTTATGGCCTATGAGAAGACTGGGTAGAACATAGGTGATAGAGAAGCAAAATCACTAGGAAGACTCTTGAGTTCTTGGGACTGATCTGACTGGCACAAGTATTAATCAGAGGAGTTCAAAGATATTCTTCATGAGTCTTGATGTAGAGGTGAAGAAAGTTAGGTACCTACAGTTTTGAGGATAGTGTTGAGCAAGTCTTGCAAACAATTTTGAGTTCCAGAGTGAGGTTTTCAGGAAGATTGAGGCCTTGGAGAAAGAGAAGAAAAATAATGGGCAGAGAGATGAGGATCTCCAGAGTGGAATTGTAGAACTTAAGAGGACAATGAGTTGAGAGGTCTCTACCTGGAACTGGTGATGTGTCACAGGAATGGTGAGGGCTGGTATCTTAGGAAAGCAGACATGATGACGGTGTGACATACAGTTAATGAGAAAAGGCAATAGCGTAGAGAATTGAGTAAAGAAGGAGAGAAGGAAATGAGAATTGAATTAGCAGAAATATTAAATTTTTTAATTCATCATCCAGTCCCTTATTGTCTATGAGGTGTGACAAAGGGTCAAGCTTTTCTATCCATAGTTTTCACAGCAGGTGGTTAAGCCATTTTCATTCTAGGTGGCTAGTTGATAGGGAGTTGCACTTGGATTCAGTAGAGGAGTGAGCAACGTAGCATTGATGTCTGCTAGTCCAATAAATAGGAGAACCTTTGAAGAGACATAGGAAACCCATTTGAGAAAATTGGGTATGAGGGTCATCCCCCAGGTGGCATTGCAGTAAATGATCAGACTGTTGCCATCAGACTTGTTTCTGATTACCAGTTTGAAGTCAATGGTTTTTAGTAGGTATTGCCATACGCGTAGAACTTTGCGCCAATGTTTGATACCAGGTTTTTTGGAGAAGCGGGCTAGACTTGACACAGAAAAGCTGATTTCAGGTCTGGCCAGATTAGCAATGAAGTTGAGTTGGCCAATGGGAGATTGGTAGTTAACGCCAAGGTTTTTGAATTTTTGCACTTCTTCATTGGTGGCGGGCAGGAGATGCACCCCAGTAGTGCAGGGGTTGTTCATGGGTTTGCCATTGGTCAGTTTCATTTCTGGGAGCCATTTCTTGATTTGATTGGGTATAGAAAGACTAATAGAGTCTTTGCCCCGTTCAACCTTCATTCCCAAGAGGGTTTCTATTTTGTGAGCTGAAGAATCTTTGAAATTTTCTAAGAAGGAAAGTCTGAATCAATCTACATTCCCCACTACCACCAGTTCATTGAAGTGGAAGAACAGGCTGGTGACCAAGTCTTTTTGGAGATATAAAAATGGGCCAGAATCACTTTCATGGAATTGGTTGCTCTTGAGCCATTTTCTAAGGGTTCTGTACCAATTATGAGGGGCTGGCTTCAAACCTTAAAGAGATTTTTTTAATTTAAAATATTTTCTGGTCCTTTTTGAACCAACAGGAGTGTTAATGAAAACAGTTTTGTCTAGTGGAGCATGCAAGACAGCTCCCTTGACATTGAATTGCAGTATAGGCAGTTTTTTTTTCAAAAGAGTATGCTAGAAGTGCTCAGAGGGAAGCAATTTTCCTTGTTGGAGAAAAAGTGTCAAAGTAGTCAATTCCAAAATTTTCATTAAAATATGGGATGCAAACTTGGGATTTAAGAGATACAAGACCAGTGTGAAGATCCTGCTTATGCCTAAACGCCCAGGTAGTTTCCAGAGGGTTGGTAACTTCCAATTCATCAGCTTCTTCTCACAAATCCAGTTCTTTGGCAGTGGCAAGTTCCTTCTCAACGGAAGGGATTCATTTGGCAATTTTTAGAGCCTTGTGAATGTTGGAAGGAATCTTGCTCGAGTGGTGGTAGCCATATCTGTTGGGAGGCCTTATCAGTTTTCTATTGCGGAGTACTGGTCTGAGTGCCTTTTGAATGGTAGCTTCAGAGGTATCTAACTCTGAAGAGATATCATCTACCAACCCATCAACTTGGCTTCTGTCTTCATCTAGATTGGAGACAGGTTCTTCTGACAGTGATTGGAGTACCGGGTTGGCCAAAGTTGCAGATGGAGGTGCAATTTTTGAAGCAATTGGAGTAACCTCAAGACTTTCAGAAATATTGGAGGAGTTAATTTTGTTTTTTAGGAACTCAAAATGCTTAGTATGTATTATTTTTCCAGATTTCAAGATCAGTTTGTACAACAAGAGTCGGGGATTTTACCCTGTTAAAATAGCTTCCTGGCCTTTCTCATTGAGTTTGGAGGGGATTTTTCTGTTTTCAATGAAGATATATAGCCAAGGAACGCAGGGGTTTGAGCTAGGTTGAAGGAATGGTTGAGCCGTGGAGTTGCATCCAGGGTTATTCTTTGTCCAGGTAAACAGGAATTCAATTTAGTGAAAAGCAGCAGCTTTTGATCACTACATGCCAATCAGTTTTGGGAATTGTTGTGGCACTGAAGGCGGTGCTGAGAGACTCAATTATGTTCCTGTTGGCACGCTTGGCCTTGCTGTTATGTTGAGAATGGTAGGGTTTGCTGATTATGTCATTGATGAACTTGGATTTGAGGAATTTGGACAGGGTCTTGTTGATAAATTCTCTGCCTCCATCTGTAAAAATCTCTATTGGATATTTATTTAGCTTCTTTGCCTTGTTTTTGATTATTAACATTATAGTAGCTGTGGCCCCATTCTTGGATGGAAGAGGAAAACTAGACATGTACCCAGACTTTTTATCTAATACTGTTACCAATTACCTCATGCCTCCCTTGCCTGTAGGGTTCAGGGGTCCAATTAGGTCAATATGGAGACAATTGAATACACGTTTGGCGGGGTTCTGTTTGCTTTTGAAGGAAGATCTTGAAATTTTTGACTTCTTGCAGGCTAAGCACTTGATTGAGTCTTTGGTTCCTTGGTTTAGGAAATACCCAAGATATTTTTCCATCCTTTCAAGAATAGCCTGACCGAGTTTCTCATGTGATTCCATGAGTTTGGACTGATTTAGGAAGAAAGTCTGCTGAAACCTTGGAGAAGGTTGATTTAGTATCAGGAGGTTTTTTTTGATGTATCAATTGTAGATAATCCTGTGGGATTATATAAATAAAGTAGCAAATAGCTTTCTGGCAGTCCTTGAAGGGGAATTTAGTCTTAATTCTACTCATTTGAAGTATTAGTATATACTAAGAGTGGTTTTGAATTGCCTTCCCTTCCAGTAATATAGTAAGTCTGCAAAATGATTTATTTAAATGAATGGGTGGTTTCTTTGAGACTTAATATAGGTCTCAGATTAGAACTAGATGAGTTATTAATTGTTGTTGGTAGGTTTTTGTTGAAGAATAGACCAGATGTATTGGGTTATTGGTTAGTTATCAATCAGATAGGTTTGATCTTAACCAATATTTCAATATTAAGGGGTTCAAGGGTTTTATAAAAGGGATGGTTCAGGAGAGGAACCAAGGATGGGTTTACCCATAGGGGGCTGGGTAGAGGAAAGGTTAATGGTTTATTTTTGTTGTGCTCTCTTTCTTTGTAAGGTTTATTTATTGATTAAGGGGTGGTTTTTCTTTAATCTGGTGCTAAATATTTAGGTCACAGAAAAACCCTTATTCAAGCACCTTGTGGGTGGTTTAATTGTTTAAAGATGACTAATAACTTGGTTTCTGATTTCTTGTTTCCTTTATAACTGATTTACTAATAATATTTATCTGGGAAGGTACCACAGACAGATGGGTTGATGGTCCAGAGGCCTGATATATGAGGAGAGGTGCATGGCCAGATGGCATGATGATACAACCTGGATAGGGCAGAAATGCCCTCCTTAAATAAGATTTTTTCTGGTCCTCAGGAGATGATCAGGGCTGCGCCTGAGGGTGCCCTGGGGCTTCCCCTGTTAAATTGGGATACAGGTACATGAGAAATTGAAGCTGGTTGGAAAAAGAAACTGCATGAAACTGAGGCAATTTTGCTGGTTGGGAAAAGATTTTACAGGGTTTTCATGCCTGCACAGCCTTGCATAAATTGCTGTGAGGTTCTGATAAGGTTGGTCTTGTGCTGGTTGCTTATTTGGTACTGACTGTCCTTCCTGCATGGATTGCTGGGTAGCCCTTTGGTACTTGAGGAAAATTGGGTTGGTAACCAAGACCAGACTAAAGTTGATTTCAAAAAGAACAAAAAGAATTGAGTTTGAAAGACACTGAGTGAAGGAGAAGCAATGTGAAAAAAGCAATGGGATAGTAACTGGAAACAAAAAGGTCAACAACTTGTGGTAATGTTGATTGATGAGAGTTGCGTGAATATGGCCAGTTATGAAAGAAAAAAGCCAGAGTTTTGAATGATAAGATTGGATGAGGCTCCTTGAAGGAAAATGTGTGCAGGGGTCAGTGAACTACTTGACTGATTGAGAAGTTGGGTCAGGTTCAGATGTCTTACAATGTTTGAGCTGGCTGCCAGTTGTTTATTGGTCAATGATTGACTAGGTCTTTGAGACTTGGATGATGCAATTTATTTTTTGTTGAAGGGATTGCAGTTGGTGATGAAAGAATAGTGTGATCAGCTCCAGCAGTAAGGATTTCCCCAGAGACTTTGGTTGAGTTTCTTCAGAATTGAAGTTCTGTCAAACTGGAGTGTCTTCACCAATCTCGTGCGCGCTCTCCGTATGTGGTTTAAAAGGAAAAGGAAGCAGTGGAGACAAGATAAAACAAAAAGAAAAGAAATGAATAGAATTTCAAGAAATATAACAACAAACAGCTGGACATAATCTTAGCACTCCCCCAAAACTTTCAGATCAGTGAGGTATATAAATAAAGGCATTTATAATGCAATTGTTTGAGGTTTTATTAGCCGCTTTTGTAAGCGCTTTGGCTGTCATAGGCAAGGACAAGATCAATTTGGTGTCAATCAGACCAAGCTTGATTTCATCTCAAAGGCTTTTTGTTTTGATATCAATGTGTTGAGCTTTGGAGGAAAAACCAAATTTTTTGATTTTATTGTACAGACCTTTGTTGTCAATCAGATGTAGTGTGTTTTTGAATTTTCATGGGTATAGGTCTTCAACAAGTGTTTGGAGCCATCAAGCTTCCAAATGGCAGCTTGAGAGTGCCACACATTCAGATTGGGTTGAAGAGTGAGTGATACTTTGTTGGTGCCTACTTGTCCAATACAACGGGCTACCTTTGAAAGAAAAGATGAATCTGCATTGAGATACACAGGATTCTGTTAAGCCAGTACTCTCCTCCCCGGTGTTTGCATGGTCCCTCTTCTACCTGGAGGAGTTTCCCCTGGTGTCTTGGAGAACTCTTCTTTTTTTTCAATTCATACTTCTTTTATTTCTCATTTTGTGCCTGTACCTTAATTGCTCCTATCTTGATTCTTTTTTCTACTTCCTCATTCTACCTTCTTTACTATACTATCTTCCTTCTCTCTTCATCTTATTTCCTCTCTACATCTCTCAAACTATCCGCTCTGCCAACTCTCAACTGTCATTTCAAACCCACCATCTCAGCCTCCTCAATCACAAGTCTACAAATCTCTGCCTGGTAAGACTCAGACTTCTTGAACTTCCTCAAAAAAATCCTATCTGATCTCAAGTGCACCCAGTTTGGCTGCTTGTTTCTTTCCTGACCTGCCTTCTCTTTTTCTTTGCTGCCCTTCCTAAATAGCTCTTCTCCCAATCAAGCCATTGACCTCAAAGCTCTCTATGGGCTTTAGATGTAGGATTCTTCTCCCATTCCTTTTCTTAAGAATACTTGTTTTCTTCAAATTCTTTGTTCCTTACCTTTCTTTTATTTTTTCAGCCCATGCTGGTTGTTATTCATTAGGAAATACAGCTTAGTCTTATGAAAGTTAAAAAGCTAAATTCCTGCGACCAAATCTAACCAAACAAACCATTAACAAACCAGCTGGGGCGGCCAATTACTTCCATCAGGTGGCTCTAAAATCCTCTTTCAATGCCATCCCTCCGCTGAATGAAGAGAATTACTCCATTTGGAGAGATAAGATGCTTATGATATTCAATCTAAAATATATCAAGCACGCTATCACTTGAAAATCAAGTCCATTATCCAACAGACAAGACAGAGAAATAAAAGCAATAACTCTTTCAAAACTAGACAGCACAACCCCTGCCAACGTTCTCAACTCCTCCAACATAACTTCATCTAAAATCCTATGGGCCAAAATCACCCCGCAATCTTCCTACTTGGAGACAGCAAATAGGGCAAGGGTATTTGACCATTTTATCCACTCAGCTTTCAATGAGCATGCTATTGAGGGTTTAATCAGCTACATGCAAAAGGCAATTACAAGGATGACCAACATAGGAATTGAACTTCCCAAGGACATACTTGATTACCTAGTACACTTCAAGTTCCCTTAAATTCTCAAAAACCTCAAGCAACAAATAATGCATGTAGAAAAACATGTTTCAGTGGATGTGGTTTTCAATCACCTCACCCAATACAGTACCTAGAAGAAGACACAATCCAATACTAGAAAACCTGCAGCAGATTTCTCCCTGGTTTTGACCAAGACCAAGATCCATTAAGACAAGAAGAAGGTGAAAATGAGATGCCGAGAAGGGTACCATGACCCTAACGCTCTGCAGTCTGAATCCTCTGGCTTCCATCTACATCCACAAATTGCACCAGAATGGTGGGTCAAACAACAAAACCAGTGGGAAAAAAAATCAAAGAAGAATCCAACCATCAATTATCACGCCTTTTTAACCCTCTGGATCAACATGGACAACAATCCCAATCTACTTCTAGACTCAGGAGCAAATGTCCATATATTCAACAACTCAAAGGATTTTTTTTCCATAAAACTTCAGGAGGAATCAGAGGAAATCAAAACCGGAAAGTTAGAGGCCAATCTCAAGATATGCAGAACTGGAATGGTAAAACTAGAATGGAAAGACTCCATGATCAATCTAAAAGAATACGTTTAGGTACCCAAAATTGTTGTGAATCTCTTCAGCCCCAGTCTTCTTGTAAAGAAAGGTTGTAATCTATCTCAAGTCAATGACCGGTTCTCATTCACTAGAGGTAACCAACTCATATTAAAAGGGTTGATTCAAGACATCCTATTTGTCATAGAAAAAACCCCAATTGGCTGGTCAAAAACAGTCAGTCAATCTCTCAAATCAATCCTGCTCCACTTCTCTCTCTATCTGCTCAATACCCATAAAATTTATGGACACGCCTCTATCTCAACTCTCAAGCCAATTGTGAAGGAACTCTAAACTAACAAAGAGCTCCATAAGTTCCAATGCAACAGTTGTGTCAAGAGCAAAATTACCAGATCTCCCTTCTCCTGCGTCTCTTCCCTGGCAAGCAAACCCCTAGATCAAATTCATCTTGACCTCATTGGCCCATTCTCACCACAATCCAAGGCGGGTCACCACCACATTCTCACCCTAGTTGACAAGTACTCCAGCTACCTAGCAGCATTCTCCCTTACTTCTAAAGACAAGACCACTGAGTTCATCATAAAAATAATAGAAATTGAACATAAGAGATTGAATTACTATCCCTTCATAATTTTATCAGATAAAGGAACCAAGTTCATCAACTCCACCTTTCAAGATTTTGACAAAGTTAAACACAACAAACTGCAAATGTTGGAACCTTATCATTCACAACACAAAAGTCAATCTGAGAGAGCCAACAGAACAATTGTTGAATCCGCTTGGGCCATGTTCTTCTCAACCAGGCTGGCTAAAAACTATTGGAACATAGCCACTCAAATCTGCTGCTTCATGCTCAATCAAATCCCTCAAGAAGGTAATCACCTATCTCCCTGGGAGCTCATGTTTGGCAAGAGCATCCCTGCTAATTATTTGAAACCCATAGGTACTTCTGTTATATATCTTGCTAATTGCACTCAAAGAGGACAAAATTTCAACAAGTAGGGGCTTGAAGGCATCTTTATTGGGTTTAAACCTACCTTCCAATCCTATCTCATTCTCAACTCACTTGGTGCTTTTTTTGAGACTACGCATGTGCGGTTTCTCAAAACCCAACTGAATAAATTCCCCTTTCTCAAATCACGCGGCCTGGACCTATTTTCTCAATGTGAACTTGACAGCCACAAAACCAACTTCTGAACAAATGAAAAGCAATATGCAATTTGGGAAATCAGCCCTGAATGCCACAAATCAGACTCTGATTCAGAGGAGAACAACTCCTTGGACGCTCATTCCCCCAATCCTCCTCTTCCTCACGCTCTGGAACTTAAAATTCAAAGGACCAATCTGAGACCACAAAGTCAAATCCAAAAACCCCAAAGATACGGCTTCCACCATTACTACAAGCCTCCTTCTTATAAGGAGGCACAAAAATTCCCCAAATCGCCTAAATGGAAGAAAGAGTCAGAAGAAGAGATTAACTCCATTGAATCTCAAGAGGTATTGGAAGAATACTACAATGTACCCAACAACATCCTGAACACCACCTGGGTATTCAAAGTGAAGGAAAATTGCCATGGAAAAATTGCCAAATACAAAGCTTGACTATGCGTGAAAGGCTTTGACCAGGTTCAGGGCGTGGAATTTGACAAGACTTGGGCTCCAACTGGAAAAATAGGCTCTTTGTGCCTTGCTTTGCCCTATGGGTTGAAGAATAAAATGACCTTCACTTAATTTGATGTGAAAGGAGCCTTCCTTCACACAACTTTCAATGAAACCACCATAATTAAAACACCTGAAGGATAAAATAGAAAATCACCCTATCTAAAACTTAACCTTTGCCAATCTCCAAAGAACTGGTACAAAACTCTGACCAGCTGGATCAAATCACAAGGTTTCTTCAAATCAACCAGAAATCCTTGCCTATACCTAAATTTGTAAATGGGGGAAGCTATTTACTTCCACATCAACAATCTCATCCAAGTCAGAAATTCAAACACCTTTGCTACTAAATTCTTGAAAAGTTTCTTGAATTCCTCCTGCCACCCTCCAAACATCATCCTTGGAATTCTAATGGAGATTGATGAGGACAAAATCCTCCTCAGCCAGCCAAATCACATTGATTGTGGGTTGGAAGAACTAGGCCTCAATGACTGCAAGGACACCAACTGCCCCTAACTCAAAATTTCCATCTTGAACCGGCGTTGGATGAAGACCATGCAGAATTTTCCCAGCTTAATATAAATTAACAATTGGCTATCCAAATCTTAAACCATCTCTCCCAATACACTTGTCCGTATATTGCGTTTGCTGTCTAAATCCTGGCCAGTTCAACTGAAAACCTGGATTATCACACTGGAGGGAGGTGCGCAAGGTCTGGAAATACTTGAAAAACACCAAGGATCTCAAACTCACCCTCAAAAACAACCCCTCTTGGGAAATCATCTTGGGTTACAGTTACCTAACTTGGGACAATGACCCCACCTTTGGCAAATCTCAAACAGGGTATGTTATACTTCATTACGGAAGCCCGGTAATCTGGAACTCCTCAAGACAGAGGAACATAACCTACTCTTCCACCAAATCAGAACTAAATGTGCTATTAAACTGCTATCTGGAACTTAAACGGATCACCCATCTGGTCAAAGAAACGTGCCTCTCTCCTGAGTGCAAACAGTCAATATATATTGATAACAAGGGCTTAGAGGATAAAATAAAGAAATTTGGTTAACATACAAAGTCTTGAAACATCAATATTAAAACTAGAGTCCTGCAAGATGATTTCTCTCTTTCTAAGTTTTCCCTAAATCTTATCCCAACTAATTAGATGGTTGCGGAAAGCCTCACCAAAGCCTCCTCCATCAATTCCCTCAAGACTCTTCAACAAGAAGTCTTCACATAAGTCTTGTTGCATCTCTTCTCTACGCTTCCTCTTACCAGTCACAAAGGGGTTTAAGTCAGGACTCTCCCCCCTGGTGTTTGCCTGGTCCCTCTTCTACCCAGAGGAGTTTCCCCCGGTGTCTTGGAGAAATCTTCTTTTTTTTTTTTTGATTCATACTTCTTTTATTTCTCATTTTTTGTCCGTACCTTGATTGCTCCTATCTTGGTTGTTCTTTCTTCTACTTCCTCATTCTACCTTCTTTCTTATACTATCCTACTTCCCTCTTCATCTTTTTTCCTCTCTACATCTCTCAAACTCTCTGCTCCGCCAACTCTCAACTGCCAACTCTCAACTCTCATTGCAAACCCACCATCTCAGCCTTCTCAATCACAAGTCTACAAATCTCTGCCTGGTAAGACTCAGACTTCTCAAACTTCCTCAAAAAAATACTATCTGACCTCAAGTGCACCCAGTCCGCCTCCTTGTGCCTTTCCTTGCCTGCCTTATCTTGTTCTTTGTTGCCCTTCCTAAATAGCTCTTCTCCCACTCAAGCGGTTGAGTTCAACGCTCTCTATGGGCTTTACCTGTAGGATTCTTCTCCCATGCCTTTTCTTATTAATCCTTGTTTCCTTCAGATTCTTTGTTTCTTACCTTTCTTTTATTTTTTCATCCCATTCTGGTTCTATTCATTAGGAAATTAAGCTTAGTCTTATCAGATTCAGGATCATCTTCCCAAGTTGCATCACTGAAGCAAACCAGTTGCTTGGAGATCAAGCAAGGGCCAATAGCAAGGGTTAGGTCTTTGGTAGAAGCAAGATATTGCCAGAAGTTTCAAACTTCTTGCCAATGGCTGGCTTTGAGTTTTTTGAAATTTCTAGCCAGCCTTGAGACAGAAAAGCTAATATTGGTTCTTTCTAGTCCAGAAATGAAGTTCAGTCTACCAATTGGCAACCCATAGTTGATGTTTAAAACAAGGAAATTGTTGTGTTCTTTTTCATTGGCTGTTACAAGGTGTAGGTTTGGAGTGAGTGGAGTGGACCCTGGATTTGAGTTGGTCAACCCTAACTCTTTGAGTCCTTTTTTGATATTGACTGGCAGAGAAAAATGGATGAGACCATCACTCAAAACTACTTTCATGCCTAAAAGTGTGTTGGGAGGAGGAGAGGAATTTTTGAACCTACCAAGAAAGGCCTCCTTGAACGTGCCAACATCTCCAGTGAAAAATAAGTTGTTGACATGAAAGAAGACTACTGAGACCTGGTTGTTGCCAATATAGATACAGGGGCCACAGTTGGACTATTTGAAACCTTGAGTCTTAATTCACTTGTTCAAAATTTAATACAAGTTTTGCAGGGCCTGTTTGAGTCCGTACAGAGATTTTTTTAGCCTGAGGAATTTTAATTTTCAATTGCACCCATATGGTATTTTGATAAATACTTGTTTGCCAGGATATGAATGAAGAAAAGCTCCCTTTAAATTGAGCTGAAGAATCTCTAGATTTTGTCAAAAGGAAGAGTAAGGAATCCTCTGAGTGAGGCAACCTTTCTGGTGGGAGCATATGTCTCAAGATAGTCAAGGCCATATATTTGATTGAATCCTTGTACGCACAAAAAAGTGTTGAAGGTTGGTGCCTTGCCATGCGCATTTTTTTGATTTTGAATACTGGCACTGTATTGAGGGGATTGGTGACAACACTCTTGTCAACCTCTTCCCATATTCCTTGGTCTTCTATTGTGTCAAATTCCCTTGTTGCCGACTATTTCCATTCATGTATTTTAATTGCTTCCTCAAGAGAGTTTGTAATGTCTCTTCTAAGAACCCATAGCGTTTAGGCTTTGAAAGAGTGTCACAATTCTGTAGGCTATGTCTGATGTTGTGTTTGAAAACTGAGTTCTTATTGGAGTCAGCGTTGCATTCTACTTTGACACTTTCCTATGGTTTGGCTTTTTCTGGAGGTGTGTTGCCTGTGGATGGGGTAACTAGTGGCTGTGCAGGAGAGACTGCTCCTACTTCCTTGACTTGGTTAATGGTTTTGGTGTTGTTATTGAGTGGGATTTTGACTTAAGTGTGCGGATTGAAGATAACGTGCTTTGTATCAAGAATTTTGCCAGTGACAGTCATGACTTTGTAGGAGGGTAAGGCTGTATTAAAACCTATCAAGATGCCTGAGGTGCCTTTTTTGTCTAATTTTGACTTTATTTCCGTGTTGTTGAGTTGGTAAGTGACCGGAGTACAGATTGGCTTGATTTAAGCTTTGGGTAGTTCCTTTGAATGCATCTTTTTCCAAGGAGATTTGTCACCTTTCTGTTTTGGAATCTAATTGAGCATGATAAAAGCTCCTCTGAAAACTTCATTCCAGCAAGATTTTGAAATATTTGCGTTGGAGATGATGGCTCTGGCGGATTCAATGATTGTTCTATTTGCACATTCCACCCGTCTATTGTTCTGGGAAAGATAAGGCTTGCTGATGAACTGATTGATGTGTTGAGATCAATAGTATTTTTGCAGCTTTTCATTCACAAACTCACCTCCTTCATCTGAACATACCTTGGAGGGGTAGAGACTGGTTGTTTTATGATGGTTTTTGATGATGAAGATAAGTGTATGGGCCGTGTTGCTCTTAGATTTCAAAGGAAAGCAAGAGGTGTATCCCAAGTGTAAGTCAACAAGATTGAGAATGTACCAGAACCCCTGTTTTGAAGTTGGATTTATGGGTCCAATGAGGTCCAGGTGTATCTTCTCAAAGCATCTTACGGCGACTTTTTGTTGTTTAGTAAACCGTTTTTGAGTGATTTTTGCCTTGTTGCAACTGAGAAACTTAAAGCAGTTATTTTGAGAGGTCATTATATTGTGGTTGAGAAACTTCTCCATCCGCCCAATTGATGCATGTCCAAGGGATTGATTTAAATAGAGAAGCTAATTCTTGGAGTAATAGGATTTCTTTGACTCAGCTGCCATATCAATTACAAACAGATTTTTGACTATGGAGCCCAAAAGGATGGTTGTACAATGAGTTCTTTGGACAAAGGTATTCTGCCAAAATTTTGAGTTGACTTCAAGCTTGGCTCCTTGGATCATAAGAGCACCAAGTGAAATGAGATTGACTGTAGACTTGGGCACCCATGCAGCTTTTGTGAGCTTCAAGTTGACATCTTTTTTTGACAGAGCAACGTCACCTGTACCTTCAATGTTTATGGCTTCGTCTTTCTTTCCAGTTTGGTTTTTTTTGGCTCCGCTGGCCTTTTGAATAGTAATGAAAATTTCTGCGTCCACAATCATGTGTACCAAACAACCCAAATCAAGAATGAAACAACTAGATAGTGCATCTTTGGTTGAGCTTATTCTGCAGAAGAACAAGTAGAAGTTGGAATGCGCTTCCTTTTTCTGTTTTGAATTTCCTTTCTTGATTTGGTAATGAAGTTTTTTGGTTTTCAGTTCTGAAAACTCAAACCAGAATGAGCTGGAAGGATGAGAGGTTACAGCTGGATTGTGTTTTCCGTTTTCACATCTGGTTCCTCTGTACAGTTCAATATTGATGGGTTTGGTTTGATCAGCTTGGGCAATTTCCTTGTTTTTGTGCTGGATTAGGTGGTTGAGAACTTCATCAACTTTAATTTTGATTGTTGAGTGCATGATCTGTGACATTATAGGTTGCATACTTGAGGGGAATTTGAAGAGCACCAAATAGGCAAGAATGTTGGAATGAAGATCAATGCCAACTTTGGTCATTTTCTTCAGGTGTACTCTAACAGAAGTTACAAAGGATTCTATTTCTTTTTCCATGGTCAAGTGAAGAAAACCGTTGAATATTCTGGCCCTGTTTGCGGCCTGTGAAGAGGAAAAGTGAGCTTGAGTGGAGATCCAGATGAGTTTTGCATTTTATTCATTGACAACATCAATGAAATTGTTGTACGTGTTCAAGTCCAACTTGGCTATAATTTTGGAAACAAATTCTTGATTGAGGTCCTTGTCTAGCTTTCTTTGATAGTCAGAATAAATCATCATTTTGTATATTCCTTGCGGTTTGAATAGTTTCTCAAACTTCTTCCGCCAAATGCTGTAGTTTTTGGCTGTTAATTGAGGCGTGGATTTGATTAGCAATTTGATTGCAAGTGATCTGCAGTTCATTTCCCCCCCTGGTCCTTGCTTTGCAGATGGTCTTGGTCAATCCATTGCGGTAGAGGCTTTTAACCATGAAGAAAATTGGGTTGGTAACCAAGACCAGACTAAAGTTGATTTCAAAAAGAAAAAAAAGAATTGAGTTTGAAAGACACTGAGTGAAGGAGAAGCAATATGAAAAAAACAATGGGATAGTAAAAAGCAAAAAAAATGTCAAAAACTCGTGGTAATGCGGATTGATGAGAGTTGCGTGAAGAGGGCCAGTTATGAAAGAGACAAAGCCAGCTGTTTGACTGATCAGATTGGATGAGGCGTCTTGAAGGAAACTGTGTGTAGGGGTCAGTGAACTACTCAACTGATTTAGAAGTTGAGTCAGCTCCAAGTGTCTTACAATTTTTGAGCTGGCTGCCAGTTGTTGATAGGTTGATGTTTGACTAGGTTGTTAAGACTTGGATGTTGCAATTGATTGTTTGTTGAAGGGATTGCAGTTGGTGATGAAAGAAAATTGTAATCAGCTCCAGCGGTAAGGATTGCTCCCGGGACTTTGGTTGAGGTTCTTCAGAATTGAAGCACTCTCAAATTGAAGTGTCTTCAACAATCTTGTGCGCGCTCTCCATAAATGGTGTAAAAGGAAAAGGAAGCAGTGGAGACAAGAGAAAAAAAAATAAAAGAAATGAATAGCAATTCAAGAAATACAACAACAAACAGCTTGAAATAATCTTAACAGTAATTTTACTGGTTAATTGTTGGGTATCAAATGCTTCTGACTAAATATGTTTGTGTTTGGTGCTGAAATTGTTTGATAATACATTTTTCTGGCTGCCTGCATGTATTTCTGGGTAGCCCTGCATAATTCTGCATAGCCTTGTGTAGATGTATTGGATTGTTTTTTTGGATCTTGTTAAGACTGGTATCACTTCCTCCCGCCTGTACTGTCCTGCATACTTCTGCATAGTCTTGTTTAAGTGTATTTGCTTGTTTTTTTTTTGGAACTAGTTGAGACTGGTTCCACTTCCCCTTACCTACACTGTTCTGTATACTTCTGCATAGACTTGTGTAGGTGTATTTGAATGCATCCTGGGTGAGGTGACAGGAGCTGAAATAGTTGCACTACCTCCTGTATCTGTATTTCTGTATTCTGGCTGAGGAGACAGGGTTTGTGTATGGTTATGGTGTTGAGGGTAAGCTGTTACTGGTATGTAATTGAGGGTTTCCAAGGTATTTCTTCATGCCTTCCACAGAAATGTGAAAACTGGTTGAGTATGAGTTTTCCACAGTTGGAGGTTTGTTGGACTGTATCTTCTAATCAATGAGGGATAGAGGGGTTCTTTGGCTGAGTGACTATAGATTATTTGTGATGTAGAATCCATTCCTGAGGTTAATTTGAGGGTTTGAGCTGTTTTTACACTAGAAAATTGAGTCTGATGGCTATAAGACAGGTTTGGACTACCACACCATTGAGTACTCTAAGCCCTTTAGATTTTATCTCAAAAGTAGGAGGTGACAATTTGATATTCACATCTAATATATAACCCTTCTTCAGCATTGCTCCAATTGAGATCCAATTCACTGTGGCATTAGGTTCCCAAGGGAAATCCTCTAATGAAATGTGATTATTGGTAAAATTTAGGTTTGCAGTGCCAAGGACTTTTATAGAAATAACGTCTCCTTTTTTTTCCAGTTTTGATTGTCTCATTTCCAGGTTGGTTGACAAAGTTACTGAAGAGAGTTTTTTTCCAAATCATGTGAATAGAAAACACCCTATCAAGGATGAAACAATCTTCATCAAGGTTTCTGCAGTGGTTGAATGAATTGAAGAAGGAAAAGTAGTGAGATTCTTCCTTTTTCTTGTTGAAGCTGAGGATTTTGAGCCTGAGTTCAGGAAATTTAACCCAACAGGAGGTAGGAGGGTGAGACTTGAAAGCCGGATTGTGTTTACAATTCTCACATCTTGGAGAATTTGAGTCTTGATTTCTTTGATGGTAGAGAGCTGCAGAGGTATTGTTTGACTTGTTGGTTTTTTGACTGAACTTCATTTTTGTGTTGGATTAAATCATTCAGAACCATAGTCACAGTTAAGTTAGCACCAGAATGCATAATTTGAGAGTGTATTGATTTTAAGGAGTCCAGTAGTTTGAAGAGAATCAGGTAGCTAATGATATCAGGGGGTAAGGTGATACCAACTTCATCCAGCTTTCCAAGATGTTCTTTGACAGTGGTAACAAATCCTTCTATGTTGTTCAGATCAAAGCCAAGATAGAGAAATTTGAAAAAAAATTCAAGCTTGATTTGTGTCTTGACTTGAGACAAAGTGGTCCTTGGCAGACATCCAGAAGTCCTTGTTTTGATTTTTAATGATATTGGTGTTGTCAAATAAATCACTCTAGTTTGCTTTCTTTCCTTCTCTTTATTTCCCTTTGTATTTCTTTCTTTATACTCTATATTTCTCTCTTTATATTTTTCTTCACTTGATTCTTTTATCCTTTTCCTTTTTCTATTCTTTCCCAACTTCTATTTCCATTTCTCTCTGTCCTGTCTAAGATCTGACCTCTGTCACGAGTCACTTGTCAACTGTCACTCCCGCGGGTCTCTGACCACTGCCACCGGTCAACTTCAACATTTCACACCGATGTCTCTTGGCCTACTTCGTCCGATTCTCTTCTTCACCAATACTCTTGGGGAAGTACCAAGGAGGCTCTCTTGGCGGATTCCTCCCTCCTCTCACTCAACCCATCAACTCCGAACTCGAAATTCAACTCCGACAACTCGACTCTTTCCTTCTTTCATGATTATTCTTTTCTCGCTATTCTTTCTTTTTCTTCTTTTCTCAGTTCTTCCTAAATCAAGAATCGACTATCCTTAACTCATGAGATCTCCAAATCAAACCCATCAACTTGTCAAGTTCTGACTGGTAAGACCAATACTTGTTGTTCTTACAAATTAGTATACTTAATCTAACTCAAGATATAAATCTCTTCCTAAGTCTTTTACCATCACCAACCTCCTACCGCTTCAACTCTATCCACTCTCGAACTTTTCAAGTTCTCAATTCTTACCTGTTGCTCGATGTTTGTTTTCCTTCTTTCATCTTTTCTGCTCTTAACCATTTCTCTCTATAATCTTTGTTTCTTTTCTAAACTGATGTTTTCTACTATTCAGCCCTCTTGATTCTTAAACAATTCAAATTCTTCACAGTGATTCAACAGGTGTGAGTAGCTGGTTTGAGTTTGGACATAATGTATCTTGCCATGTTGTTGTTGTAATCTATTGACGCATGATTTGAACAACAGACCAGCAGCTAGGAAACAGAAGTGATAACATGAGAATCTGGAGTCGTCCTAACAGTGGAGTGTGAAGAATATATGAAGTAAAACCAACACAGAATGATAGATAGCTGGTGCTTGACTATGGCTGAAGGAGGAAGTAGCAAGGAAACATGAGAGCTGAGAGGTAAGAAGATGAAACGGATTGAGTCCCATGTGACTTGGAATAAGTTGAACTGATCTTACCAGTTATGAGTATCTAGGCTGAGGATCCACTCAGAGTCAACTTGCAATATTTTGAGCTGAGATTGAGTCAAGATTGAGAGTTGAGTTGGAATTGAGATGAGATTTGATCTTGAGGATTGAGTTGAGGCTGAGTTGAGAGTGGTTGAATAGAGAGGACAACAAAAGGGAAATTGAGATAAGGAAAGAGAACAAGAAACTAAACAAAATGAAAGTGGTCAAAGACTTGAATAGAGAACATCTTGCCCCCCGCCTTTGGTAGTTTTTGCGGGAGGCTGATAGTCCGGGTCGTCCACGTGGGCCATCTTGCCATGACCCAGATTACCCACATGGGCCGTTGAGCTTCAGCCTATAGCTTACACTCCCCTTAACTGGAGATTAGTCTAAGTTGTTGTTGAAGACCGCGTGGGTGAATTTTCTCAGTTGATTTAGATTGACCGCTTTGGTGAGAGGATCCGCAAGCATGTCTGACGTACTGATAAGATGGATAGTGAGGGTGTTGACCTTTAGTTCTTCTCTAAGCCCTTTTTTTTTTCAGGTCCATATGTCTTGTTTTGGCATTGGAACCAAACTTTCTAAGCTTATCTTCTAGTCCTTTTTTGTCAATGAGATGTTTGGAAAAGGTTAGATTGACTTGGAAGACTTCACCTAATAGGTGGCGAAGCCACTTGCCTTCCAGATAACAGTTGAGTAGTGAGTTGAGTTTGGCCTCTGTCAATGAGTATGTGATGTTCCGTTGTTTGTAGCTGTTCCAGGATAGGGGGGAGCCAAAAGAAAGACAGAGGTAGCCAGATTGAGACTTGCAATTGGTGGGATCATCACCCCATGACACATTTCTGAAGCATTCAATTGGGTCTTTTGACCCATCATATCTAAGAGTCAGCTTCAAATTCTTGGTGGAGTTCAGATATTGCCAAGTCCGCTTGAGTTTCTTCCAATGCGTTAGGCCAGGTTTGTTCTGAAAGCAAGCTAAACTGAATACTGAGTAGCTCAAGTCTGGTCAAGTTTGATTTGTGATATAATTTAACAATCCTATTGCCAATTTTTAAATGATGATGAGTTTCTTGAACTGTTCAAAGTCCTCATCTGAGGCGTTGCTAATCTTGCAGTGAGGAGTCAACGGAGTGGAACAGGGCCTTGATTTGAGTAGTCCCAGCTCCTCTAGTCCGTGCATGATGTGTTTGGGTTGGCTTAACAGAATACTGGTGGGCGTTTGTTTGAATTTCATACCAAGAATGGTGTTGGGTTTGTGAGCCTGCAAGTATTTGAAACAAGCGCTGAACTTGTCATAAAAGTTGTCTCCATCCCCCACTAAGATGAGGTCATCAACATGAAAGAAAAGAAATGATTGATTGTCGTCTGGTTTGTATAGGCATGGGTCACTGTTGGATTCCTTGAAGCCTATTAATTTAATCTAGTTGGTGAGTGTCTCATACCAGATCTTCGGAGACTGCTTGAGTCCATAGAGGCTTTTCTTGAGCCAAAGATACTTGCAGGATTGTTGGCACCCTTGTGGTGTTCAAATGATTACTTCTTCTTCTATGGGAGCAAGTAGAAACGCGGCCTTCACATCATATTGGCAGATGTTGAGCTTGTATTTCAGAGAAGACAGTAGGATTGCCCTTAGCAAAGCAATCTTGCCAGTTGGAGCAAAGTTCTCGTCAAAGTCCAGGCCATAGACTTGGCTGAAGCCTTGTACACAGATCTGGTCTTTGTGGATGATAATATTGACGTGAACGTTGTGCTTGATTTTGAAGACCCAGGTGGTGTCCAGGGGATTCAGCGGTTCATTGCCTTTGTAGTCTTCCCAGACTTCCTGAGCTTCACATTGATCAATTTCTTTCATGATTGCTCCTCCCCATTTAAGGCTTTCCTCGCACCAACCTGCCTGATCAAAGGTCTTGGGCTCAAAATAGTTGTGGAATCCATACCTTTGCGGGGGTTTGATGGAAGACAGGTTACAGAGGATTCTGATGGGAATTTCAGTTTCTCTGGCATCCTTGTGCTGATTTCTGGGACAATTTGTTGAGGAGGAGGATCTGATGATTTGTCCCTGGTGCTTGAACCAGAGTCAGAGACTGGTGATTCTTCATTGGATGAGTCAAATTTGGCGGGTGGATCTCAATAGTTCATACAGGCTGTTGAGGCGTCATTTGGCTCAGGTGTGATGCCCCACTTGTTGGATTCAGCTAGACTGAAGTCCATATCCACAACAGAGTTGATCTCAAGATCTTCTACCATCTTTTTTAAGAATCAGACGTGCTTTGATAGGATGATCTGACCATTGGGTGGAAGAATTTGGTAAGACAGGAGATCAGGGTTGTACCCAATTAATTTTCCTTCTATTCCTTTGGGATTGAATTTTTCACCCTTTATCCGTCTTTGATTCAGTGCAATTGAGGTAATACCGAGCGGTTGTAAATAATTAGGCGGGAGTGGTTGCAGTTTGATGAGTTCCCATGGGGATTGTTCCATATCATCTTTTGGAATCTGATTGAAACTGATACAGCACAACTTGAGCACTTCTGACCAGTATTTCTTGGGAAATTTTGCCAAGCTCAAGGATGATCTCACACTCTCAACAATTGTTTGATTGGCTCTCTCGGCCCTGCTATTGTGTTTGGGGTGGTATGGTTCAGTGATAAGATGGTTGATGAATCTCTCCTTGAGATATTGCACTAACCTATTGTTTGTGAATTCCGTACCGCCGTCCAAACATACGGTAGATGGATAGTAGCCACATTTATTCTTCTTCTTCTCAATGACTTCTGTTAGCACTGAGGCGACGTCATCCTTCCAAGTTAGGGGAATGCCTGATATATAGCCTGAATGGTTGTCCACCACCATCAGAATGTACCTTTTGTGTCTATGGGATTCTGGAGTTATTGGACCGATTAAGTCTAGGTGTATCTTTTCAAAAGGTTTGGTAGCTGAGGTGGAGGTGGCCTTGAACGGAGACTTGGTGATTTTGCACAAGAGGCAGTCCTTGCACTCAAAGGTGTTGCTTTTTGTGATGTCACCTTGAATTCCCTTGATCTTGGACAGACAACCAAGGGGGGCATGGTTGTAGGTTAGATGAAGATCCTTCAAGGACCTTGGCTGATTTTGGTGTGTCCAAAAGCATTCTTCTTCTCCTCCAGTTTTGAGCGGCATATCTAAGACAAAAAGATTGTTGATGATAGAACCTCAGCAGACCTTGTCATTTCCTTTACGGAGTTCGAAATGTCCTTTTTTTGCTTCCAGAGAACATCCCTGCTCAAGAAGCTTCCCTGGGCTGATGAGATTGACAACTATATCCAGGAAATACAGACAATTGGAGAGAGAGATGGTGTGGTCCTTTCACTTCAATCTTACGGTTCCCATTCCTTGGATTGGTAGGTTTTTGCCCGTCTTTCCAGTTGTGATGTATTCTTGTGAGTGCGGCTTGAGAGTGGAGAAGAATTTGGACTTGTTGAAGATATGAGAGGTGGCTCCGCTGTCAACCAGAATGTTCTTCTCTGCTCCAATGCTTGAGTCGATCCATCGGGTCACGAAGGCATGGAAATGGGCGCATTCTTGGGACTTTTTCTGTTTCTATTTCCACTTACTTTGAATTTCTCTCCACCATTCTGGAGCTTTGTCTGGATGAAGATGGAAGCACTCCAATTCTGAGTGATTTTTATCTTTATTTGGATTGTGGTATCCCTTGATGCATCGGCTTGCCAGATGGTTCTTGGTCTTGGTCTGGATTGTGGCCAATGCCGTTTTGGTGGTACCTCGGAGTATTCCTTTTTTGGTGAGTTCTGCCTAGACCTTGTTGTGGTATTGGATGAGGTGATTGCACACAAATTCAACTGAGATCTGCTTGTCTGAGTGCATGAGCTGTTGTTTGAGGTCTTGTAGGTTTTCAGGGAATTTAAACATTGTCAGATACGCCAAGATGTTGTTTGGCAGTTCTATGCCAATATTGATCATCTTCTTGATGGAGGTCTTGACATTGGTGACAAATTTCATAATTTTGTCCTCCTTGAAGGTGATATGTAAGAAGTTGTTGAAGATTATTGCTCTGTTTGAAGCTTGAGACAAGGAGAATTGTTCCTTGATAGCCTTCCATATCTCTTTTGCCGAATTAATGTTGGCTGCGCTGATGATGTTGTTGTGCGTTACAGAGTTGACTTTAGATATGAGGAGTAATTGAATTTCATTGTTGTCTTGACTTGTGAGGGTTCTGGAGCCTGACTCAAGTGTTTCCAATACTCCCCTGGGTTTGAGCAACACCATCATCGTATACTTCCAAATGCCATAATTGTCTTTGGTCAGTAACAGGGTAGTCTCGAGGGCCATTTTGAGCATTGCTTGTTGGAAGGAGTCCAACAAGAATACCAATGCGGAAGCCATAGTCCCTTGTCTTGCTGGTCGAGTAGGAAGAGCCTTTGGCTTTCAACCGTGTAATTTATTGACGCATGATTTGAACAACAGACCAGCAGCTAGGAAACAGAAGTGATAACATGAGAATCTGGAGCTGTCCTAACAGTAGAGTGTGAAGAATATATGAAGCAACACCAACACAGAATGATAGATAGCCGGTGCTTGACTATGGCTGAAGGAGGAAGTAGCAAGGAAAAAGGAGAGCTGAGAGGTAAGAAGATGAAATGGATTGAGTCCCATGCGACTTGGAATGACTTGAACTGATCTCACCAGTTATGAGTATGTAGGCTGAGGATCCACTTGGAGTCAACTTGCAATATGTTGAGTCAAGATTGAGTTGAGATCAAGAGTTGAGTTGAAATTGAGATGAGAGTTGATCTTGAGGATTGAGTTGAGGCTGAGTTGAGAGTGGTTGAATAGAGAGGAAAACAAAAGGGAAATTGAGATAAGGAAAGAGAAAAAGAAACTAAACAAAATGAAAGTGGTTGAAGACTCGACTTGAGACCATCTTGCCCCCCCGCCTTTGGTAAGTGGTCATGGGAGGCTGATAGTCCGGGTTGTCCAAGTGGGCCATCTTTCCGTGACCTGCATTACCCACATGGGCCGTCGAGCTTCAGCCTATAGCTTACAGTTGTCATCAGGAATTTCCTTGTGCGGGTTGTCTGAGTTCATTAGATTTAGGATTTTTCTCGAATTTTGAAAAGCCTCTCCATTTCCTTCTTCCATATAGAATAGTTTGTGTTGGAGAGTAGCAGAGTGGATTCCATAAAAGATTTTTTTTCCGGAGCTTTGAATTTTCCTTCTCCTCCTGGTCCAGGGGATTCCAAAGTTTTTTCCATGGTGATTTAGCAATTTGAGTTTGCTTTGGCTTTTAACCATTTGAAAAAGTAATTTGGTGGTAAAACCTAGACCAGGATGAGGATAGCATTGGAAAAGAAAACAAGAAATAAGTCTGAGGAGATTAACAGAAGAGAGGATAGAACTAGTAGGATGATTGTCACCAACAAGGAGGATATTTCTACAATGTAGGGTTACGGCCTATGAGAAGACTGGGAAGAACATAGGTGATAGAGAAGCAAGTAGGTGATAGAGAAGCACAATCACTAGGAGGACTCTTGAGTTCTTGAGACTGATCTGAAAGGCACAAGTATTAATCAGAGGAGGTCAAAGATGTTCTTCATGAGTCTTAATGTAGAGGTGAAGAAATTTAGGTATCTACAGTTTTGACAATAGTGGTGATCAAGTCTTGAAAACAATGTTGAGGTCCAGAGTGAGTTGTTCAGGAAGATTGAGGCGTTGGAGAAAGAGAACAAAAATAATGGGAAGAGAGATGAGGAGCTCCAGATCGGAATCAAAGACAGTAAGAGGAAAATGAGTTGAGAGGTCTCTACCTGGCACTAGTGACGTGTCACAGGAATGGTGTGGGCTGGTTTCTTAGGACAGCAGACATGATCATGGTGTGAAATAAAGTTAATGAAAAGGGGATTGAGTAAAGAACTGAGCAAAGAAGGAGAGAAGGAAATGAGAAAGTAATTAGAAGAAACATTAACAGTAAGCACCCAAAACTGGGAAGATTAAAAGTAGAGGAAGTGATTTGGCACTTATGCTGATTTGGGCATTGTTTACCTTGGCCTCCTCCTTGGTTTCAGAGGCCCAATACATTGCCCATAGAGACATAAAGCTGTGCCACCCTTCAATGTCATTATTCAAGCAAAATTTAAAGTTTGATTTTATTTTTTTATACAAGTGCCACAAACAAAACTGCCTTTTTGACTCAGGGAAACTATGTTCTATAGCAAAAATCAGAGCTTTTTCATGGTCCATCAAAAATACTTTGGGAAGTCTCTCAGGATCATAAGTAAGATCCTTTAGTGATTTTATAGGCCAATTGTAGGAATTGAATGTTTCTCTTGTTATAAAAAAAGAGCTTTTGTGAAATTGTTTTGGTTGGCCATCATTCCTACAACATGAAATAGGGGGATATTGTAATATTTTTTTTATAAATACAATTCCCTCACCACATGATTTTTTTGGATGAGCCCAACCTGAATCACAAAGTTGTTCAAAGAGGACCTCCATAAAAATTCTTACCTTGAGTTCTTCAAGCCCTACCTTTTGCTTAGTGTTATAGATTTTTTGGTCATCCACATACTCCCCACCATCAATCTTGCTCAATTGTCTTTTGAGTTGAAATTTATTGAGCCCATAATTCACTCCTTCCCTTAAATTCTCTCAGGAAACCCGAGGGATTCTCCTGATTTGAGGATGCACTGAGGGGTTTGGGGATGGTTGATGGTTATTTTGATCATTTTTGTAGGAGATTTTCCAAAAGGATTCTGCCTTTGGGTGACTTTCATGGATTAAAAATTGGCACCCAACCTTCCTTATGTGAGTTTTCCTGGAATTTTTTGGTGAGCAATTGGCCAGAGTAGTAACCATGTCTATGAAAGGCTAAATCAACATATTTATCAAGCTTTGAGTTTAAAAATACCAAAGCATAACCATGATTCATTGCCCATGTTTGAAAATAATGCTTTACCACTTCCTTAGTAGGAAAGGCTCTCACCAGAGGTGGTTCAAGTGGATCTGGCACCAATTTAGTTGTCATATCATACTGACATAGTTAAATAGTGACCAGCCCTCAATCAGTTTATTCATAAAATCAATCAAATCAGGCAAAGGCCAGAGTAACATAAAATCTTACTCACCAAAAGAGGTCATTTCCATTTGTGAAACACTTTGTTTCTCAATTTTAACCCTAGATGAGGATGCAATTGGGGCTTCAAAGGTTTCATTACCCAAATCCTTTTTTTCCGCAGCTTTGTTAATGGCACCATCAACGTAGTCCTTCTGAAGAGTTTGGAGGGAGCAGGGTTATTTGGAGAAGGAAGGAGTATGGTAGGCTGCTGAAGAGCCAAATGAGATGTATTGATAAGGCTACAAAGATCCAAGGAAAGATGGAAAGTACTTGTATAGTCAAGTGGAAATGATCTGAAGAGGAGGAAGGGACACTCCAGTTTAGTTTTCTGGTGATCACATGAGTTCCCATTCCTGGTCCAAGGGGAGGACCAGTATTTAGGCACAACTGGAGAACCCCAAATGGTGCCTGAGGTATCAGGGTTGAAACAATTAGAGAGCCCCCAGAGGGGGCCTGAGACTAAATAATAGGATAATCAAAGCGGTAAGATAGAAGTAAGGCTGACTAAATTGGTCAGTTACAAAATATGAACAGAAAAAAGACAACACACCACCTTAACTGAAAAATTTAGGAACCTACTTAAAACCAGTAAAAATTGCAGGGATTCATAAGAAATGAGAGGAGAATATGAGAGTTTGAGGAATAAATGACAAGACACCACCTTTTCAGGATATGAGATGGGGAAGGAAAGCCTATTTTAAGAGGAGCAACAAGGACCTCAGGCATAGTTGCCTAGCATCATGAAAGCCTATTTTAAGAGGAGCAACAAACACTTCAGGAATAGTTGCCTAGCATGATATGGGAGGATAATATTACTATTTTAAGAGGAGCAACAAGGAACTCAGGCATAGCTGCCTAGCTTAATGGGGAGGATGATGATGATGATGATGATGATGATGATGATGATGATGATGATGATGATGATGATGATGATGATGATGATGATGATGATGATGATGATGATGATGATGATGATGATGATGATGATGATGATGATGATGATGATGATGGTGATGGTGATGGTGATGGCAATGGTGACAATGATGGTGAAGGTAATGGTGGTGATGATGATGATAGAGATGAAGTTGGAATGCAGTGGTGACAGTTATTGGATAATGGTGGTGGATGACAGTATGTAATGGTAAAGAATTTGGTTAAGATAATGAAAGAGGTTGGACAGTAGTGTCAGCTTGCTACTATTGCAGAGCAAGCTGCAAAAGTAACAGAAATAAAATAAAAATAATAATAAAATTTACCTAAGAAGGAGTAGGGAAACCATATATATTATTGCAAAAATCGATTCTGCACCCAAAATTAGGTAGGGTCACTCAATGACCCCACCCTTGAAATCCAACTCCTTATATTTTTAAATGATTAAGGAAAATAAAGACCAAAATACCACGGCACCACTATTGAGCTTTTTGGACAACTAAATATTTCACATGTGTTGTAATGTATAGGTTTCACACCTAAAATTCAGTCAGAATCGGGGTGTTGTGTATATTTTAGGAGTTACAGATGGAAATGTGTTCTGTCACCATTCCCAAACGCAGCCGCGGAAGCCAATGCACCCGCGCACGGCTGAGCTACAGCTCTTTCACTCTGTAAAATTTGTGTAATCAGCCCCAGGCCTCTAACAAGTACACAGCCGCAGGAATACTGGTTGACAAAGTGACAGGTAGCATGAGAAACCTAGGTAACGCGTAAACATGCTACAACCTACACAGGAACATTCTACATATTTAATAAATGTTCCTGTGGATAGTAGATAGTCTAAAAATACATAAAATTATATAAAAATACTTAAATAACCTTTATGCGTATCTTTTATTAAATATAATTCAAAGTACCAAAAATTTCGAAAATAAGATAATGACTACTTATAAAAATATATTAAAATACTCTAATATATTATTATGAGAATTTCTAGACATCAACAGTTTTTTGAAATACTCAGAAAACTTATGATGTAAAAATATTACATGAATAGCTATGACTTACATTTTGAAGTAATTAATTAGTAAATCAACTGAACTTTGAAAATAAGGAGGAAAATACATACCATGACTTTACTCCAAATATTTAATACATATAGAGAACTCACCTGACATCAAAATATCCGTAGGAATGTCTATTAAAATAATTATTAACTTACTGGGAACATTTACTAAGGATAATTAATTAAATAATAAATAAAAAGGACAGATTAGTGCTATTCATATGTCCAAATATCAACTATAAAGTAGAATAATTCCAATACTCTGAGGAATTAGATGCTACCCGTGCTGTAGCACTAAGAACACGTGACAGGCTACCACTAATTACCCTGCTAGCCTTAGTTTACGTCCCTTTGAGCCCCTGTACCCCTCAGAAGGATAGTATTGGGACTCCAAAAGATATAAATAAAGAGCTCTTTTGGGGTTATTGATGGGAAGAGACACAGTTATATTTATATACAGACACTGTGTCAAGGTAATCAAGTACTAATAAGAGATATGTAAGTGATATATGGCTCATTCTGATCAATAATGTCCATCCTCAACCTCTTTTTATCAATTAAAACTGCTTAACAACCTTATAACCCCAGTATACAGGTTTAACCAATCAGTGCACATCCCAAACAGATACCCAAAGGATTTAATAATATGCCAGTGAGTTTTATTATTTTTTCTTGTTGTGTCAGCTTGTTTATAAAGGCCTGCAACTCCACTCTTTATTTTATATACATATTATCTTAGGGCAAAATATCCTTTAAACTAAAGGGCCCAAAGTAACCAGGCCTATGTGTTTTCATACTGAATTCCCTGAAGACAGTTTTTAAAGATCCCCAATATAATTGTGGCCCCTCTATAAAAATATTCATTAATAAATTTATCTATATCAATTCATAAAAATAAACCATAACCAAACCAATTAACCTTTCAATAAGCTTTATCCAAATATTTTACGGATTTTTGCTGCATTTGCTGAATAATATACTTATTATTTATTCTATCAACCCTGGTACCTGAAGGATAGCAAGGTTCTTGGCATCCAGGAGGCTGACAATTGGGGGTCTGGCCGGTAAATATTCCATTTTATTATATTTAATACCTTGTACCAGACATTTCATGTAAAATTAAATCAAAGATAGATTTATATGACTTTGTGACTGTGATTCATCATTCAATTCTTTTGAAGTGGATTGGAAAACCAATGCAGAATTAATAATCTATAATTCAAATATTTCAAAGATAAGAAAAGAAGAATATATTAAAAATTATAAACCTACTGGTTGGGAGGCTTTAACTCAAGCTGAACAACTTAATATCTCTTCTGCACGTAAACACTTAGATAAAATGCTTGAGCAAGAAGCTCTTGAGAGGCGTATCAACTTCCAGGCCCTATTAAAAAAACATAAATCTTGGAAGAAATACCCTATAAATTACTTTTTGAAATATAAATGTAAGTATAAAACTTGTATTAACATATTATTTTTTTTAAATAATATTAATATATTTTTTTGAACAATAAAATAACCTTTATCATCAGTGAACCCTCCTATACCAGAAATCACCACAAATGAAAGTGATTTATTGGATCAACAAGTCCCAGATATCTCTGGACGCCCTGAAAATATTGATTGGATGGGTGAAGGCCTCATTGGGACACATCAAGACCCCATAGGATCACCTATTCAGGAACAATTTAATCCCAATAAAATCCTGGTTACTTTGAATATGAACTTAAACGTAACACAAGAGACTGAAGTAGAATTCCCTACTATGGTGTTTTGCCAGGAGCCCCCAGTAACCGTGAGACCACCAATAATGACAACCATGAGGGGACTGGAACTTGTGAATCAATTGTTGATGGACAAGGAACAGCCCCAAGTACTTCTGACCTCCCCCAACCTAGAGCTGGAGAAGGTAGTAGAATTAAGCCCCCCTCCATTACAAGAAGATTCCCTGCAGCCAACCCAGAAGAATCTGGCCAAGGAAGCCAGGATCAAAGACTTAGTACTTAGTCAGAGAGCACATGAAATATTGGGAAGAGTCCAAAGAAGCCCAAGCCAAAGAGGACATGGTATCTATGAAAAAGATAATCTCCCAGGCAAAAGATTCCCAGATAGCTCTTCAAAACAAGATTCCAAGGAAAGAGGTAGAATCCTACGTAGAAAAGTGGAATCCTTGGGATCAAGTAGTCCAACTTAAAGGCAAAGGATCAGGAAAGAAGAGATCTTCTTCCCATCCAAAGCCAAAGGGAAAGAAGGATTGGGATCAGATAAGATCCTTAGCTCAAAAGTGGAAAAAAGGTGTAAAACAATTAACCTCTAATTTGGAACCCAGTCACTTGTCTAAACCAACCTCTGATGTAATTACTTCCTTATCTAATGATATGCGCCATAATTAAAGATTGTTTGTGGAAATTTGGATGCAGTTTATACACAGATGGATAAGTTAACCTCAGTAGTAGCCAGTTTAATAAATAACCAAACAAAAACTTTAGGAATGGAAGATATGAAAGAACATACAGAACAATTATTGGAGACAATTAATCAAGGTAAAATCAGACAGACTGAAAAAATTCAGAATATGTTATCAGGTATCCAAGAAGATTTTATTATGTCTTTTCAAGCTTTAAATGAATAATTGGTAACCACCACTAACAGCTCCATTCTGTCCCTTAGTGTGAAATCAGATCTGCTTAATAATAAAGTGGACCTGAAACTTAATGTGATAAATAATGATCTTAGAGATTTAAAAGTCCATCTGACCAACCCCTTGGGGAGTACCACAGGGGAACCAAAACCTCCCTGAAGAGCAACTAAACCTTATGAACCAAACTTACTAGGAATGCATAGGAGTGACACCTTCAGGCGTAGTGCTACTCCTGAAATGGAACAAGCCCTCAAACTTTTCCCCTCAATTTCTGAATGGCCTAAGTTCTCTGGTGAAGGAGAATACAATCATATAAATTTCATCAAATTTATTGACTGTACTATTAACTCTTATGTCTTACCAGAAGCTATAGCTGTAGTAAGGCTGCCCAGAATATTTGAAGGAGTAGCTTTGGACTGGTTGATCAGTAAAAGAGAAGAAGTAGGATCCTTACCATGGAATTCTTGGAAACTTCTAATTAAAGAACAATTTGGTTTTAGAATGTGGAAATGAAAAATGATGAAAAATTTCGAAAATTCCTCATTTGAACCCTCCTAGGATACGCCTCACAAATGGTGCTTAGAACAGATGAGAAGACTAGATTGCTTCCATCCAGATGCTGATAAAGAGGAAGTAAATGAAAGACTCCTCAACTTGGGTCCTGGAAATCTTAACCATAGTGTAAGATGCAGGATGAGTATGGATGCTGACTTACCAACTCTAATCAATATGTTAGAAGAATTCATAGAAATGAATGGGTTAGACAAGAATGTTCCTTCTAGACCCAAAGATAACTTCAACATGAACAAAACCAGAGAACAACCCCCTCTGATAAATACCTCTGATAATAAGAAACATAATGAGAACAGGGAAAAAGAGAGAATGCCTGGAACGTGTTGGAATTGTAACAAGAGAGGGAATGAGAAAAGACTTCCCATTACCAAAAAGAAAGATAGCAGTCTTGGAAGGAGAGCAGGAGGTTGAAGGGAATCATAACTATGAAGATATAGCTGATACTGAAGGAGCCCTTTCTGAATGCGACTTGATCCTGACCAACTCTGTTAATGTTATAGAAGGAGATATAGGCACTTTTATAGAAATCAATAAAATCCATGGGGACTCTAGTTTGCCCCAAAAATGGGATGCTACCATAATTCCTAGACATATCAAGGACTTTACACCATTAAAAGTTGAACCTATGAGTGGCAAGAGTTATACTACTGGTCAAACTTCCTATGCAGCAGGATTTCATAGAGAAATACCTATAAGGTTATTACTGGATAGTGGAGCTTTCTTCTCATGTGTCTGTACTGAATTTTTAAACAAATGGGATCCTAATTTGAAAGAACACCTTCTGCCCATCCCAAAAGCCAAGTTTAGCTCTTGCAATTCTACCATGAATTCTATTGGAGTAACAACTGCTCCTATAATATTAACCCATACTAAAGGATCTTTGAGAATACAAGTGGAATTTGTGGTATTTCTCAATGGATTATGTGACTACCTGATAATAGTTAATGATGCTTTATGTCTATATGTTATAGATGTGTTCCAGATTAAAGGGAGATACTTTACAGTGGATGGTCATTGGGAAAAGAAGTTTAAGATATGCACCATCCAATCTAACTTCCCCTCTTGCACTTATCAAAAGCATTTAGAAGACTTTAATCAAGAATACTTCTCTCAAGAAGCTCTAAATATGAAACTTTTTGAGGAACAGAAGAAAGATATATTGAAAGTCTGCTTTGAGAACCAAAATGCTTTTTGTACTAAAGATAATCCCATTGGTGATATCAAAGGACATGACATGGTATTAACATTGACTATTAAGCCTCCTTATCCTCCAAACTTAAGAAGACCAGCTTATCCCCCTAGTCCTTAGTCTAGAATATCTATTGAGGAACATATCCAAGAACTGATTGACTTACAAGTATTAAGGAAAGTAGGGCACAATGAGCAGGTGGATGTGACGTAATCATAGCTTGGAATAATAACAAGTCAAAAATGGTAGGAGGCTTCAGAATGCTTAATAATTATACTCAGACAGATTATTATCCTATAACCCAGATTGATCATTCTCTACATAACTTGTCCAAGTCCAAATATATCACTACTATAGATATTCTGAAAGTTTTCCACCAGGATATTGAGAGAAAAGAAAGAGAGAGTGCAAGGAAAAGATGTTAGACTATACTTATTAAGATACGAAGGAGAATCTGCAGACAAAGATTAATGGTTACCAGAGAATAATATACCTGATGGACCAATACATCTTAGAAACTACAGAGCAAGCAAAAGAAACTGAAACACACATGGAATTAATTTTTTCCCAAAATGCTCCAGATTTTTTCAGATATGGCCATATTGTGGAGTGGGAGAATGTCAGCTTGCTACTATTGCAGAGCAAGCTGCAAAAGTAACAGAAATAACATAAAAATAATAATAATAAAATTAACCTAAGAAGGAGAAGGAAAAATAGAAATAAACTCAATTGAAAGGGCCGCCCCGCCATTATCTTATTGTATCTTGTCAGCTTGCTACTATTGCACAGAAAGCTGCAAAAGTAAAAGAAATAACATGAAAACTAATAATAAAACAATTGATCTAAGAAGGAGTAGGGAAACCATAAATATTATTGCAAAAATAGATTCTACACCCAAAATTAGGTAGGGTCACTCACTGACCCCACCCTTGAAATCCAACTCCTTATATTTTTAAATAATTAAGGAAAAGAAAGACCAAAATACCAAATAACCACTATTGAACTTTTTGGCCAATTAAATATTTCACATGTATTGTCACGTATAGGTTTCAAACCTAAAATTCAGTGAGAATTGAGGTGTTGTGTATATTTTAGGGGTTACTGACGGAAATGTCTTCTGTCACAATTCCTGCATGCAGTTGCGGCAGCCGATAAACCTTTGCGCAGCTGAGCTACAGAACTGTCACTCTGTCAAAGACATTTATTCAGCCCTGGGCCTCTGACAAGTATGCAGCTGCAAGACTACTGGTTAACAAAGTGACAGGCGGCCTGAGAAACCTAGGTACCTCATAAACATGCTACAACCTACACAGGAATATTCTACATATGTAAAAAATTTTCCCTTGGATAGTAGATAGTCTAAAAATACATAAAATTATATAAAAATACTTAAATAACCTTTATACATATTTTTTATTAAATATAATTCAAAGTAACAAAAATGTCAAAAAAAAGATAATGACCACTTCTTAAAATATATTAAAATACTTTCATATACTATTATGGGGATTTCTAGACATCAACATTTTTGTGACATAATAAGAAAACTTATTATGTAAAAATATTACATTAATACCCATGACTTACATTTTGAAGTAATTATTTTAGTAAATCAACTGAATTTTGAAAATAAGGAGTAAAATAAATACCATGACTTTACTCCAAAAATTTAATACATGTAGAGAACTCACCTGAAATCAGAATATCCGTAGGAACGTCTATTCAAATAATTATTAACTTACAGGAAAAATTTACTAAGGATAATTTATTAAATAATAAATAAAAAGGACAGATTAGTGTTATTCATCTTTCCAAATATCAATTATAAAGTAGAATAATTCCCATAAACTGTGGAATTAGATGCTACCCGTGTTACAGCACCAATAAAACGTGACAGGCTACCACTGGTTACCCTTCTAGCCTCAGTGCCTGTCCCTTTGAGCCCCTGTACCCCTCAGAAGGAAAATATTGGGACTCAAAAAGCTATAAAAAAGAGCTCTTTAGAGGATATTGATACCCAGAGACCCAGTTATATTTATATCCAGAAACCATGCCAAGGTAGTCAAATACTTATAAGAGATAAGTAAGTTATTTATGGATTTAGTCTGATTAATAATATCTGTCCTCAACCCTCTTTTTAGCAATTTAAACTACTGAACAACCTTATAACCCCAGTATACAGGTTTAACCCATCAGTGCAAGTCCCAAACAGATACACAAAGGATTTAATAATATAACAGTGAGTTTTATTATCCTTTATCTGTCGTGGAAGCTTGGTTAAAAAGTCCTTCCACTCCATTGTGTATTTTATAAACATATTATCTTTGGGAAAAATATCCTTTAAACTAAAGGGCCCAAAGTAACCAGGCCTGCGTGTTTTTATACTGAATTCCCTGAAGAGAGGTGTTAAAGATCTCCAATATAATTGTGGCCCCTCTATAAAAATATTTAATAATAAATTCATCTTTATTGATTTAGAACAAAAAAACATAACCAAAACAATTAATCTTGCAATAAGCTTTATCCAAATATTTTACAGATTTTTGCTGCATTTATTAAATAATATATTAATTATTTATTCTATCACCTCTGGTAGCTAAAGGATAGAAAGGGTCTTGGCATCCAGGAGGCTGACAAGTAGAGAGATATTTAGATAGTATTGAAGAAGGAATAGGGAGTACTCCCACGCACCAGCCAGTTCAATGATAGATGGGAAAGAATGTGTTGTTGAAGTTGATTTGAATGTTGTTGATGGTGAGCTTGGATGAATTGGGGAATGAAGCAGGTTTGGAGTAGTGAGTTGTGATGTAAGTTGAGGATGATGGGTGAGTTGTTGTTGCAGAGTATGGTGTGATGTTGGAGAAAATAGAGCCATGATGGTTGAGGTTGATGGGCAAGTTGATGGAGGAGATAAAGCAAGTTGGGGTGCAGTTGATGGATGGATGGGAACAAGCAAGTGGTGATGTAGTGTGTGGAGTGGTTGAGATGGAGGAGATGGAGCAATGTGTTACCTAGCAGCAGGTGAAGCAGATGAGTTGGAGGAGATGAAGCAATTGCAGGATGGAGAGGCTGAAAGGACGGGCCAAATGAATGGAATACCCCTTTTTAGTGGTGGAATGATGGTAGTAGATTGTATTGGTTAATGAGAGGAGCAATCAATAGATGAGATTTTGAGTTTGAGGAGTAGAGCTGTCAGCCTCCTGGATGCAAAGACCCTTGCTATCCTTTAGCTACCAGAGGTGATAGAGTAAATAATAAATATATTATTTAATAAATGCAGCAAAAATCCGTAGAATATTGGGATTAAGCTTATTGCAAGGTTAAGTGATTTGGTTATTGTTTATTGTTTTGAATCAATATGAATAAATTGATTATTAAAAATTTATAGAGGGTCCACAATTATATTGGGGATCTTTAACACCTCTCTTCAGGGATTTCAGTATGAAAACACGTAGTCCTGGTTACTTTGGGCTCTTTAGTTTAAAGAATATTTTCCCCAAAGATAATATGTATATAAAATACACAATGGAGTGGAAGGGCCTTGTAGCCAAGCTACAACGACAGAGAAAGGATAATAAAACTGACTGGTATATTATTAAATCCTTAGGGTATCTGTTTGAGATGTGTACTGATGGGTTAAACCTGTATACCTGGTTTATAAGGTTGTTCAGCAGTTTTAATTGATAAAAAGAGGTTGAGGATGGATACTACTGATCAGACATTGGCATAAATCACTTAGTTATCTCTTATAAGTACTTGATTACCTTGGCACGGCGTCTGGATATGAATATTACTGGGTCTCTGCCCATCAATATCCTCAAAAGAGCTCTTTATTTATAGCTTTTGGAGTCCCAATATTGTCCTTCTGAGGGTTGTAGGTTCTCAAAGGGACGGAAACTAAGGCTAGCAGGGTAACCAGAGGTAGCCTGTGATGTGTTCTTGGTGCTATAGCACGGGTAGCATCCAATTACTCAGGGTATGGGAATTATTCCACCCTATAATAGACATTAGGACGTGTGAATAACACTAATCTGTCCTATTTATGTATTATTTAATTAATTACCCTTAGTAAATGTTCCCAGTAATTTAATAATTATATAAATAAAAATTTCTAAGCACATCTTGATGTCAGTTAAGTTCTCATTATGTATTATACAACTGGAGTAAAAGTCATTATATTGATTTTACTCTTTATTTTCGAGTTCCAGTTGATTTACTAAGATAATTACTTACAAATATAGTTCATGTGAATCCATGTAATATTTTTACAGCATTAGTTTCCTTAGTATGTCACAAAGATATCAATGTCTAGCAATCCTCATAAAAGTATATTAAAGTATTTTAATATATTTTTAGAAGTTGTCATTGTCTTATTTTCGACATTCCTGGTACTTTGCATTATATTAAATAAAAAATATGTATAAGGATTATTTATGTATTTTTATATAATATTATGTATTTTTAGACAGTCTACTATCCACGGGAAAATTTGTTACATATGTAGGAAGTTCCCGTGTATGTTGTAGCATGTTTATGCGGTACCTGAGCCTCTCAGGCCGCCTGTCACTCTGTCAACCCGTAGTCCTGCGGCTGCGTACTTTTCAGAGGCCCGGGGCTGCGTACACGACCTCAACTGAGTGACAAGGCTGTATCTCAGCCGCGCGCGGGTGCATTGGCTGCCGGGGCTGCATGCCGGAATTGTGAAAAAACACATTTCCACCTGTAACTCCTAAAATATACACAACACCTCAATTCTGACTGAATTTTAGGTGTGAAACCTGTACGTGAAAATGTGTGTGAAATATTTAATTGGCCAAAAAGCTCAATAATGGAGCCGTAGTATTTTGGTTTTTCTTTCCTTAATTATTTAAAAATATAAGGAGTTGGATTTCAAGGGTGGGGTCAGTGAGTGACCCTACCTAACTTTGGGTGGAGAATCCACTTCTTTAATAATATTTATGCCTTTCCTACTCCTTCTTAGGATAATTTTATTATTATTTTTTTATGTCATTTTTGTTACTTTTGCAGCTTGCTCTGCAATAGTAGCAAGCTGACAAGAGCAATGATGGATTGATGAGATATAGGCGGTTGGTGATCAATTGGACAGGAGAAGCAAGATCAAGGGAGGATGCGAGCGATGTGGGGATGAGAAGCAACCAAGCAAGGTTGAAAGGTCAAAGAGCAAGGAGAGGAGTGCATCAAACAATGTCGCAATCAAGGTGGAGGAGACAAATGGATGAGAATCAGCAAAAAGTTTGCAAGCGAGGTGTAGATGTTGAGAAGCAGGGAGGCAATCAATGTTGCAGGCAAGGTTAAAGAGCAATTGGGGTTGCGGGTGATAAAGAGCAAGGGCTGATGGGATGGAAGCAAGATCATGCAAGATTTCAGAGGTAAGCAGCAAATAAATGCAGGAGGAAGATGAAGAAGAGTAGCAATTGAGATTGCAAGCAAGGTTGAGAGAGCAAGCGCGCGAAGGCAAAGGTGAGCGGCAATCAAGATTGCCATTGAGGTTGCCATCAAGGCAGCCAGGGAACCAGCGGACAATCAAAGAGAGGCAAATTAAGAAGCAAGCAATGTCGCGATTGAGGAGAGGACGGAATTGGGAACAAGTTTGCAACTGAGAGGAGTAGGCAATTATTGCAAGGAATGGTGTTGACATGATCGGAATTGGAGGATACGAGTGGTCTAGCTGAGTTGGAGGTCTTGATGGGCTTGGAGACCAGATGGGTTGAAGGTAGCCAATGAGAAAATGGATCTGGATCATGATTGATTTGATTGAATGAGGATGTTGATGATGAATAGTGTTGAGCTGGTGGATGGTTTGAGTTACCTGAAGGAGGGAGTTGATGGAGCAATGAGGGGAAGCAAGAATTCTAAATCTTCCTTGGTGATTGAATCACAATATTTGTTGATCGTCATGACGGATAAGAGGAAGCAGAGTTGGGAGTAGAAGAGACCATTGACGTAATGGGTGATGGCATCACAAATGGTCGGGCTAAAGCCGTAGATGAGCACCAGACCAACAAGGAAGAAGCCAAGAACAAATAGGATATTAACAATGGGCCATCAATTGTTGAGGGTAGGGATGTTGAGTAAGAGTTGGAGGACAACGGAGATGGTGACACAGGCACCGTTGAAGATGTACGTGATGATCCATAGAGCCAAGGGATGGGAAGGAGAAAGGATGCAAGGGAGTTGAAGTTTGCAATAGCTATGAAGAATGTGAGAGGGTTTCAAATGGGGCAAAAAAGGGGTAAACTTTTGAGCTGGAGGGGATGAGACCACTATCAAGGAAGAAGGAGGCAATGGTGAAGAGAGCAAAGAAGTAGAAGAAGTGAACAATTTCCTTTTGACCAACGGCGGTGTAATTTGATCTGATGTGTGAGATCATGAGGATGATCATGATGAGAGCAATGAAATGGATGAACAGCACGGCGGTTTGGAATAGGATGAGACCATTGATCTGTAAGTTTTGAGCGTAGCAGGTAGGTTGGATAACAATTCTTGTAGTGAGACTGGCCAATGAGCTGGGACCCATGAGAGGGCATAGGATCAATTCTACTGACAAGCAAATTGAATCAAAATCACCAAAGGAGAAACCCATGATGGTGATGAGTCAAGGTTGAGGATGAGGTTGAGAGGAAGGGATGGAGTGAGGATTGAGGTATTGATGAGATGAAGATGGTGGTGAGATTGGGGGTGAGTCCTAGGCAATGATGGACTGGCAATTAATGTTGGAGTTGAGGCTGAAGAAGGGGAATTCAAAGAAGGCCTCAGTGATTGAGAAGGGTTAAAGAGGCAGAAAGTTTGAGGTTGGATGGAGGGAGGATGGTACTAGTTCAAACAATGAAGTTGACGGGATAGCTAAGTTGGAGGGGCCTTTGGCTTTTAACCATGAAGAGTTTGGAATGAGGAGCAAGTTTATTTTGAGAAGGAAGTAGTATGGTAGGATATTGAAGAGCCAAATGAGATGTATTGATAAGGCTACAAAGAGCCAAGGAAAGAGGGAAATTACTTGTATAGTCAAGTGGAACTGATCTGAAGAGCAGGAAGGGACACTCCCGTTTTGTTTTCTGGTAATCAGATGAATTTCATTCCTGTTCTAAGGGGAGGACCAGTATTTAGGCACAACTGGAGAACCCCAAAGGGGGCCTAAGGTAGCAGGGTTCAAACAACTAGAGAGCCGCCAGAGGGGGCCTGAGACAATAATAATAGGATAATAAAAGCAGGTAGATAGAAGTAAGGCTGACTAAATTTGTCAGTTGCAAAGTATGATCAGAAAAAAGACAACACCTTCAACTCAGCCATGTCATAAACAGGAGGGCTTTCCACTGTTCCCATAATGCAAAAAAATGTAATGGTACTTCAGTATCAAATCCAAATTTTGATTGAAAAACTAAAAAGTTTGATCAATTTTGAGTTGAGAAAAATCAAGTAAACCAATGGGCAGTAAAAATTAAATTTTCCATTTTCCAACGGGCGTGTTTAAAGTGTACTTTGTTGGATTTTTGTTTGCCAAAGGGGATTATTGTGTTTGCAGGTTCTCTTTATGATAGTTAGTTGTGGTCCAATAGTCCCACATTGTGTGCATCAATCCAAATTTTGGTTGATGGAACCCAAAAGTGGTCCAGGGGGCCCAAAATATTCTGTTACAACCCCCCAGGGGTCACCCATGTTTGGAACAATCCTTTGGAGTGGGGTCTGGGGGTTGTGTGTGTTTGGGGCAACCAATTTGATTGGTTTATGGGTCCCCACGTGTCAAATGGGCTGTGTAGGGCCATTAAAAACTCCCACAAGACCTGGGGTTGTAAATTTATCATCACCCAAAATAAAATAACCTTCATTTTTTATTTCATTCTCCTGGGTAAAATCCAAGGGGACTGTTTCTCTGGGTGGTGATCAGAGACCCCTCAATTTTCTTTGATTTTTATTTTATTTTTTCTTTAGGGCAATGTTAAATTCAAAACCCCCAGTCTTCAAAAGGCCTTAAAAGCCATTTTCAAGAAAAATCCTTGCAACCTTTGGGCCCCCTTGGGGGGTTGCAAAGAAGTAGTTTGCAACCAAAATTGCAACCCCCCGGGTACCCAAAGGTTGGGAGTGGAATTTCATTTTTTTGGGGGAAATTTTTATAAAATTTTCAGGTTTCTTAACTTTTTATTTTTATTTTTTTCATGGGGCCATGAATGTGCATTAATGGCCCTGGAGTGGTGAAATTTTTAGAATTTTCTTTTAATCTTTTGTTTTTTTTTTTAAAAAATTTTGTTATTTTTTTTTTGGTGTTTTGGTTTTGGTTTTGTTTTATTTTTGTTCAATTTTTTATTTATTTTTGTTCAATTTTTTATTGTGTGGTTTGTGAACCGCCCGCTATTCACAATCAAATTTAGTTTCAAAAAGGCAGTTTGCCACCAAATTTAGTGGAAAACAGGTTGTTTGCGACCAAATTGAGTGGCGGAAAGCCAGTTTGCAACACATCTGGGCTGCAAAAGGCCATTTGCGACCCATCTGGGTTGCAAAATATGCCACAAAACTCCTCTGGGTTGCAAAATGTACCACAGAACCCATCTGGGTTTCAAAACGTGCCACACAACCTGTTTGAGGTTGTGAATGGGTTGTGTGGGGTTTCCAAATTTAACATCAAACTTATTCTATTCTATTCTATTTTAATTTGTATCATTTTGTTTTATTTTTTATTATTTTATTTTGTTTTATTTTTATTTTCTTCTTCTTTTTTTTTTGAATTTTTCTTGTTACTTGTCTCTTTTTTTTCAATTTTTGATACATTTTGATATTGCTAAGTTTTAAATTTATCTATTCAAGTTTTATCATGATCTGAAAGATAAAAAAAATGTTCCATTTCATTTTTAAAAGTTTTGACGTGTATTTTTTATTGGTTCAAAACATTTAACATTCATTTTGATAAGGATATCTATTTTTCAACTGGATATAACAGGTTTCATGCCTGCTACAAGGATTCCCTCTTCATAATTGTAACAGGAGACTCTGAAATTTTGTTTTCTGTCCCAAAAATCAAGATATTAATGACTATTCTCTCACCCCAGCCATTTCAACCACCCTAATAATCAAAGATTAACATATTTAAAATGTGTAGATTCCAAAAATCTAATTCTTATTATTATTAAATAAATTAAAGAAGATCTTTATCTCAAGAATTAATGTAGAGTTTTTAAAACCAATCCTCCTCTATAATGAATCACTTTTTTCATTAAATTTTTATAAGTAATTCAGCCAAAAATCTCTCCAGTATTTATCAAGATGTTCCTCTTCCACCTCAATCAAAATTTAAAATCTTTAAATCCAATTTCAACAATAATTTCAGGAGTTCTTCATGTCAAAAATACAATCACACTTTTTTATCCCCCAGGCTAAAATCTGATTTATAAGAATATTCACATATTTCCAGAATTTTTAAAATTCTCAAGCACCTCAAAACTATTCCCAAGGACTTCAATCATATCAAACTGAAATCTAAAAATATGATGTGAGTTACCATCATTCTCAAATTGAAAATAAACCTCAAAATGATTCCCTTTCCCACAGGAAATCAAGGTGTGTTTTCTACTTATCATTTTTTTTCAAATAATTACCAATTGATTTTGTGTTTATTATATGATTTGATGTTTTTCAATATCTGAGACATATATTACTTCTCAAGGCCAAAGAAACTATCAAAAAAGTGAATCTCTATCTGAATATCATAAATATTTACAAACCAATCAGCTTTCCCAAAGCTTTCACCCACCATCTGATATTCTTTAAAATTTTTTTATTGAAAAAAACTTTTAAAAGGATTCTATGCCTTAAATTCTAGATTTATCTCCCTTTCCAACTTTGATTCTAGCTATAGGATCTTCATTTCTGATTTTTTAAAATAATATATGTTTTGAATGATTGGTTTTGTTTTCAATTTCAATTTATATTTTTTTATTGTAACATTGAAGCATTATATGTATACCCACATTATTCCAGGGAAATAAAGAAACTGGAAATGGCTAAGGAATTCCACAAGGCTTCTTATTATGATGATATGGGTGCTGAAGGTTGAACTGATTTGTGTAATCAAGAAATTCCTGCTGTGGAAGAAAATCAACATCAATATGAATGTCTTATATCCAATCCAGATATGAAGCACCCTCCTGAAAGATATTTTCCAAATTATTATGAATCGATGCAGTTTTTCCAAAATTGGGAAACAGATCATGGGTATGCAGTTAGAATCCTTACTTCAGACGGGTAGAATAATGATTTTTGAAGCTCTCAATGGGATTTAATAAAAAATCAAATCAATTTCCTTAATCACAGAAGACATCCTCAAAAAAATTTAATTTCTCTTCCAATCTTTATTGACCAAAAATAAACAAAGAAAGCTAATGAGATTTGGCTGTAAATAATCTGGAACACAACCATGAGACTTTTTTTGATCCTAGTGGCCAAAGAATTCACTTCAGAATTCAACCTTATTTGAAATAAAACTTCAGAGCCATGATTCCAAAAGGTATCCCCGCCTTGAAAATATTGAGCTCCCTCAACAAGTAACATGATAAAAATTTAACCAGAAGTAAATATTTTGAAAAAAATTAAAAATTGAATGAAGAAAGAAGTTCTATTTGCTAAAAAATATCTTTAATATGTACTGAATCTGATGAGTAACTCATCTGAAAAATGAATAAATTAATTGTTGAAATCATCAGATTGAACTTTTTTAGCCTAGTTTTTATCTCACCCTTCATCAGTGTATTTTGCTATAAAATTGCACACTGTGTGAATAATCAATTGCACATACCAGTAAAACTGCTATAGATTCCACTCATTGCAATTCGTTAGAATGGCTTCAACAGGCAATAGTATTTCAATTAAATTTTTAAAAATGAGAAATCAAAACCAATAATTATATTCTTTGGCTCGGTCACAGCTCAGATCAATTATTTCTGAAGAAGATTAATCAAATTCTTTTAACAGAAATATTTTAGGCTCTTATTAATTCAATTGAGTACCAATTTGGAAGTTATTACCAATAAGAAATTGAATTTTATTCAATAATGATTGATATTTTGAACAATGGAACTGAGGACCTCCAAGATCAAAGTGTTTACACCCTTTGAACTTGAAATTTAAAAAAGAAAATATTTGGAAGATTCAAAAGAGTTTTCGTATCTGAGACTTTGGTATTCATTTATTTCTTGTTGGAGTACAGTTTTTTTGGTAAAGAACCATAAATTGATATGAAGCTAATTGTTTAAGATTGGATTCCATAATGAAATAAAAAATGGAGTTGTCACAGTACATTGCAAAATTATTGCTGAGGAATCAGAGATGGTGTTTAGCCCTGTGGAGTTCCAACAAATTGCATCTTCAAAATACAACTATCAAAAGATCAGAGGTTCCCATTCTTCCATAAATTATTTCTAGGTTATTTCCACAGGAGAAAATTTCACAATGCATGGAAGTATCTCAAGAGAAATATTTATAAAAAAAAAGAGAGAAACACTGCCATACCTATCCAATCTTTGAAAATATTGATGAATTTCCCTGATTTATTTGATACTTTCACAGGAAAAATTCACATTATGCATCTTTTGAATGCAAATGAAGATATTACAATATCCCTGAACCAAGGAAAAAATAATGCAAAAGAAATTCATTCAGTTCTATGGTCATACCTAGCAGTAATAGGCTAAATTAAATCAGACACTCTGGCAGGCTACTTGATACCAATGAATTTCATGCACAGTGGCTTCTTCATTTGACTACTTACTATGATGATTTTATATCTTCATTTTTATTCCAAAGGTTTGAAAAAAGATCATTTTTATTTCTGGTATTTTTTGAAATATTCCAGCAGATAGTTAACTCAAGTTTTTGGAACAAATTGAGATTTTTCTTTCCAGAAGCTAAAAATTCAAAAAGGGGTGGAGGTACTTAGCCCCCAGGATGCAAAAGTGGAAGGCACCAATCTCCAGCTCAAATAAACATTAAGGCTACAACAAGAAGGGTTACTTTTTTGTTTTAAATTGAGGAATAGGGTTTTAAATCCCAAACAGGCAACAAAAAATGTGCAGGAAAATTATGAGGCAGGAATAGCACAGGGAAAGAAAGACATATTTGGAGATTAAAAGGATTGTTCTGGGAAAGTAAAAAATAATGAGGGATGGAAATGAAACTAATTCCAAAGAGATCCACTGAGAATCTCAATGCCTGGAAATTTGATAGATGAAATGGAAAGTTTCTAAGATCAGAAGGCAAGAAAAAATTTGAATAAAAAACATGCTGAAGATCTGAAGTCAAGGAAAGATTCAAATCAAGAACCAAGCTGGAGATCTGAAGTAAAGGGAGTATTTGAATCAAAAAAAACTCTAAAGATCAGCAGGAAAGACAGGATTTAGATAACAGAAATGTGGAATATCTGAAAGCAAGGAAAGATTGAAAACCAGAACAATATTTGGAAAAAATAAAAGAAGAATTTAGATGGAAGGAAATCAAATCCATAAGGAAAGAATAGGAACATCAATTAAAAACTAAGAGAAAATAAAATCTGAATCAGAAAAAAGTGAAATTCTGGCCTTTGGAGCTCAATCTGAGGTTTCCAATTCTCCTGCAAAAAACCTGCGGGCTTACTTCAATGAAGCCATGAAAACAGATCAGTCATTTCCCCCCCCTCCATTCCAGTTCAATTATCTTCAAAATATTCTATCCAAGTTCATTATTTGTCAAATTGATCTATTTCTATGAGGCCAAAGAGGAGTATATTTTTTTCCCAGCTTCAATGTGGTTTTCAAAATAATGTGTAATTTATCCATCATCCCCTGAGGGATGGTATTTTTCTTAAAAACTTTTGGTGGATCATCATGTTTGGGGAAACTTCTCAGATGTCAGAACTCAATTCAAAATTGAATTGGAAAGAAATAAAGCATTTTATTAAGGCCTTTGGAAGCATTTTTTGTGATCCCTTGGCTTTTGATAAATTTCTAGAAAGCATTTATTTTGATGGTGTAAATGTTTCAAAGAATAATTTGATGAGTTTGCCACATATGGTTCATGTGCTCAAAATGTTTTATGAATGCCCATTATTTTAGATCTCTAAGGTTTAATCATTGAAAATTTTCTATTTTGTGTCATCCTGCTAATATTTCAGAGCAAGCTGAAAAAATTACCAAAAATATAATAAAAAAAAAATAAATAAAAAAATCCCTCACATAAATAATTGTAAATCCTAAAATATTACGGCAAAACTTCATTCCCCCTCCAAAACCAGTTAGGGTAACCCACTTGAGCTACCCCCAAATTCCAACTCCTTGACCATCTAATTAAATGGATCAAAATAACCACAGCACTAGGTTGGCGCTTTTTGACCATTTTTATATTTCACATGAAAAATCACATGCATTTTACCTGACTGAAATCTAGTAAGAAGAGGAGTTCTGTGTATAGTTTGGGAATTATGGACATTTTTTTGGTAAAAATTCCTGTATGCAGCCATAAAAACCTCCAACAGGCCTGAGAAATGCGCACATCCATTTCCTCAACAAATCAAATGCACATCTGTGTCAAAGAAAGGCCACAGCCAGTAAACAGGCTGAAAGTTTCACCCCCAGCTCTCAGGGCCAAAATAATCACAAAAAGCACTTAAAAGAAGGCTAAAAAATTCATGGGAAAGGCAAGCATATTCAATCTGCATTCAAATCAATCAAGAATTTCACATACCCAATGATAACTCAAAATATGACAGAAAAGAAATTTCAAAATTCTTCAAAGTGACCAAAATAAAAAAAAACAAATAAACTTTCACAAAATTCTCAAGCCTGAACAAGTGACACCTGCTCTGACTACATAACATACAAATTTTCAGAAAATTGAACTTAATCAAATATAATTTCACCAAAACTTGCAATATAACAATGAAACAACCAACAGGATGTTTAGATGGATAGCAGACTCTTTTCCCCTTCCCATATCACACAATAAATTCCAGAAACAAAATATTTTTTGAAATGTGAAAAGGCCATCTGAACTAAACCAAAAAAACTATTCTGTGGAAAATTCATGGATGCACTTCTGCCTTCAGCACATGGTTTCTTCCTCTCTACTTCCCCTGAAAAAATGGTAACCCCTGATACACTGTAAAAGTATGAATACAGGCTTTGTTCAAGGATATTTATCCCCCATCTATTCATTATCATACTCCTAGAAACTGTTACATACATTGACCAAGTACTTATTTCAATAACTAAGTGATTAATGGAATTATTCCAACCTTTATATTGAAAGATCCACCCTTATAACTTAACTTTTGCACGATGGGAAGCGCTCAATGAATCATCATAGGCCCAATAAATATGCTTTAGTTTATTAATTGAAGTTCAACATGTTCTTACCCTCTACAAAGTAAGTCATTCCTCTCTGATCTGGCTGGTTTGCTAACTGAGCCCTGCCATAGCATGTATTTTCCTGGATGATAATCCCCTTTTAACAGGGTTCCAAAATACCAGATGCATGGATCATGTCAGGGATTTAACCTCTATTTCTATAATTGGGACGTGGTTAAACCTGAAAAAATAAGATAAAACAAATAATTAAATCAGTTGATGACTTAAATAACCAAAAAATAGCAAAAAGCATGCACACTACAATAACACCAATTTTATGAGTAAATAGCCACAACTTGAAACTTTATGAAAGGCCAGGGCCCTGACTGTAAATGAATAAGGCTGAAAGGAGCTTTTTTTATAAATAAAATTATAACCTTTATAGTAGTAACACACAAGGTTTACTACTCCAATTTATACCTTCCACTCAAATTTTTAGTTAAAAATAAGATTATGAATTGAGTATAATACTAATTTTTATATCAAAAATAAATCCTCTCTTGAGATTAAGTTTAATGGGCTTGTTAAATCTTGCCTTTTTCTTCTACAAAAAATAATAATATAATAAATGAGGAAGGGGATATAGGGTAAAGAACCTCCTCTTTCAAGTTAGCAGGAGCCCGCAGAGGACCCAATGGATCATCAGCAGATTACCAGGATTTCCCTTTTTTTGTCCTCAAGTTCTCAAGACCCTATTAAATCATACCCAAGCAGGAACAGGGGACCAGAACTCCTTTGGGGGAATTTTTAATTTCAAGTTCCAATTCACATACCAAAAGGTTAACCAATTGATCCTAGGACTTAGCCACCAATCCAATTGAGGGCTTATAAGTCCCAGAAAACCTCATAATAATTAAATAACTTAATTCAAAGATAGCTTGATAGCCTTTGAATGAACTTACCTCTTAATTCCAGGTATCTTGGCATAAATTATACATATAGAGTATATATACTCTTGGAAATGATCTTAAAAGGTTTGCGCCTTGCTAATAAGCTCTGGGACCTCTGCTTGGACTAACTCAAGGCTCAGTTTTGTATTTTAAAGTATAATACATCCAAATGAAGAATACAATTAACCTTATGCAATTTATCTATACAGACTAGAGATTATGGATTAAAATAATTACTATAATTTATTCTCAAAATAATGGGTCATATTGGAAACTTCACTATTGATATATGGGACTCATTGGAGTTCTCATAACATAATTTTAAGTTATATTGGATATCCTTCTTTATAATATATATTGTCAAGTCTTTAATTTTATAATCAATACTCATATGTACATGTTTCCAAACTATTTTGAAATATTATCAAACCTAAAATACTTGATTTTTATTGATTCTTGGATCTATGGGAGGTTGAACAGTGAATGTCATTCCAGAAACTGCAAGATTATACCAGTACTTTCCCACTCTATTAACAAGACATATGGATTCTTCAGACATGTTAATAACAATTTTTGTCTTGTGGCTGACAGATAATAAGTTTAATAAACTGAATAGAGTTTTTCAAGAGCCCCAGTGTTAAATTTTGACACTATTTTTCTTTTAAATTGATGACTTAATTCTTAATTAATTTGTGGATATTTGGGTTGAATGCTCTGTTTGAGAGAATTAAAGATGATGAGGGTCAAACTTATGCTTCTAAGAGGGGCAGATATAGGGAGTCATGAGAGGGGCACTTTTGGTTGATAGTCAGATGTAACAGATGACATTTCATTCACTTGAGAAGAAGCAGCTAAAGTAGCCTAGGTAAAAGTTTGGCTGACATGTGGTTAACAATATTGATGAACAAATAGAATAAAATCAATGAAGTATGTTTTAAACTACAAGTATGATTTTCAAAAGAGGAAATTTTTGACAATGAATGAAGTTCCGAATTTTCACTAATCATTCACTCAATTGAGCAACACTCAAAATGTTTGGGGCAAGATAAAGCATAAAGGCTTAGGGGTAAAGAACCCACTAGAAACATGACTACTTAGCACAATATAAAGGGGTCACTATGCTTTAATACTCTTGAGACAAGATGAAGATAAGTCACTTAGATTCAAGATAAGGATTTCACTAGATCTATAAATAACCAATATAGAATAAAGAAAACACTAGAATTGAACACTCAATAGCTTAAGTTAATTGATAAAGAGACAGATGAAAATATGTAAAATAGCACTATAGCTTGAGGTAACACTTGGATCAGAGAATAATCCCAAGATAATTCACCCTCAAAAAATACACAATCACCTCCTTCAATCTGCTTTATCCATATATTTATGAATCAATCCTGCCTTACCTTGGATATTTTATCAATTCCAACTCTATGACTGCTAGTAGCTAAAGGATTCCAAGGATCCTGGAATCTAGTAGGCTGAAATTTTGATTTTACCATAAATTTTAATCCACATGTAGCTTTTTATTTTGTTAATTAATTTAATTTAATATCCTTGCAAATGAGTAAACAGGGAGGTCTATTCAGGAATGATGTTTGAATTCCACCTTTTGGTAAAATGTGGAAAAAATATAGTTCCAGAGGGGTATTAGTAGGATGATGATAAATTCACAACTCCCAGTTGTGTGGGAGTCGTGTAGGTCCCTACACAGCCCAATGGATGTGTGGGGGACCATACATGCATCTAAACGCGTCCAAAGTGTTGTTACAAACACATGTGACCCCTGCAGGGTTGTATAGCCCCTGCAAAGTGCTATCTTGGGTTTTTTACCCCCGTAAATGGCAATTTTGACGCATGTCTGCGGGAACACAACCCCCCGGGGTTGTACAAAAATTTTTGGGACCCCCTGGACCACATTTGGGTTGCATCAACCCAAATTTGGGATCAACACATACTACGTGGGACTGTTGTACCACACCTAGCAATCCCAAAGTGAACCCAACGTGAAACCAAAGTGAAATAATGTCAAAATGAAAAATAAATCATTGAAATTTAAGTGAAACTGCAAACATCTTTCTCAACTGAAAGTGATCAAACTTTTTAGTTGCTCAATTGAAAATTGGATTGAATACTGAAGTACCATTGAATTTTTTTTGAATTATGGGAACATTGGGAAGCCCTCCTTTTTGTGAAATGGCTGCAATGAAGGACTACATTGATAGGGCCCTCAACAGAGCTGAGGAGAAAAAGAATTCAGGTAATGAAAAATGGGAGCGCCAATTGCATCCTCATCTAGGGTTACAATTGAGGAAGAAAATGTTTCAAAAATGGAAATGACCTCTGGTGGTGAGTAACATTTCATGTTACTCTTCACGTTGCCTGATTTGATTTGATGGAAAATGATTTGGAGCTGGTGATTATTTAAGTATGTAACAATTATATAACCATTTAATTGGTTCCAGATCCACTTGAAACACCTCCTGTGAGAGATTTTCCTACTAGGAAAGAGGCACCAAACTATTGTCAAAAATGGGCAGTGAAGCATGGTTATGCTTTGACTGTTTTCAACTAAAAGATTGATAAATATGTAGATTTAGCCTTTGATATACATGGTTTGTACTCTGGGCAATTTCTCACCAAATGCTCAAGGACAACTCACACAATAATTTTGGTTGCAATTTTTTAATCCATGCAAGTAACACAAAGGCAGACCCCTTGTGGAAAATCTCCTACAGAAATTATCAACATAACCATAAACCATCTCAACACCCCAGAGTGCATCCTGACCTCAGAAGAATCTTTGGGGTGGCCTTATTGAATTCAAAATAAGGTATGGATGATGGGCACAATACTATTCAACTGAAACAAATACTTAGCAAGATTGATGATGTAAAATATATTGATGAACAAACAATCTATAACACCAAGCAAAAGGTAGCAAACAAGGAACTTTCATAAGGATTATTTTTACTTCTTTTGATGGGATCAGCTTAATACAAATTCAACATGTTTTTTTGGTGTTTTTACTTTAAGGCCTGTGAAGTTGAAATTGTATTTTTTTTGGTATTTTTGGTTTTCCCAATGTTGAATTTGAAACCTTGCAACCCCCGTTCACTACAAAAAATTGGTTTCTTGGCGCAATTCCCAACCCATTGTGAGTTGTGAATGGCCATTTGCGACCCATTTGCAACCCATTCTGCGTTCCAAACCCGCCACCCAACCCATTTTGGTTAGTGCATGGCAAAAAAAAAGAATTTTTTATTTCATTATATTTATATATATATACTTTTTTTGGGTGATGATAAATTCACAACACCCAATTGTGTGGGAGTTGTGTTGGGCCCTACAGAACCCATTTGATGCATGGGGGCCCATAAACAACTCCAAAGGGTTGTTCCAAACACAACCATTTAGACCCATGTACGGGGTTATATGGCCCCCAGGTGTTGTTTATGTTTACAACTGCCCTATGAATAAAGAAAAATAAGCATTTTAAAATTTGAAAAAAAATCAAAAAAAATGTGCCCAAAAAAAAATAAAAATAAAAATGGAAAAATTAAAAAAAAGGAAAAAGATAAATACAATACAATGTGATGTTTGAGTAAGACACAATCAAATACAAAAATTAATAGGATCTTTGAAGAAAGAGGGGGGGGAGGCATGTCAACTGGTTATACCCCCCCATGTGAGGATGAGACTGGACCCAGGTGATTTCTGGTTCCCACCAATTTTTATTTGTTTATTTTAATTTTCATTCTTTTATCCCCTTTTTTATTTTTCATTTTTGCCCACAAAGGTTGGTAGGCATGTGGAATTATACACGACTACATTTGAGATGTGTAAAACCCCTCAAAACTCAAAAGTAGGCTTGATTGGTGCCACAAAGCTAAAAAATGTTGTGTTGGGGATAAAAAAATCAATTGAGTTGTGTAGAGGCCAGACGACTCAATAAGAGTTGTGTAGCATGCCACACAGGCCATTTGAGTTATCCACACGACTCAAATGGGTTTTGAATCTAACATTACCCATTTTTTTAATATTTTTATATTTAACTTAATTTAATTATTTAGCTTATTACTGATATATTTACTTATTCCTTTATTCATTTCATTTTATTTAAATATATTTATTTATATTTTTTTGGGTCATGTTAAATTCACTTCTCCAACCGTGTGGTAGTTATTTAGGGCCCTACAGGGCCCATTTAGCCATGGGGGCGCACAGACAACTACAAAAGGCTGTTCCAAACACCTGCAACCCCCAGGGGGCCATAAAGAAGCTGGTGATACTAAAGCAAAACTAAAGTGAAATCAAAGTGAAATCAATTGAAGTATCCTAGATATTAAAGTGAAATTTGACACATTTTTCTTAACTCAAAAGTGAGCAAATTTGCAGTTGTTCATTTGAAAGTTGGATTGAATACTGAATTAGCATTGCAATTTTTTTGCATTATGGGAACAGTGGCAAGCCCTCCTTGTGACATGGCTTCCTTGAAGGACTACATCAAGAGTGCTGTTAACAAAGCTTTCGAAAAAAAGGATTTGGGTAATGAAACATTGGAAAACCCAATTGCATCCTCATCTAGGGTGGCAATTGAGGAACAAAATGTTTTACAGTGGGATTTGACCTCTGGTCGTGAGTAACATTTTATTTTACCAATTTCTTTGCCTGATTTAATTTGATCAAAACTAATTGAGATATTGTAATTATCAAACTATGAAACTATGAAAGTAAAAAATGAATGTTTTCTAGATCCACTTTACCCACCTCCGGTGAGAGCCTTTCCTACTAGGGAAGAGGCGTAAAACTATGGTTAAACATGGGCTATGAAGCATGGTTAAGCTCTGACTTTTTTTAACTGAAAGATATATAAATATGTGGATTTGGCCTGTGATTGACATGGTTCCTACTTGGGGAAACTTCTTAAAAAATGGTATTTCCAAACTCACACAAAGAAGGTTAGGTGCAAGTTTCTAATCCATGCAAGTCCCACAAAGGCAGACCCCTTGTGGCAACTCTCCTACAAAGAAACTCAACATAACAATTGGCCATGAGAAAATCCCTCTGTGCATTCTCAACTGAGGATAATCACTGGGGTAGCCTTAGACAATCTAATAGAAGGCATGAATGATGGGCGCAATACATTGCAACCTAAGAGAAAATTGATCAAGATTGATGGTGGAAATTATGTTGATGACCAAAAAATTTATAACACTAAGCAAAAGGTAGCGCTTGAACAACTGAAGGGGAAAAGTGTTGTGGAAATACTCTACAAAAATCTTCAAGAATCAACTTTGATTCATTGGTCAAAATTCATTGGAGAGGGTCACTTGGAGGCCTTATTCTTGGTCCACCCAGATTCATTAAAGCTTTCAAAAGAATTCAATCATATTGCTATGTTGAATTGGACTTATAAAACAAAGAAGTACAAAATCATGCTATTGCATGTTGTAGGGATGAAAGACAACCGGAAAACTTTCACAAAAGCTCTTGTTTTGATAAGAAAAGAAAAATTTGAGTTCTACATTTGGTGTCAGCGTCTTGGATTCAAAGAAACTTGCTATCCTTTAGCTACCATAGGTAATGGAATAAATAATAAATATATTATTCAATAAATGCAGCAAAAATCTATAAAATATTTGGATAAAGCTATTGAAAGGTTTGATTGGTTTGGTTATGATTCAATATTATTAATCAATATTAATAAATTGATTATTAAAAAAATTAATAGAGGGGTCACAATGATATTGGGGATCTTTAACACCTCTCTTCAGGGAATTCATTTTGAAAACACATATACCTGGTTACTTTGGAACCTTTAATTTATATTCTTAAAGGAGATATTGACCAAAGATAATATATATATATAATATATGATGGATTGGCAGGGCCTCGTAACCAAGCTTCCACAACAGAAAAAGGATAATAAAACTCACTAGTATATTATTGGATCCTTTAGGTACCTTTTTGGGATGTTCAGTGATGGGTTAAAACTATTGCTGGGGTTTAAAAGGTTGTTCAGCAGTTTAAATTGATAAAAAGGGTTTTGGGATGGATATTATTAATCAGACTAAATCAATAAATTGCTTACTTATCTTTTATAAGTATTTTATTACCGTGACACAGTGTCTGGATGTAAATATAACTGGGTCACCGGGCATCAATAACCTGAAAAGATATCTATATTTTTAGCTTTTTGGGTCCCAATTCCGTCCTTATGAGGGATAAAGGGGCTCAAAGGGACGGGTGCTAAGACTAGCAGGGTAATAAGTGCTAGCCTTTCACATTTTCTTGGTGCTTTAGCATGCATAACATCTAATTCCACAGGTTATGGGAATTCTTCTACCTTTTGATTGATTTTTTGACGTGTGAATAACACTAATCTATCCACATGATCATCATTTCATTAATTATCCTTAGTAAATGCTCCCAGGATGTTAATAGGTTTTCTTTAGTAGGAATTTCTACGGGTAATCTGATGTCAGATGGGTTCTCAGTATGTATTAGCTGATGGGAGTAGAATAAAAATATTGATTTTGTTTCTTATTTTCGAAATTCTGTTAATTTAATTGAAATAATTAATTAAAAATATAAGATATGGGAATACATTTAATATTTATACATGATTAGTTTTCTCAGTATTTCACGGAAATACTGATGTGTTGAAATTCTCAAAATTTTATATTTAAAGTATTTTAAAATATTTTAAAAACTTTATTTATCTTATTTTTTGACATATTGGATATTTTTATTATATTTTATAAAAGAATATGTAGAAAGTTTCTTTGAGTATTTTTATATTATTTTATGCATTTTTAGACTATCTACTATCCATGGGGATATTTAATACATATTTAGTATGTCCCTGTCTTAGTTGTAGCACTTTTACATGGTACCTGGGCTTCTCAAGCCCTCTGTAACACTATCAGTCCGTAGTCCAGCGGCTGCGTACCTCTAAGATGCCCAGGGCTGCGTACATGGCTTGTCAGGGTACGCGGAAAGGGTGGCATTGCTGCTGCTCATGCGCGCCCAGATGTGTTGGTTGCCGCGGCTGTGTGCGTGAATTTTCACAAATCACATTTCCGCCTGTAAATCCTCTAAATCACAGAATTCTTGGATTATGACACAAAATTCACTGTAAAACCTATACGTGGGGTCTCATGTGAAAATTAAAGTGGCAAAAAACCCAAGGCCGCTTCTCTTTTCAAATTTTCATAAATTATTTAAAAATATAAGCAGTAGGAATTTGAGGTGGGTTACAGTCAGTAACCATAACTGAAATTTCATGTAGAATCATAATATCAAATAATAATTTTAATATTATTTCTCCTTTAATAAGATATTGATTTATTTATGTTATTTTTTACTTTTGAAGCTTGCTCTGCAATATTAGCAAGCTGACATTCCCCCACTCCAACATATGGCCATATATGAAAAAATGTGGAATTTTTGAAGAGAAAATTAATTCCATATGTTTTTCAGTTTCTTTTACTGGCTCTGTAGTTTCTAAGATGTATTGGTCCATCAGGTATATTACTCTGTTGTAACCATTCATTTTTGTCTGCAGATTCTCCTTTGTATCTTACCAAGTATAGTCTAACATTGTTACCTTGCACTCTATCCTTCTTGTCTCCCAATATCCTGCTTAATTTAACTTTTTCTTTCACGGGGTCAGGTTCTATTGGGATTATTACTGGAGCAAGATTGCTACCTTCTCTTGGTTGAAAGTTTTTTACTAAGCTAACAGGGAATACTGGGTGCTTTCTTGAAAATTCTTCACTCAAGACTACTTCCACACATTCTTGCCGTGTATTTTCTTGATAAAAATGGCCCCACAAAATCTGGTTTCAACTTTCTGTTCCCTGCTAAGTTGTTGCAGTTGGCAGTAGATATCAATATCTGATCTCATATATTAAATCCAGGTTCTCTGTGTGATTTTTCCCATCTTTCTTTGTTGTATTTGACTGCTTCTTCAACAAATTTTTGAGAATGATTATTTGCCAGGTCTATCATTTTCTTAAATTCAAGGGATGTGTGGTGGATGGTGGCTAAGCTTTGGTTCACGGTATTCCTGGGGAGTTTTGGAATCCATCCCCTTTCTAGTGTGTAAGGGGGTCTTTTTTGGTAGAGTTTTTACTTCTATTATAAGCCATCTCCAGGGCTGGGAGTAAGCTTACCCAGTCATGGCAATATCAATCTGAGTTTTTGTATTCTGGACCAAAGCTAAAAAACCTTCTTAAAATACCTTCCAGTTTCTGTATCATCCTTTGGGATAATCCATCAGTCTGGGGATGATATGCTGTAGAAACGGCTAAAGTAGTACCCAGTATATCATTTAGATTCCTCTGGAATTCAGAAGTGAATTTGGGGTCTCTGTCACTGATTATAATTTTAGGTATACCTAAATCAGCTATAATCTTGTTTAAAAATAACAAAGCCGCATCCCTGGCATTAACTTTTTTTGTGGTTAGGTAAAAACTTTGCCTTCTTAGAGTATCTGTCTACTATAAGCAGGACAGATTTATAGCAGTGCATTCCTCCAGGGCGGAGGCCTGAGACAAAATCCATATTAATGATATCATACCTGGTTTTGGTTTCAGAGATTTTTTGCAGGATTCCCAACCATTTCCCAGTAGTTTTAATAAATTTTGGCAATTCTCAAAGCTAGCAACATACTTAATAGTAGTCTCTTTCCAATCTATCCACCAAACAGTTTGCTTCACTTTTTCCAAGGTCCTTTCAGTGGATAAATGCCCTGATGAACAGCTATCATGGCATTTGTGAGGTATATGTTGAATATGCTATTTTTTGATCAGTCTAAAAATACTGGAATGTTGGTTTCTATAGTGAAGGAGACCATCTCAAAGGTGAACCTTCCTGCTTTGTATGGTTTGAGTAATGAGGCTGGTAAAATATTTACCAGGGCTGCGTCCGGGCATTCAAATTCCATGATGGTAATAAGCAGCTTTAGGTTGGTGGAATAGTTATCTCTCACTAGATTAAAGAAAGCAGTATCTAGTTCACATAGGTGCATTGCCATAATTGGAGCATCTGATGTAAAAAGATTCATTTTTAAGATAGGGAAGATATCCTGATCCTCAGGGTTGTATACTGGATTGCTAGGGTCATTAGGAAAATCATTCTTACTTAAACTATCAGCATTTTTTTGTTTAGCTCCATCTTTATGCACTATATTCATCTGGCCTCTATACTGTTGTATAGCAATTTGCCACCTGAGCATATGTCTACTAGGGGTCTTCATGTTCATGAGGGTACTTACAGCATTACAATATGTAATTACTTGGAAAGTGGTGCCTTCAAAGTAATAGTGAAACTTCTCTAGAGCTCATACTAGAGCCAAGCATTCCATCTGACTGGCTCCATACCTTTTCTCAGTTTCTTTGATCTGTTTAGATATAAAAAGTATTGGTTTCTCCACTGCTTTGTCTTATTCTAGTCTTTCTTGGTGTAAGGCAGCTCCTAACCCTTCCATAAAAGTGTTAATTTACAGCTTAAATGGTTTGGATTAGTCTGGTTGAATCAGTGGAGGAGTGGAGGTCATAGGTATTTTCGATTCTTCATATTTTTTTAACCTCTCATGTGTCATTTCATATAGAGTGTTATTGTTTCATAATTCATACAGAAATTTAGTTAGCATAGCAAAATTTTGGATTTATTGTCTGTAGTAACTTTAAACGGTAATGAATGATGGAAAATCCTTCTTATTCTGAGGAATGGTTCTGTTCATTAAAGCAGCTATCTTATTCTGGTCCTCAGGTAAATTGAGACCAGGGACTATATGCCCCGGAGCTTTCAGTTCTCCATATCCAACATTGCACTTCTTCATGGATACTTTCAAACCTGCTTTGAAAATAGAATGGAGGAATCATATAAGTTGATTTGTATGAGTATCCCAATCATCAGAGTATATCAGGACATCATATATTTAAACCATCATCCATCTTTGTCTGATGTAAGTCCCTAGAACTTTATCCATTTTTCTCTGAAAGTGTGATGGGGAATTCTTTATACCAAAGGGCATCCTGAGGTACTCATATATTCCTAAATGGCAGATTATTCTCATAGTCTTTCTACTTTCAGGGCTTATAGGTATTTTGTGGAAACCTTTAAGCATATCCATAGACATGATGTATTTTGCTTTAGAAAAGTTTTGCAGAGAGTGATCAATCAGGGGGATAGGATAATAGTCTGCTTGAGTATAGTTATTAATAATTCTGAAGTCTCCTACCATTCTTGACTTATCATTATGTTAAGCTATCATTACAGGGGTGGTCACATCCACTTGTTCATTATGCCCAACTTTCCTCAATAATTTTAGGTTTAAAAGTTCTTGGATTTGTTCCTCAAGAGCTACTCTAGATTTAGTACTAGAGGCATAAGCTTGTCTTCTTAGATTAGGAGGATAAGTTGGCTTAATAGTCAAGATCAATACCATATCATGTCCTTTGATATTACCAATGGGATGATCTCTAGTACAGAAAACATTTTGGTTCTCAAAACAGACTGTCCATATATATTTATTCTTTTCCCCAGAAAGTTTCTCATTCAGTGCCACTTGAGAGAAGTATTCTTGCTTGAATTCTTCCAAGTGCTTTTCATAAGTAGAAGAGGGTAAATTAGTTTGGATAGTTCATATATTAAAATTCTTGTCCCTGTTACCACCCACTGTTAAATACCTTCCTTTACTTTGGAACAAATCTATTACATAAAGAAATAAAGCCTCATGTCCTATTATGAGGTTGTCACATAATCCGCTGAGCAATACTACAAATTCCACTTGAATCCTCAAAGATCCTTTAGTATGGTGCAGTATTATGGGAGCAGTCCATACTCCAATAGCATTCATAGTGGAGTTTCAAGAGCCAAACTTAGCCTTTGGGATGGGCAGCAGGTGGTATTTCCAGTTGGGATCCTATTTCTTCAAGATGTCAGTACAAAAAAATGAACAGAAAGTCCCACTGTCAATTAATAACCTTATGGGCTTTTCTTTATACAGTCCTGTTGGGTAACAAGTTTGATCATTAGTATAGCTCTTACAACTCATAGTTTTAAATATTAGTGGTTTAATTTTGGTGACATGTCTAGGAATTATGGAAGGGTAACATTGCTGGGGCAAACTAGAGTCACCATGGATATTATTGATTTCTATAGAAGTGCCTATATCTCCTTCTATTACATTTATAGGGTTAGTCAGGATTAATTAAAATTCAGACAGTGATCCTTCAGTATCTTCTGTTTCTTTGTAGTTCTGGTTCCCTTCAATCTCAGTTTCTTCTTCCATTAATGCTATCTTTCTATTTGGAAATGGGCAGTCTTGTCTCATGTGCCCTGTTTTTTTACAGTTAAAAAAATTTCCAGGTATTCTTTCCTTATCCTTGTTCTCATTACATTTCTTATTATTAGGGATATTTATAAGAGGAGTTTGTTCCCGGGTTTTCTTAATATCAAAGCTATCTTTGGGTCTAGAAGGAGCCTTCTTGTCTAACCCATTCATATCTATTACTTCTTCCAACACACTGATTAGATTTGGTAAGTCAGCATCCATACTCATTCTGCATCTCACACCATGGTTAAGATTTCCAGGACAAAGGTTGAGAAGTCTTTCATTAACTTCCTCTTTATCAGAATCTGGATAGAAGCAGTCTAGTCTCCGGTTATTTTCAAATAACCAATTGTGAGGATTATCCTTAGAGGGGTCAAATGACAAATTTTTGAAATTTTTAATCATTTTCCTTTTCCACATCCTAGAACCAAATTGTCCTTTAATTAAGAGTTTCCAATAATTCCATGATAATGATCATGATTCTTCTGTTTTACTGATGAACCAATCCGGTGATACTCTTTCAAAAAGCCTAGAAAGTCAGACTACGGCTATAGCTTCTGGAAGGTCATAGGAATTTATGATATAGTCAATAAATTCAATGAAATTTATATGGTTGTATTCTCCTTCACCAGAGAACTTAAGCCATTCACAGATAGGGGGTAAAATTTTGAGAAGTTGTTCCAATTGAAGAGTAGGACCAGGCCTGAAAGTGTCACTCCTGTGCATTCCTGCATAAGGGATAGTTATTTTTCTTGGGGGTTTCAGTTCATCCGTGGTACTCCCCAAGGGGTTGGTCAGATGGAATTTTAATTCTCTGAGAACATTCTTGATAAGATTCAGTTTCAGGTCCACTTTGTTATTAAGCAGATCTAATTTTTCACTAAGGGGAAGAATGGAGTTCTGATTAGTATTCATTAATTCTTCTTTAAATGGCTTGAGCAACATGATAAAATCTCCATGGAACCTGTTAACATGTACTCATATAATTGAGTTTTACTGGTTTTACCTTGTTTTATTGTTTCAAATAACTGTTCTGTATGTTCCTTAATATCTTCCATCCCTACAGCTTTTGATTGATTAAAAACTCTTTTGGCCACTACAAAAGATAATTTATCCAGTATTTTTTCCAAGCTTTATGGTGTCTTAATAGAGCTTGAAAGCTTATACGCTTCTCAAGATCTTCCTAATCAACAATTTTATCTAATTGTTTACGGAGAGAAGAGATTTCAAGTTTTTCAGCTTGAGTTAAAGCTTCCCAACCCGTTGGTTTATAATTTTTGATGTAATCTTTATTTCTTATTTTTGAAAGATTCAAATAATATAATATTAATTCTCCATTGGCTTTTAAATCTACTGCAAAAAGAATTAATGATAAATCACCGTTGAAAAAGTCGGATAAATTATATTTTAGATTAATGTTACATGAAATTCTGGTCCGAGGTATTAAATATAATTGAATTGAATATTTTCCGGCCAGGCCCCCAATTTTCAGCCTCCTCAATGTCAAGACCCTTGCTAACCTTCAGCTACCAGAGGTGATGGAATTAATAATAAATTTATTATTCCATAAATGCAGCAAAAATTCATAAAATATTTGGACAAAGCTATTGCAAGGTTTGATTGGTTTGGTTATGATTCAATATTATTAATCAATATTAATAAATTGATTATTAAAAAAATTAATAGACGGGTCACAATGATATTGGGGATCTTTAACCTGCCTTCAGGGAATTCACGTTGAAAAAACATATACCTGTTACTTTGTAACCTTTAATCCAAATTCTTAAAGGACATATTTCCCAAAGATAATATATATGTAAAATATATGATGGAGTTGCAGGGCTTTGTAACCAAGCTGCCACAACAGAAAAAGGATAATAAAACTCACTGGTATATTTTTGGATCCTTTAGGTACCTGTTTGGGACTTTCACTGCTGGTTTAAGCCTATTACTGGGGTTTAAAAGGTTTTCCAGCAGTTCAAATCGATAAAAAGGGTTTTAGGATGGATATTATTAATCAGACTAAAGCCATAAATGACTTGATTATCTCTTATAATTATTTGATTACCTTGGCACAGTTTCTGGATGGAAATATAACTGGGTCTCTGGGTATCAATAAACTGAAAAGATCTCTATATTTTCAGCTTTTTGGGTCCCGATTCCGTCCTTCTGAGGAATGCAGGGGCTCAAAGGGACGTGCGCTAAGGCTAGAAGGTTACCAGTGATAGCCTGTCACATTTTCTTGGTGCCATAGCACGTGTGACATCTAATTACACAGGATATGGGGATTCTTCTACCTTTTGATTGATGTTTTGATGTGTGAATAGAAAATTATCTATCCACATGATGATCATTTCATTAATTATCCTTATTAAATGCTTCCAGGATGTTAAGAAATTTTCTTTAGTAGAAATTCCTAAGGTTAATTTGATGTCAGATGGGTTCCTAGTATGTATTAGGTTATGGGAGTAAAATCATAATATTGATTTTTTTCCTTATTTTCAAAATTCTGTTAGTTTAATTGAAATAATTGATTAAAAATATAACCTATGGGAATAAATTTAATAATTTTACATAATCAGTTTTTCCGGTATGTCAGAGACATAATGATGTGTTGAAGTTCTGAAAATTGTATATTTAAAGTATTTTTAAATATTTTACAAACTGTAGTTATCTTATTTTTTGACATATTTGCTATTTTAATTATATTTTATAAAAGAATGTGTTGAAAGTTTATTTAAGTATTTTTATATGATTTTATGTATTTTTAGACTATGTAATATCCATGTTTTAGCTTGCTTTTATTGCATAGAAAGCTGCAAAAGTAACAGAAATAACATAAAATAAATAAATACTAAAATTGACCTAAGAAGGAGTAGGTGAACCATGAATATTATTGTAGAAATGTATTTCAAACCCAAAATTAGGTAGGGTCACTCACTGAACCAACCCTTGAAATCCCATTCCTTACATTTTTAAATAATTAAGGAAAGAAAGACCAAAATACCACGGCACCTTTCTGGTACTTTTTTGGCCAATTAAATATTTCACATGTATTGTCACGTATAGGTTTCACACCAAAAACTTAGTCAGAATTGAGGTTTTGTGTATATTTTAGGACTTACAGATGAAGATGTGTTCTGTTACAATTCCCGCACCCAGCTGCAGAAGCCAATACACCCGCCCAAGGCTGAGCTACAGCACTTTCACCCTGTAAAAGTGGTGTACGCAGCCCCAGGCCTCTGAAAAGTACACAGCCGCGGGACTACAAGTTGACAAAGTGAAAGGCAGCCTGAGAAACCTAGGTACTGTGTAAACATCCTACAACCTACATGGGAACATTCTAAATATGTAATAAATGTTCCCATGGATAGTAGATAGTCTAAAAATACATAAAAGTATATAAAAATACCTCAATAATCATTACACCTATTATTTATTAAATTAATTTAAAATATCAAGAATGTCAAAAATGAGATGATGACTATTTATAAAGATATATTAAAATACTTTAATATTCAATTATGAGAACTACAAGAAATAAGTATTTTTTTGACATACTAAGGAAACTAATAATGTAAAAATATTTTTTAAATACTCATGAATTATATTTTGAAATAATTATTTCTATTAAATCAACTATAATTCAAAAATAAGGAGTAAAATCAATGTCATGAATTTACTCCAATTAATTAATACGTAATGAGAACTCACCTGGCATCAGAATATCTATAGGAATTTCTATTAAAATAATTATGAACTTACTGGGAACATTTCATAAGGATAATTAATTAAAAAATAAATAAAATGGACAGATTAGTGTTATTCACACTTCCAAAAATCAATCATAAAGTAGAATAATTACCATACCCTGTGGAATTAGATGTTACCTGTGCTACAGCACAAAGAACACGTGAGAAGCTGCCACTGATTACCCTGCTAGCCTCAGTGTACCTCCCCTTGAGCCCCTTTATTCCTCAGAAGGACAATATTGGGACTCAAAGAGCAATAAATGAAGAGCTCTTTTGAGGATATTGATGCCCAGAGACCCAGTTATATTTACATCTAGACACTGGTCCAAATAGATCAAATACGTATAAGAGATAAGTAAGTGATTTATGGCTTAATTCTGATTAATAACATCTGTCCCCAACCCTTTTTATCAATTTAAACTTCTGAACAACCTTAAAACCCCAGTAAACAGGTTTAACCCATCAGTGCAGGTCCCAAACAGGTACCCAAAGGATTTTATAATATACCAGTGAGTCTTATTATCCTTTCTCTGTCGTGGAAGCTTGGTTACAAAGCCCTCCCACTCCACCATATATTTTATATACATATTATCTTTGGGCAATATATCCTTTAACAATATAAATTAAAGGTTTCAAAGTAACCAGCCCTACGTATTTTCATAATTAATTCCCTGAAGAGAATTGTTAAAGATCCCCAAAAAAATTGTGGCCCCTCTTTTAAAATATTCAATCATAAATTTATTTATATTGATTAAAAGAAATAAACCATATCCAAACCAATCAACGTTGCAATAAGATTTATCCAAATATTTGATATATTTTTCTCTGCATTAACTGAATAATATATTAATTATTTATTCTATCACCTCTGGTAGCTAAAGAATAGCAAGGATCTTGGAATTCAGGAGGCTGACACCATGGGGAGATTTATTACATATTTAGTATGTCCCCATCTTATTTTTAGCACTTTTAAATGGTACCTGAGCTTCTCAAGCCGCCTGTCACACTGTCGGTCTGTAGTCCCCCAGCTGCATACCCTTCAGATTCCTGGGGCTTTGTACATGGCTTGTTGGGGTAGGCGGAAAGGGTTGCATTGCTGCTGCTCAGCCATGTGCGGATGTATTGGTTGCTGCGTTGTGGTACCCAATCTGGGACACCTGTGGACCAGTATGGGAAAAGTAAAATTTTTATGAATTTTTTATAGCCTCCATTTACATCAAAAAAAAAAAAATTTTTTTGAAATCATCCCTCAGTTCAGTTCCCAGTTCTCAGCCTTCCCTTCTCTTGGTTGTCTAGGAGGATCTCTCAGTGCCTAGACCCCTGTGCCTGGTGTTCAAGTCCTTCCCACTTCACTCCTTGATTTCAGATCTCTGTTTTTCTTTTTTTGCCAAACATTGTGGTGCTCTTTTATGGACGCGAGTCAGGAAAGGGCTGCATGCGGCGCGCTCAGCAATAGCGGCGGGCTCAGCAGCGGTGGCACGCTCAGCAATTGGTAGGGCCTTGTTGCAGCTAGCCGCGCTACGGGCTAAGCAGCAGTCAGGTAGGCCCAGCAGCGGTTGGGTCGGGCTCAGCACCTGGAGACGGAAGACGGACGGATCGCGCGGATTGCGCACTGGAAGGATTGCGCGGATTGGAAAGCTTGCGCGGACCGGATGGATTGCCCGGATTGGAAAGCTTGCGCGGATCGGAAGGCTTGCGCGGATCGGACGGCTTGCGCGGATCGGACGGCTTGCGCGGATCAAGCAGATTGCGCATTACAAGAAGCGCGGATTGGATCACGCGGGTACGCCCCGGATACCTGGAACGGGTTGTTGGGCAGATGCGTGCGGGCGGGCGAACCGGGCGTATGTTGATATTGAGGGGCATGGGTTATGGGGCAAGGGATGGAGGGGTAGGATTGGGCTAGGTTTCTGTGCTTAGGGGTTGTGTTTCATCATTCTTGCTTACTTGCGGTTGTACTTAGGTTAGGGTTGAGAGGGAGGACTTAAATACTTCACTCCCAATTTGGGTTGTAGGGAGGGATATCACTTTATGATCACATTGGATCACATCAGATTGGATTGGATTGGAAAGGAAGGAATTCATGTTATTATCACTCTATCATTCTCTCTGTCCCTCTCTCTCTCTCTCTCTTGACCGGCTGCATTCAATCTCCTTACAGACGCTTCAATCAATAACTTCCAGAACTCAAGGAAAACTTAAGGGGTATTCCCCCTTTGGTTTCCACAATGTGCCCGCCAATTGCCATTGAACACAATCATCATCTACTAGATCATTGTCATCATCATCCATCATCTATCATCCATGCAAAACTGAACTCCATCAACATTGAACAGTTCGATCAGTCCAATCAAATCAACCCTATCTCACTCTGACCAAGAAGATAAAGACCAGACTTCCACTTCAGTATAACCCAAGATCATCAACCAGCTCATCAACCTAATCAATATACCAATTAAATTGACCCACAAACGCCATTTGCAAAGTTAGCCAGGATCTCAACAAGGTTGATTGTCCATTGATCCATTGATCAAATAGATCCCATCATGATCATTGATTCCCAACCATCCCAACCAGATTCATCATCAAACCCTCCTCATCTCAATCTTAACCTTGTCTTTTCCTCTCCAACCTATCTCAGGAGGAACAAGACCTACTCCAACGGATATCAATTGAATCAAATCCATTGTAATCAAATCCTAATCTATTTCAGGATCATCCCAACCCATCAGTCTTATCCCAAAACCCTCTCCCATCTTACTCACTACTACCCTCAACTCTAACAACCTTGATCCCACTCCCCAAAGCATCATCACTTCTTTCAAAAAGTCTCCGAGTCAGCTTTCCTGATCAATCCACCCTTGATGATTGGGTCATCCCAAAAAACCATCATCACATCATTGTTTGAAAGATCCATCAAATCCACTCCCAAGATTTGACAACTTCTTCCCAGGTTTAATGTCTCCATCCTCAACCAATCTGATGATGATGATGATGATCATGAAGGGCTCCTCCTTGATCTGGCCAGCAGCACTTGTCAAGATTGGTATAGAATAAAAATAAAGCAAAAGACTTTCTTGGAACTAGACTAGATCCTTCAATTGTTCCATCAGTCTCCCTTGCATCCATCAATCCTCCACCCATCAATTACCAGTCTCCTGCGCCGCTTTTCTGTTTCCCTCGCGGGTCTCAACTGTTGCCCGGGCCTGTCAGAATCCCTGCAGGTGTCTCGACTAGCTACTCTCTTGCCCATGACCACCATTTGCATGGGCTGGGTTTTTAATTCAGTTCTTATTTTTTTTTGAGTGTTTGTTGCTTCTTTTTTTCCCTTTTGTTTTCTCATGACAATCCTAAAAAAACAAGAAAAAAAAAATTTTTGTTCCCACTCTATTTGTGGTATCTCTTGTAAATAGTCTAAAGGGATCCATCGTCTATAAAAGGAGGGGCTCTCCCCTGCCTTTTCCAAATCATCCATGGGAGTGTGTGCAAATGTCCCCCCTTTATCATTGAAATCAAATCCTGATCCTCATCCTGGGTATATCTATGATTGCCCCCTGATCCATTGATCCTGAGTCCTTGCCCCTCTGTGTCCTGATCCTTATCACCAACAAATAGCCTTTCTGGTTGATGAAAATTCTGTCTTTTGGAATTCTTGAGTGTGTTATACCACTCCTTGATCCCTTTCTCTGACCATACTGGTCTTGATCCCTCCTTGATCATCTTTCTGGAGCCAATCACAATTGATTGAAGAGTTCTTATTAAGTTTAATTCCTTGAGTGTTATACCTCCCTTATTTTTTGGAGTTGCATTCTGCCAGCCTACTCTCGAGTTCCTTGAGAAGTGTTGAGGTCATCATTGCTTCAAATCAGTTACTGTTTGCTTTTAGAGCTTCTTAAACATATTTCTTTGTCTTGTACGGCAACCCTCATTTATCTGGTACCCTTCAAGCGCTTGATTGCAGAGAGTTGGGCAGGTTCATTGAGAACCTGGATGTTGGTTGGGTTCGAGTTGATCATCCCCAATTGTCTGCTGAGGACCAGAGTTATTAGCTTGTGGGCATTTTTTACATACAACAGCTTTGTTATTTGAACTTTAAACAAACTTTAGCTTCTTTTGTCCAAGTTTTTCCCACATAATCTTTGCTCATATAGTGCTGTTCCATCGCTACCAAACAACTATCATCTTTATCCTCTAATACTTGATTTCTCATTTACCAGTTTCTGGCCCTTGATCTTGGTTACATTTAAATATGTTTGTAACACTCAAGAGGGCAGCCTAAACAGCACCTTTCCCCTCCACAGAACTGCAACCGCCTAGCAAAGTTTGGAGTCTTACATTTGGTCCCCTGGGCCGGGATTGAACCAGAAACGTTGGGATTTACAGTCCCAACTTGAAGAATCAACTCTGAAATCCAATCCAGTCCTTTTTCTTTTTTCTTTTTTTTTTCTGTCCTCATCCAGATCTGATCCATGGAGGCAACTTGTTCCAGAAGTAATTTCTCCCAATTGTGCACCATCTGGGCAGGATAGTTGTTGTTTTTGTGAAACTCTACCCTTGCCACGCTTGTGAGACACGTTGGAACTCTGCTTTTTGGATCCTCTTAGGAACTCTTTCTTCAAAGGGAATCTGTTCCCTCCACCACTGTTTGGGCCTAGATGGTCAAGATCAAACCCCAGAACAAGAACCTAGGCTTCAATTGAACATACGTGGAAAAATTTTTGGACTCCTACAAAATGGATGCAGAAGTGGATGGTGCAATTGAAGATGATATGGCCTATCAGTTACAATTTTTTATCTCCTCTGATGAAGTTATGGAAGTGATCAAATTTTTTGATGGATTGGAAACTCATAACTGGAGGCTCTTGAAGGAGGCTATGTTGGCTTATTGGGGAAAAATAGATGTGGCTAGGCTTACCTTACTGGACTTGGATTATCTGGTTTCTCAATGGATTTCCAATGGTGGTGTCTCTTAAGCTTCTGATTATCAGTCTTTCAGAAAGTCTTGGTAACCTATTCAGTCTTATCTTATCAGGAACCAACTCATTGACGCTGTGGAAGAAATTCAAGTTTGATTTTTCCAATCTTTTTTGCCAGGATTGCAGGACAGGATTAGGGATGAATTGGTCAACTCTGGATCTATGATCACTACTAGGGATAATGTATTCAAAATCCCTGTCTTTCTGGTCCTTAGGAATGTGGCAGGAAAATTAATGAAAGGTCAAACTGCTTTAACTTTTGAAAATCCCCGGATCACTGAACCAGTCCATGCTCCTTCATTCCAAGAATCCAACAAAATCATGAACAAGATGGAAGCAAATCACAGACCTAAATCAAGCCCTCAGGCAAACAAGGATGCTGCTACCATAGATGAGATTACCAAGCTACTTCAGGCTTTTGAGAAGAAAATAGAACAGAAAATATCCTCTTTAGCTACCCCTAAATCTGCTAATTCCGTTCCTAAATCCACCTTGGTCTACTATTAATGTCATTGGGAAGGCCAAAGTACTGGTAGATTTCCTGAAATCCAGAAGGATAAGGAGGAGAAATTAGTAGAGCAGAAGGGAAATAATTTCTTTCTTCCTAATGGTGCTTTGATCCCTTTTGACTCATCTTTTTGGATCCGTCATGTGGTGGCTTCTTACCAACCACCAACTCCCAAGAAGACATCTCTGGCCTCCTTCAATTTTTGATCATTCTGTGGCACTCTTCAACCTTGGTATCCTCCAGATATCACTTCTTCTAGCTTCTCTGGTGTTTATCAAGCTGATCCAGCTAGGAAACGTCATGAGGAACCCAAACCTCACAAGTCTTCTCCTTTTCCATCTTTGATCCTTTGAAAACCTGTCAAACATCAATCTTTGCCTGAGCCCCCTCCCTCTGATGTGGAAGACATGGAAGTAGAAAGGGAACCACTCATGGAAAGGTTCCAGGACCGCTCTGATCCTTCTCCTCCTCTTCAATCTGGTCAACCCCCTCAATCCTCTGATCCTCTTCCAGTACCTGTCTCATCTGATCTTCCTCCCTCCACCCAGCCCAAAGTTTGGTTTGAGAGGGTCATTTCCAAGGACTACCCTAATGATGTGTGTCAGCTTGCTACTATTGCAGAGTAAGCTGCAAAATTAACAAAAATAAAATAAAAATAACAATGATAAAATACCATAAAATATTATGAAAGAAATGGATTCTCCATACAAATTTAGGTAGGGTCACTCACTAACCCCACCCTTGAAATCCAACTCCTTATATTTTTAAATAATTAAGGAAAGAAAAACCAAAATACTACGGCTCCTGTATTGATCTTTTTGGCCAATTAAATATTTCACACACATTGTCACGTATAGGTTTCACACCTAAAACTCAGTCAGAATTGAGGTGTTGTGTATATTTTAGGAGTTAAGGGCGGAAATGTGTTTTGTCACAATTCCCGCACGCAGCCGCAGCAGCCAAAGCACCCGCGCGCGTCTGAGATACAGCTGTGTCAACCCGTCGAGGACGTGTACGCCGCCCCAGGCCTCTGAAAAGTACGCAGCCGCGGGACTATGGGCTGACAGAGTGACAGGCGGCCTGAGAGGCTCAGGTACCGCGTAAACAGGCTAAAACATACACGGGAACTTTCTACATATGTAATAAAGGTTCCGGTGGATAGCAGACTGTCTAAACATACATAATATTATATAAAAATACATAAATAATTCTTACACGTATTTTTTACTTAATATAATGCAAAGTACCAAGAATGTTGATAATAAGACAATGACAACTTCTAAAAATATATTAAAATACTTTAATATACTTTTATGAGAATTGCTATACATCAATATCTTCGTGGAATACTGAGAAAGATAATTTTGTAACAATATCACATGAATTCTCATGACTTATATTTTTAAGTAATTATCTTAACAAATCAACTGGAACTCGAAAATAAGGAGTAAAATCAATATTAGGACTTTTACTCCAGTTATATAATACATAATGAGAACTTACCTGACATCAAAATGTCCGTAGAGATGTCTAATAATATAATTATCAAATTACTAGGAACATTTACTAAGGATAGTTAATTAAATAATACATAAATAGGACAGATTAGTGTTATTCACACGTCCTCACGTCTATTATAAGGTAGAATAATTCCCATAACCTAAGGAATTAGATGCTACCCGGTCTATAGCACCAATAACACATGAAAGGCTACCTCTGGTTACCCTGCTAGCCTTAGTGTCCGTCCCTTTGATCACCTACAACCCTCAGAAGCACCATATTGGGACTCCAAAAGCTATAAATAAAGAGCTCTCTTGAGGATATTGATGGGCAGAGATACAGTAATATTCATATCCAGACGCCGTTCCAAGGTAATGAAATACTTATAAGAGATAATTAAGTGATTTATGGCAATTTTTGATCAGTAATAACCGTCCTCAAAACTCTTTTTATCAATTAAAACTGCTGAACAACCTTATCACCCCAGTATACAAGTTAAACCCATCAGTACACCTCTCAAACAGATACCCAAAGGATTTAATAATATACCAGTGAGTCTTATTATCCTTTCTCTGTCGTGGTAGCTTGGCTACAAGGACCTGCCACTCCACAGTATATTTTATATACGTATTATCTTTGGGTATAATAATCTTTAAACTAAGAAACCCAAAGTAACCAGGACTATGTGTTTTCATCCTGAAATCCCTGAAGAGAGGTTTCAACGATCCCCAACATAATTGTGGCCCCTCTATAAATATTTAATAATCAATTTTGATTTGAAACAATAAACAATAACCAAACCATTTAACCTTGCAATAAGCTTAATCCAAGTATTCTACAGATTTTTGCTGCATTTATTAAATAATATATTTATAATTTACTCTATCGCCTCTGGTAGCTAAAGGATAGCAAGGGTCTTGGCATCCAGGAGTCTGACACTGTGGAAGGAGTATTAAAGAAAATTTCTGATCCCAAAATCCCTGATCTGTCTGTGGCTGAACTTCTGTCTATCTCTCCATCTGTGGCTGAAGGCATGAAGAAATGGGTTTCTTGTTGATGTGTGGAAATTGGTCCGGATGAATTGAAGGTCTCTTCTGGCACTTTGATGGAGAACTCTGGTGGAATAGATCACCCTGCAGATGCTAATCTGTATTCCTGCCCTCTTGGATTTCTTCCCTGCTGTCTTGGTGAATCAGCTAAAACAGTTTTATTCTTGTCAATTTGGGTTCTGAGCTCAACTTAATCTCAGATTCTGTGGCCTGCAAACTTAACTTAGCCCAAGGGTCAGTTTTACTTCTGCGGTCTATGGCATAGGGAATCAGTCATGTGAACTGGTTGGTATTGCTGAAGATGTCCCTGTTTGAATTGGTCAAAATATTTTTGGAACTTGTCACTTCTGGATCACTCGTTTGGAAGGTCATATGATCTTGGGCGGACCTTTCTTAATGGATTTTGGTGCTACCCTGATTTTTTCTAATCAAGTTGGGGATAGAATCCTTCTCCCTGATAATGATGGAAGAAAAATTAAAGTTCTGCTTTGTTCCTTGGATTTTGGTTGTTGGGAACAAGATTTACCTGGTCATTCTCCCAAAAATGTTCTAAAGGGAAAGCAGAAGGAGAACTCTCATTCCTCTCAGCCTCATTTTTTATTGGATTAGTTGATCCTACTGATAGTTGTAGTTCCTCTCAGCCTCAGAATTCAACTTATGGATCAACTTCAACCTCAGAGGCATATTTTTTGTTTTCCTCATCATCTCTTCCTAATCTAAATAAGATCAAAATTCAAAAACATAAAAAACCCGAAAATTCCAAAAATATTTCTTCTCTCTCTGGGTCTGATGTATCTTATTTTATTTTTTCCCTTCAGCCTGATAAATTATCCTCTACTCTGGTTTTGAATCTCCGCAATGAGTCTAAACAAGATCCCAATCTTGATTCTTTTCTTGGTGGTTTTAGTATGAAGGAGTATGGTTTTAAGTGGAGGCAATGTGGGGTAGAAGTAAGTCCTCCCAATTGTGCACCATTAAGGGTCTCTACTACTGTCATTTTTGCAACTCTACCCTGTGCTACACATGTGAGCAATGTGTTAGCTTTTGGATCCTCTTTTATGGAAAAGGAATCTTTCAAGGACAAGGGGGAACATTGAACTTGGAAGATGTGGGAACTTGGCCTCAGTTTTTGTAGTCAGGTCTCACTGGTCAATGCTTGGAGGAAGAAAGGATTCCTATCTTTTGCCACCAAGTATAAAACAGTTGCAAAAAAGGTTCAACCAGTCAACCAACCAATGCCTCTCAACCTCAACCCTCCTCTTAGGCGCCCCCTGCTATCCCATGATCCTTACTGTGGTTTACCTCAATCCCTTACTGGTCCATTTATCCCCTCTGGTCATGTCACTGAAGAACGTCTGAAAGTGCTCAACTTTGGTCCAGATGGAAGGCTCCTTCCTGATGAGTTGAATTTGATCAAAAATTTCTTAGCCCTTAGGGAAAAATCTATTGCTTTCTGTGAAGAAGAGAGGGTTCTCTTGAAAGAACCCTATGGCCTCCCTTACATTATCCCTGTAGTAGAAAATTATCCCTGGAAAAAGAAGATGATCCAAATCCCTGCTGCTAAAATTGAAACATTCATCAAGTTGGTCTGCAAACAAGTCCAAACCAGTTCATATGAACAATCAACTTCTAGCTATTCCAGTCCTGTTTTCTGTGTTCTCAAGAGTAATGGTAAACTTAGAGTAGTTCATGATCTCCAGCCTCTAGATAAGGTTACTATTAAAGACTCTGGTATTCCCCCTGCTACTGAAGAATTTGTTGAATCATTCTCCAGGAGAGCTTGCTATGGTCTAGGTGACATTATGGGTGGCTATGAAAAACGGTCCTTACATCCAATTTCTTGCCCTCTCACTACATTCAATACTCCCCTTGGTTGTTTCCAACTTACTCAATTGCCTCAAGGTGCCACCAACTCAGTTGCAGTCTATCAGGCTCAGATGGCTTGGATCCTCCAGGATGAAATCCCTGATCATGCTGGTATCTTTATTGACAATGGCGGGATTCAAGGTCCAGTTTCTGATTGTAAAAATGAGCTCTTACCCTGGTATTCAGGAATCAATTGATGCATCTGGGAATATGCAACGACTCTAGAAAGGATCCTGTTTTGAATTGAGGAGTCTGGTCTCACTGTCTCTGGATTCAAATTGGCTGCCTGTGTCCCTGCTTTGGAAATTGTTGGTCATGTGGTCTGCAAGGAAGGAAGAAGGATGGATCCATCAAAAGTCAACAAAATTCTCTCCTGGCCTACTCCCATCAATCCAACTGAAGTCAGAGGTTTCTTAGGTGCTGTAATCTATTTTCAAATCTTTATCCCTTCTCTATCCAAAATTTGCATTCCCTTGCGTCGCTTAACCAGGAAGGATTCTGAATGGTCTAGGACCCAAGCTTGTGAACAATCATTTCAGATTCTCAAAACAATTGTTTGAAAAGCCATTGTTTTGAAGAAGATCACTTATGGACCTAGGGCTGGCAAGGTCAAGCTAGCTGTGGACTCTATTATCAATCTGTTGGGGCTGTCCTTACTCATGAAGATGAAAATGTTTTGGATCTTCCTGCTCATTATGAATCTCTTCTTTTTTCAGAGGTGGAATCCAGGTACTCCCAGCCAAAACTGGAAACTTTTGGTGTGGCCCAAATGTTGAAGAAGCTCCAAACTGTTCTCTGGGGTCAACACTTCAAGTTACAAGTCAATGCACAATCCATTATCAAAATGATCAATGCCCCCAGTCTTCCAAACTCTCCAATGACTCATTGGGTGGCTTTCATCCGGCTGTTCTCCTTTGATATTGTTCATAGGCTGGGGAAATCCTTCACCATTCCTGAAGGTTTATCTTGACGCCCCCTTGGAGATGAAGAATTGGATGTTGGAGTGGATTTTGACCAGGAGGAACCCTTAATCCTTCCTGTCTTCACCTTTTCCTCTCAAGATCATTCTGTCTTCCAACAAGGCATCTGGCTCAAATTAGAACAGTATCTCTCCACTCTCCAAAGGCCTCCTCATCTCTCTGCTAAAGATTTTTAATCACTTAAAAGGAAGTCCTCCAATTTCTTTGTCCAGGGTACCAGGCTTATGAAAAGAGGCAACCCTTGTGCTCTTATTGTTGTCACCATCCCTTCTAAACAAGATTCAATCCTTGAAAGTTTCCATGAAGGCTTTTGTCATTGCGGGGAAACCAAAACTTATTGTCAAATGTACAAACAATTCTGGTGGCCATCCTTGAAGAAATCAGTCTCTCAATGGTGCAAGAGTTGTGAAGTATGTCAGAAACGTGATCTTGGGAGCCCAGTGGAAATTTTTCATCCCACTGGAGAGCCCACTGTCTTTGGAAGAGTTGCTATGGATGTGGTTCATATTAAGGCTGGTGGAGCTGAGTACCTCATAGTGGCTAGAGATGATTTTTCTGGATGGGTTTAAGCTAAATTCCTTAAGAACCTCTGCTCTGAATCAGTAGCAGCCTTCCTCTATGAGACTTGGACAATGTGTTATGGTTTAGCTCAATCTTATTCAACTGATGGTGGCTCTGGGTTTGGAGGCAAACTGGCTGAAATGATCCAATTGCTTCCTGGTCAACATAGGGTGACCACTCCTTATTATCCTGAAGGTCAAGGCATGGTGGAAAGAGGCCATTCTCCTTTGAAGGCTGTTCTTGTCAATCTGGCTGGTGAAAGTGGAAAGACTTGTTGCAAATTTCTTCCTCTGGTCCTCTTCTCTGATCAAATTTCAACTAAAAAAACCACTGCCTACTCACCTTATGAAATTATCTTTGAGCAAAGAACTGTCCTTCCTCTTGATCTGGAGATGGAATCTTTCTTAGTTTTTTTTTGGGAAAAGGTCTCTTCCACCACTGATCTATTAGTTGCCTGATCCAAGTAACTGGAGCAAAGTGAAGATGTTTGTGAAAGAGCTTATCAGAAGATGATGGAGTCAAGAGAAAAATCAGAAGATGATGGAGTCAAGAGAAAAATCAGTCCAGTATTGGGAGGATAAGCAGTCCAATAAAATCAGGGATCCCTTGAATCCTGGGGATCTAGTCTTAGCTTATAATTGATCCTTGGAAACTCAGTGGGGAAAACTTTTCTCTAACCGCTGGAATGGTCCTTATTGAGTGGTCCTTCAAGTCAGAGGTGGATCATATGTTTTGGAGGAGCTGGATGGTACTCAGATGGCTAGAAGGTTCTCTGCTGATCAGGTCAAGAAATTTCATTGTTGAGCAGGCAAATTTTCCCAGAAGTAAGTCCTCCCAATTGTGCACCACCAGGGGTCATCTGCTGCTTTTTGTTTGTGAAACTCTACTGTATGCCACATATGTGAGCACCTGGGATGCCTTCTTCATTCTGTTATCTCAGCCACTTCCAGGAACTTTTCCTTGGATGGATCAAGCTCCCTTTTCAATCACCCTCAAGATCAAATGGGTGTTTTTCTGTTTCAATTCCTCAGTTTCTTATTTTATATATATCATCAAAGATACTCAGATGCAGACTGGGGACAGTCTGTAAGTTGGGGAGAGATGTGGTAGCCAATCTGGGACACCTGTGGATCAGTACGGGAAAAGTAAAATTTTTATGAATTTTTTTAGCCTCCATTTAGATCAAAAAAAAACCTTTTTTAAAATAATCCCTCAGTTCAGTTCCCAGTTCTCAGCCTTCCCTTCTCCTAGTTGTCTAGGAAGATCTCTCAGTTCCTAGATCCCTGTGCCCAGTGTTCAAGTCCTTCCCGCTTCACTCCTCATCTTTCAGATTTCCGTTTTTCTTTTTTTCCAAACGTGTGCGCCAATGGCCATTGACCCCAATCATCATCTACTAGATCATTTTCATCATCATCCATCATCCATCATCATCCATCATCCATTAAAAGCTCAACTCCATCAACATCAAATGGTCCAATCAGTCCAATCAAATAAAACCTATCTCACTCCAACCAAGAAGATCAACACCAGAGTTCCACTTCAGTCTAACCCAAGATCATCAACCAGTTCATCAACCTACTCAATATCCCAATTCAATCAACCAACAACCGCCATTTGAAAAGTTAACCAGGATACCAACAAGGTTGATTGTCCATTGATCCATCAATCAGATAGATCCCATCATGATCATTGATTCCCAACCATCCCAACCAGATTCATCATCAAACCCTCCTCATCTCAATCCCAACCTTGTCTCTTCCTCTCCAACCTATCTCACAAGGAAGAAGACCTGCTCTGAGGGATATCAATTGGATCAAATCCAACGCAATCCCATCCTAATCTATTCCAGGATCATCCCAAACCATCAGTCTTATCCCAAAACCCTCTCCAATCTTACTCACTACTACCCTCAACGCTCACAACCTTGATTCCACTCCCCAAAGCATCATCATTGCTTTCCAACTGTCTCCGTGGCAGCTTTCCCAATCAATCCCGCCTTGGTGATTGGGCAATCCCAAACAAACCATCATCACATCATTGTTCCAACGATCCATCCAATCCACTCCTGAGATATGATGACTTATATCCAGGTTTGATGTCTCCATCCTTAACCAATCTGATGATGATGATGATCATGAAGAGCTTCTCCTTGATCTGACCAGCAGAACTTGTCAAGATTGGTAAAGAATACACATTGAGCAGAAGACTTGCTTTGAACTAGACTAGATCCATTGATTTTTCCATCATTCTCCCTTGTATCCATCAATCCTCCAACCATTGATTACCAGTCTCCTGCATGGCTTGTCTGTTGCCTGCGCGGGTCTCAAATGTTGCCCGGGCCTTTCAGCATGCCCGCGGGCGTCTCAACTAGGTACTCTCTTGCCCCTTCCCATCATTGGCACAGGCCCGGGTTTTGATTCAGTTCTTATTTTTTTTGAGTGTTTTTTGTTTCTTTTTTTCCCTTTTGTTTTCTCATGAAAATCCTAAAAAAAAGAGAAAAAAAAAACTTTTTCTTCCGCTCTATTTGTGGTATCTCTTGTAAATAGTCTACAGGGATCCATGGTCTTTAAAAGGAGGGGCTTTCCCCTGCCTTTTCAAAAATGGGAGGGAGTGTGTGCAGATGTCCCCCCCTTGATCATTGAAATTCATTCCTGATGCTCATCCTGGGTATATCAATGATTGCCCCCTGATCCATTGATCCTGAGTCCTTGCCCCTCTGTGTCCTGATCATTATCACCAACCAATAGCCTTGCTGGTCAAAGAGAATTCTGTCTTTTGCAATTCTTGAGTGTGTTATACCACTCCTTGATCCCTTTCTCTGACCATTCTGGTCTTGATCCCTCCTTGATCATCTTTCTGGAGCCAATCACAATTGATTGAAGAGGTCTTATTAATTTTAAGCCCTGGATTGTTATACCTCCCTTATTTTTTTGAGTTGCATTCTGCAAGCCTACTCCTGAGTTCCTTGAGAAGTGTTGAGGTCATCATTTCTACAAATCAGTTACTGTTTGCTTTTAGAGCTTCTTGAACATAGTGCTTTGTCTTGTACGGCAACCCTCAGTTATCTGTTACCCTTCAAGCGCTTGATTGCGGAGAGTTGGGCAGGTTCATTGAGAACCTGGAGGTTGGTTGGGTTTGAGTTGATCATCCCCAATTTTCTGCTGAAAACCAGAGTTATTAGCTTGTGGGCATTTTTTACATACAATAGCTCTGTTCTTTGAACTTTAAAAAAACTTTAGCTTCTTTTTTCCAAGTTTTTCCCACATAATCTTTGCTCAGATAGTGCTGTTCCATTGCTAACAAACTACTATCATCTTTATCCTCTACTACTTGATTTCTCATTTACCAGGTTCTGGACCTTGATCTTGGTGAAATTTAAATATTTTTTACCACTCAGGAGGGCAGCCTAAACAGCACCTTTCCCCTCCACAGAAATGCCACAGCCTAGCACCATTTGGAGTCTTACAGCGTCTGCTTGCGGGAATTGTGAAAAATCACATTTCTGCCTGTAACTCCTTTAAATAACAGAATTCTTGGATTCTGACCCAAAATTCACTGTGAAACCTATACGTGGGTTTTCATGTGAAATATTGGAATGGACACAATCCCAAGGCCGCGTCTCTTTCCAAGTTTTCATATATTATTTAAAAATACAATTAGTAGGAATTTGAGGTGGGTTTCAGTCAATGACCCTTAATGTGTTATAATTATGGCCAGCAATTAGCCTAGGCAAATGAGAAATATTTAAAGCAAAAGAAATTCTGGGCACGTTGTGTCAATAATTGCTAATGGGACTCTCACAATGGGGCAATACGTTGGGTGATATTGGTGATGAATTCAATTGACAGCCCCACGCGGGCCATTGGCCCCCATAAATGGGCTGTAAGCAAAAACAGCGGCCCCAAGTGGGCTGTGACAGGGCCGGCAGCCCCAAATGGGCTGAGAAAAGGGCAACGGCCCCTATCGGGCCGCCCCAAAGTGAGGTCAACATACTTTGGAGGGCCAGCCCGTCTGGCCAAGTATGTCCAAAATAAACCTTGGGCCCAATTATGACCATACAAGCCCATCTGGCTGTATTTGCCCATATACCCCACCGGGCCCATTAGGGCCTGTGTACCAATAAGCCTGTTTCATGCATTTGGGGCCAGTTTCCCCAAATCTGTGACATCCACACAGGCACGTATGGTCTGTGTGTGTGTCCAATGGGCCGCAGAGGCCCACATGTGAGTCCAATTTGGATTAAACTCATGCGTAGCACATGTGTAAGTGCATATGTATTTTAAAAAAATTAAATTTTTTTAGAATCATAATTTGAAATAATATTGCCAATATTATTTCTCCTTTGATAAGATATTTATTTATTTATGTTATTTTTTTACTTTTTAAGCTTGCTCTGCAATAGTAGCAAGCTGACAGTCAGTCTTTTAATGCATTAAAGGGATTGGCTTATGATCCTGAGAGACTTCCAAAACTATTTGTGACAGACTGTGAAAAAGCGCTGATTTTTTCAATTTAATCTAGTTTCCCTGAGTCATCAAGACAATTTTGAACTTTTCACTTTTCTAAAAACATAAAAGCAAACTGTAAAGGGCGCTTTGTTAATGACTTCAAAGGATGGAAAAGCTTTATGAATCTATGGGAAAAGTACAGGGATGCTGTCAGCCTCCTGGATTCCAAGACCCTTGCTATCCTTTAGCTACCAGAGGTGATAGAATAAATAATAAATATATTATTTAATAAATGCAGCAAAAATTTGTATAATATTTGGATCAAGCTTTTGCAAGGTTAATTGGTTTGGTTTTAGTTTATTTTTATAATTCAATATGGATAAATTGATTATGAAATATTTTTATAGAGGGGCCACAACTATATTGGGGATCTTTAACACCTCTCTCCAGGGTTTTCAGTATGAAAACACGTAGTCCTGGTTACTTTGGGCTCTTTACTTTAAAGGATATTTTACCCAAAGATAATATGTATATAAAATACATGGTGGAGTGGCAGGGCCTTGTAACCAATCTGCCATGAAATAGAAAGGATAATAAAACTCACTGGTATATTATTAAATCCTTTGGGTGTCTGTATAGAACGTGCACTGATGGGTTAAACCTGTATACTGGGGTTATAAGGTTGTTCAGCAGTTTTAATTGATAAAAAAGAGGTTGAGGATCAATATTATTGATCAGATTTAGCAATAAATCACTTACTTATCTTTTATAAGTACTTGATTACCTTGGCACAGTGTCTGGATATAAATATAAATGGGTCTCTGCCCATCAATATCCTCAAAACAGCTCTTTATTTATAGCTTTTGGAGTCCCAATACTATCCTTCTGAGGGGTGCAGGGTCTCAAAGGGATGGAAACTAAGGCTAGCAGGGTAACCAGTGGTAGCCTTTCACGTGTTCTTGGTACTATAGAACGGGTAGAATCCAATTCCTCAGGGTATGGGAATTATTCTACTTTATAACTGATATTAGGATGTGTGAATAACACTAATCTGTCCTATTTATGTATTATTTAATTAATTATCCTTAGTAAATGATCCCAGTAATTAAATAATTATTTAAATAGACATTTCTACCGAAATCCTGATGTCAGGTGAGTTCTCATTATGTATTAAATAACTGGAGTAAAGTCATAATATTGATTTTACTCCTTATTTTTGAGTTCCAGTTGATTTACTAAGATAATTACTTAAAAATAAAATTCTTGGGAATTCATGTAATATTTTTACATCATTAGTTTTCTGAGTATGTCACAAAAATATTGATTTCTAGAAATTCTCATAAAACTATATTAAAGTATTTTAATAAAATTTTAGAGTCTTGTTTTTTAAATTCTTGGTACTTTGAATTATATTTAATAAAAAATATGTATAATGGTTATTCAACTATTTTTACATACTTTTAGACTATCTACCATCCATGGGAACATTTATTACTTATGTAGAATGTTCCCGTGTGGGTTTTAGCATGTTTACGCAGTACCTAAGCCTCTCAGGCCACCTGTCACTCTGTCAACCCGTAGTCCCGCGGCTGCGTACTTGTCAGAGGCCCAGGGCTTCATACACAACCTTGACGGAGTGAAAGGGCTGTATCTCAGCCGCGCGCGGGTGCATTGTCTGCCTTGGCTGCATGCGGGAATTGTGACAAAACACATTTCTGTCCGTAACTCCTAAAATATACATAACAACTCAATTCTGACTGAATTTTAGTTATGAAACCTATACGTGACAATACGTGTGAAAAATTTAATTTACCAAAAGCTCAATAGTGGAGCCATGGTATTTTGGTCTTTCTTTCCTTAATTATTTAAGAATATAAGGAGTTGGATTTCAACGGTGGGGTCAGTGAGTGACCCTACCTAATTTTGGGTGGAAAATTAGGCAAAACTTGAAATTAAAGTCTTACAATCAAGTAGGGGCTAGCCAAAATTGAGAGATGCGCGGAGAGAACCATCTTGGTTTGAGAATTTTGAAAAAATACTCAAGTGGAAAAATGTGACTAGAAGGGTGCCAAAGAAGAAAAGAAGAAAGATTGTAAGTCTTTTCTTTTGGAAAATGTTCATTTTTTGGGTTTAGTGAACTAACTAACTAATGATGAATTGTTAGTCAAAGTTGGCAGGATCAGAATCTGAATTTAATAATTCAGAGGAAGAGACTGAAAGTTTATTGGGATAAATTAATTTTGAGTTAAAATCCTCTTCAGAGGAAGAAAAAATGCAGCAAAGCTCAACCAGAAGCTCATCTTTGCGGAGTATTCATTTCATTGATCTGATTAAAGAAATGATTACTAAGTTAGTTTTCATGATAGGAACCAAACATGAAATACCTCAATCAAATAAAAAATAAATTCCATCAGTTCTTGGGTGATGTTTGGGATCCAATTGAAGATGGGATTGCAGATTTAGTTCATTTTTAAATCTCTTGGTTACTATGAAAATGGATGGTTTGAAGTGAGAAAGGGAATGATTGAAAAATTACAGAAACATAAAGCATTCTACATAAAGATTTTTGGTGGTGCAAAAGAGGTAGAAAAGATCAAACAAAATCTTGATGTTGAAGAAATCAATCAAAATATTCCCTGTTTAAAATGGTTGGCTAAACTAGATATGGGACAAATATTAGCAGACACATACGCCTGACCTATATGTTTCATTTCATTGGAGTCATTTTTTTCTCATACTGAAATGAAAAATTGTGATACAGATCAATAAGAAACTATTTATATTTCCTTTATAAACAATAACCACTGGGTTCTATTGGTACTTGAGAGATAAATGATTCCAATCCTGCCCATTGTAGGAAAACTGCATTCCTTGATTTCTAAAAAATCCTGTGGTTGGGTTGATAATCTCAAAGATCAACTGCAAATATATTCTAGATTATAGATATTATAGACTTTGACTTCATTTCATCATTGGGTTTCATATGAACTGTAATTCTAATACATCTAACAATTTCTATTAATATAAAGGGTTATCACATTTTGAACATCATTATGTTGAGTGTTTTGAGTCAAAATCATGATATTGAGTGTTTTGAATGAGATTTTGATGGTAATATAGTTCAACTTGTGTTGGCCTGATTCCATCATAAGGAGTATTTTACTCTTTATGATGGGATCATCTTAACACAAGGCAAGGGTTTTTCTAGGTGTTTTTAATTTAGGGCTTATCAAGTTACTTGTCTTTTTTCTTTTGGAGTGTTTTTAATTATGAGATTTTCAAGTAACTTGTATTTTTCTTTTGTTTTGTTAGTTTAGGGCTAGTCCATTTACTTGTCTTTTTTTTGGTGTTTGTAATTTAGGGCTTGTCAAGTTACTTGTCTCTTTTTTTTGTGATTTTTATTTTTGGGCTAGTCCAGTTACTTGCGTTTTTTTGGATATTTTTACTTTAGGGCTAGTCCATTGGATATTACCAGTTTTTTTTTTTTTAACCAAAAGATGAACATTTTTTGATTTTTTGGTTGATTTCTGTTTTTTTGGAAGTATGGGTTATGTCATCAGCCTTTTGTTCCTTTTTGTTTTTTTTTGGCTCACCACATTCTGATGGCTTGTTGGATTCCACATGACTAAATTCAAGCCATGTGCAGTTCTACACAGCTTGAATGTAGTCTTGCAGTATCCCACACAAGCCCGGACCATGTTGCGTGGGAGTGCGGTTTCCAAACCGCTACATTGACATCATGTGGAGTTCTACACAAGGCTAGACCATGGTTTGTGGGCCACGCAGCTCTTTGAGATGTGTGGCAAGCGGCACGGCTTAAATGTGGTCGTGTGGCATGCCACATGGCTCATTTTGAGTTGTGTCCACGGCTCAATGTTCCGTGAATTCAACATTACCCATAATTTTTTATATTTATATTGTTAATTTCATTAATTAATTAAGGGCATTATTTTTCAGGGGTGCTACCCTTAAACTCACCAGTGTATATGTCCCAGCAATGTCCAGTATACATGGAAAAATACATGTTTAAAAGGGTTTTTCAAGAACTTTGTTTTTTGACGTTCTAACATAGAAGGCCTGTGATAGGTGTCTGAAACCCTTATGGCTAATCTTTTATAATTTTTGGGACCAGTTAAACCCCTTCAAAAATCCAGTCAAAAAATTATAAAAATCCAAAACAAAAAACTCATTTTTGTAGCTCTTCATTTGCTTTTGGCTTAAGTTTTTTTGGGACTTTGAACTCTCAAAATATTTTTAAATCAGCTGAAGAGCTTCAAAATATTCTTTCAATATTTTTTGGATGTATCCTTGGCCTCCAAAAATTTGATCCAACATAAAAAAACTTCAAAATGGCATATCCTTTTCAAGATTTTTTTTCACTTATTGAATCAATGTTTCTCTCAATTTTTTTTGGTGAAAAATAACATTAACATCCAAAAATTGAATGTAATAATTTTCTGAGCTTTGATTACATGTTTTACCCCACAAATTATTCAGACTAATGAAAATAATTGAAAATGAAAGGTGTGTTCCACATTTTTTCTTCTCATTTTTGTTCTGTTTTAATAAATACAAATAAAAAATTTTATTACAAATATTATAGAAATAACTTTGGTTGATATTATTCCACTACTATGGGTTTTAATTTTCTTCTGTATTTCCTCCTTGGGAACAAAACCTCATCACCAAGCTCCAAATTCTTCTGAATAATGGTCATCCAAGCTTTGGAAGCCTTGGTCACAAAGCTTTTCCACAGTGGATCCAATTTGGGGGCTGGCCAATTATCAGACTTGAACAGGAATAAGACTATATGTTTGAAATCTTCTAAAAGAATTAGGAAAATAGGAGATGATTTTGAATTTGGAGTGGGAGGGGAATTCAGAGTAAGATAAGTGCAAGGCATTAAAGAAGAAAACAGAACCACTGGAAACTTATAAGTTCCAGCTAGAAGGAATCCATGGCATGGGAACTTCATCCACATGTTTATTGGAGCTTGTCCAGAGAAGTGTTTGAGTTGCCTCCTTGCCTCTTGAAAGTTTTCACCCCAGATTTCATGCATTTATTTTGAATCTTGGAAGATTGGGTTGGTGTCCAGCTCTTTGATCATTTCTTTCCTGATTTCAATCTATTCTTCCAATTTCCATCCCAAACCAACAGTTTCTGCTCTGAAACCACAGTTCCCACCTCCCAGAACATCTTGAAAGTGGGATATATGGGCAATAGCTGTTGATGGGAATATGAATTCTTTGTATTGGAAGTAACAGAAAAAATCAGAATTCATTCTAAAAGGAAATATTTTGGAAAAATTCCACCCACTTTTTCCATTGAAACTTGCTCAAAGATACCAGAAGAATAATATGATAATGTGTAGGAAACCCATAAAAAATTCCAAAAAAAATCAGAAAAACTGAAAAAATCAGGTATTATAAAATTCACTCACTTTCTCACTTCTTGTTGTTTCTGTTTGAGAATAAACATGCTTTCCAGGTGGATGGTAAGGGGCTTAATCATCTGTACTTTTGTGCTTTTTTCTTTTGATTCTAGTCCCAAGATGTTAATCAGGGGAAGGAGCCCTCTTAGTGAAAACACTTCCTGATAAGATAAGCTTAGATTTCTAGAGGAAACAGAACCAGCGGGCTAAACAAGGTAGCAGAATAGAATAAGAGAGTAGAAATCACACAGGAAACAAATGATGTAGAATAAAAAGAAGACCCTACAAGTTAGACCATCAGTGTGGGTCAGAAGAGATGGTGTTTATTCAAGCTTGAGTGAGATATTAAGAGGTCATTAGGCCAGACAGAACAGACGTGATAGAGACAGGCTGAATGTAATGAAGAGTCAGATTGAGTTGTTGAGAGGAGTATGTGATTTGGATTCTTACCAGTGAGAGACTTGTTATTGAGGGACTTGCGGTCATTTGTTGGAAGGAAACATTGAGAGGCAGAAACAGATGAGAAGAAGAAGTTTGATGAGAAAGAGATTGAAAAGAAAAAATAGAAAAACTGACAAAAGAGACTGAGAGACAGAAACAGAGATGCGAAAGACACAGCATTTGGGGATTCCCTGTTACGGGGTAAGGCCAAGCGCGCACGCAGTGAGATGATGATTCCCCGTTACGGGGTGAGGGTGAGAGTGTGCGCAGTGAGAAGATGGATGGGAAATTTAACACCCTTCATGACTGGTAAGAGGAGAAACTCAGGGAAGAGAGGGATTGGTGAAAATTGTTTGTTGTAGAAGCTTAAGGGCGTCTACTGAGGTGGCCTTAGTTAAAGGGTCTGCTATCATCTTTTTGCTAGGGACAAGGATAAGGTCAAATTTGAATAGAGAGAAGTCTTCACGCAACACTCTTGTCTTGATATCAATGTGTCAAGATTTGGAGTGAGAGCCAAATTTATTTATTTTATCATCCAAGCCTTTATTATCTATATGAATTGCAGGTTTGATCTCAGTAGAGGGGTTGATTTTGCCAATGAGGTGGGTGATCCACTTCAGTTCAAGATAGCAATCCAGTAGTGCTTTGAGTCCTGATTTTTTCAAGAAATAAGTTATATTTTGATGTCTAGATGAGTTGCAGACAACTGGGCTACCGTAATGGAATACAATGTACCCCATCTGAGACTTGCAAAGGGTAGGTTCATCTCCCCAAGTGGCATCACTATATCTGGATAAAATTTCTTCTAAAGGATTGTAATTGAGCATTAATTTTAGATTTCTTGTTGCTTTTAGATATTTCCAAACCTTGCGCACTTCCTTCCAGTGTGATAGACAAGGATTAGCGTTAAATCTAGCTAAACTTTAGAAGGCAAAAGATATATTTGGACGGGTGTCCTGAGAGAGATGGTTCAAGAGTCCAATTGCAGATTGGTAGTTGATGTTGAGCTGAGAAAACTCCGCGTGATCTTTGTCAGAGCCTGGTTCAAGATGGTAATTTTGAGGAAGAGGAGAGTTAATGTTCTTACAATCAGTGAGTCCCAATTCTTCTAGTCCCTGGTTGATATGTTTAGGTTGGTTTAGAAGAATCTTATCATCTTCAATCTCCATCAGCATACCAAGAATAGTATTTGGAGAGTGGCAAGCTGAACTCAAGAATTTTTTCAGGAAGTTTGTGGCAAAAACGTCCAATCTTCCTACAAGGATGAGGTCATCAAATTGAAATTAAATGACCTCTCCCAATTTCGGATTGAGATATAAAAAAGGATCACTCGTTGATTTGTGAAAACCTTGCAATCTGATCCAAGCGGTTAGAGTCTTGTACCAATTTTTGGGTAATTGACAAAGACCATATAAGGGTTTTTTTAATTTGAGATAAGGAAATTTTTGAAGACAGACCTTGGGAGTTCTAATTATTAATGTTTTGTTCAGCGGAGCATGAAGAAATGCCCCCTTCACATCAAATTGGGTGAAAGAAATCTTATACTTCAGTCCATAGATGAGGGAAAGTCAAAGCAATCTAAGTTTTCCAGTTGGTGCCCAGGCTTTGTCAAAATCCACACCTTGGATTTGATTGAACCCCTGAACACATAGACAAGCTTTTTACTTAACTGGTTTGCCGTGAAAATTTTCCTTCACTTTGAATACCAAGGTAGTATTCAAGATATTATTGGGTTAATCATAATACTCTTCCCAGAGTTCTTGAGCTTCAATGGAGGTGAGTTCTTCTTTGGATGCTGTTTTCCATTTAGGGCATTCAGGTCACTTCCGGGCAGCTTTTTATGATGGGGTTTTGTAGTAGTGATGAAACCCGTATCTTTGGGGTTTTGAAATTTTGTGTCTAGGTCTTAGACTTGCTTTTTGAGTGGGTGGTTCGGGTGCAGCAATAGGAGGAGAGTCTGAACTTTGAGAATTGGAAGATTGAACCTCCCCTTGATCTGAGTTGGATTTGATTGGTTGTGAATCAGGTTCTTGGATTGAATATTGCTTATTGATTGAAGAGAAGTTGTTCTTATTAGAGTCTATGCTGGGTTGAGAGGAAATATCTGATCCAAGAGACTCAAGGGAGGGAAAGTCATTTAATTGGTTTATAAGAAATTTGACGTGTTTTGTTTCAACAATTCCTCAGAGTGCGTTGAGGATCAGATAGGAGTGGAAGGTGGGATTAAATCCAACCAGCACTCCTTCAAGGCCTTTTTTGTCGAATTTCCGGCCTTTCTGAAGTTGATTGGCCAGATAAATAGTGGACAAGCCTACGGGTTTTCAATAATTAGCGGGAAGTTTCTTACCAAACATAAGTTCCCAGGGAAAAGATTGAATACCTTCTCTTGGGATCTGGTTGAGCATAAAGCAGCAACTACAAACCATGATGTGCCAGTAATTCTTTGCCAATTGGGATAAAGAGAAGGTATCTCAAGAGAATTATACTATGCTTCTGTTAGCCCTTTCTGCTTGTCCGTTATGTTGGGAGTGGTAGGGTTCTGATGTCAGAAGTTTGATGTGTTTCTTCTTAGCAAAGTCTTTAAGGGTAGAATTGGTAAACTTGGTACCTTTATCAGAGAAAATTTCAGAAGGGTAGTAATTTAACCTTTTATATTCAGTTTTGAGGATGCTGATGATAGTTTCAGGTGTTTTGTCCTTGGATGTAAGGGCGAATGCTGCTAAGTAGCCGGTGTAATTATCAAACAGAGTGAGGAGATATTGATGTCCGGCCTTAGATTGAGGGCTGATCAGACCAACAAAATCAAGGTGAATTCTATCTAGAGGTGTGCTGGCAGGGGTAGAGGAACCAGAGAATGGCAATCTTGTAATTTTGCTCTTTACACAGCTGTTGCATTGGAAATTGTGGAGTTCTTCATTGGTGTAGAGATCTTTTATCAGAGGCTTGAGAGTGGAGAGAGAAGCGTGTCCGTACATCTGGTGAATATTGAGAAGAGGAAGAGTAGGACTAGGAGGTTGATTTGAAAGATATGCAGTTTGATGTAGGTCAGCGGATCGGGGTCTTTCAACAACAAATAGATTGTCTTGGATCAAGCCTTTCAGTACGAGCTGGTTATTGCGGACCACAGAGAATGTGTTGCAAACTTGAGAAAGATAAAATCCTTTCTTGGCTAGGAGTGAGGGGCTAATTAAGTTGACAACAATATCTGGAACATAAGCGCAACCTTCAAGGGTGATAACCGAGTTGCTCCATTCTAGCCTGACCGTTCCCGTACCACATATCTTAAGATTAGCTTCTAGCTTGCCTGTCTTGATTTCATACGGTTCATCCTGGAGTTTGATGCTGGAGAAGAATTTCAGATTGCTAAAAATATGAACATTTTCTCCCAAGTCCAGGAGAAGATTGGGGGTGATGTCTGCATTAATCCATAGAGTAAGTAGAGCATGATAATTGATTGTAGGATTCCTTTCAGTTTTTTTTTTCCAATCATTTTTTTGTTCTATCCACCAGTCCTGAGAAATCTGAGGATGTAGATGAAAGCAAAAAGATTCAGAGTGGGGAGCGTTAGGGTTGTGGTATCCCTCTTGGCATTTCATCTTGATCCTCTTTTCATCCTTATTGCCTTGGGTCTTAGTAGCAATCAGAGAAACATCTGTCAAGGGTTTGGTGGTAGTTAATTGCGCCTTTCTCTTGTTATTAAATTGTGTGAGGTGATTAAACACAAATTCCGTTTTCAGATTCTTCTCTACATTCACAATTTGATGTTTCAGGTTTTCAAGGATAGGGGGAAATATGAAGAGTAGGAGATATGCTAGTATATCTTTAGGTAATTCTATACCAACGTCTGTCATTCTTGTGATGGCCTTTTGAATTTCAGTGATGAATCCTTTGATGGAATTTTCATTGAACGCAGAATGAAGGAATTGATTGAACACCATAGCTCTGTTTGCTCTCTCTGAAGATGCAAATCTTTGAGTGATCTTGGCCCATAGAAGTTTTGACAAGGTAATATTGGAGGATTTGACAATGTTGGCATGAGCTGTACTGTCAAGTTTTGATAGGATGATTGCTTGGATTTCTTGGTCTTGTTTTGAAGAGATTGGGCCAGAGTTCCAAGTAATTGCTTCCTTGATATCTTTGAGGTCAAATAACATGAACATTTTGTCTTGCCATATAGAAACATTCTCTTCATTCAAGGGAGGTATGGAGTCAATAGATGCTTTGAGAGCCACTTGATGGAAGTAATTGTTCGCTCCCGCTGGTTCATTCATGTCTTTCTGGTTGAGTTTGCTCATAGACTATTGGCTTTTAACCGTTATAAGATAAGCTTAGATCTTTAGAGGAAACAGAACCAGCGGGCTAAACAAGGTAGCAGAATAGAATAAGAGACTAGAAATTTCACAGGAAACAAATTATGTAGAACAAAAAGAAGACCCTACAAGTTAGACCATCAGTGTGGGTCAGAAGAGATGGTGGTTATTCAAGCTTGAGTGAGATATTGAGAGGTTATTAGGCCAGACAGAACGGACGTGATAGAGACAGGCTGAACATAATGAAGAGTCAGATTGAGTTTTTGAGAGGAGTAGGTGATTTGGAGTCTTAACAGTCAGAGACTTGTTATTGAGGGACTTGCGGTTGTTTGTTGGAAGGAAACATTGAGAGGCAGACACAGATGAGAAAAAACAGTTTGACGAGAAAGATATTCAAAAGAAAAAAGAGAACAACTGAGAAAAGAGACTGAGAGACAGAAACGGAGATGCAAAAGACAAAGCATTTGGGGATTCCCCTTTACGGGGTAAGGCTGGGCCCGCGCAGTGAGATGATGATTCCCCATTACGGGGTGAGGGTGAGAGTGTGCGCAGTGAGAAGATGGATGGGAAAGCTAACACTTCCAGACCTCTAAAAAAAATTTAATGGGAAAAATAATAAAAATTCTCTCAATACAAAAAGAAAATGTAATTTAACCATCTTGATAACATCCAAATCAGGGAGCTCCTCATCTTCTGAAGTATCTTCTTCTGTCACAAAATTATCCTATTTTGAAAAAAAGAATTATTCAGTTAACATTGAGATGATTAGGTATAAATATAAATTTACCTCTTCATCTGATTCCTCCTTCTTCTTTCCCTTCCCTTTTTCCTTCTTTGCCTTTCCCTTTCTAAAAATCTGAATAATTTCATAAAAAGAATGATTCCTGTTTGCTTTTCTTTCTCAAAGATTGATTAATTACTGACAAATGAATTTGCTGAGAATTTTCTTTGGCCTTCCTCTCCTCTTTGGTGCTTCTAAATATTCAAAGCCATATGGATCCCTTGTTGGATTCACCTGAGGATACATCAGATGGGAAGTCAGACAGAAGGATAGATTACTATGGATCAGAAGAGAATGACAACAGTAGAAAAGATGAGACTGAAGATTTTTTTAGGAAAGATTGAGAGACAATTTACTTACCTGAGGATATGTCAGATGGGAATTCATTCAGAAAGATTAGAAGAGAGAACCTCCATCCTGGCTTAACCATCTGTCCTCAGCTAGTGTACAGGCGGTTGGGATTTTGTGAAATGAGGGTGTGCAAGCCTGTGATTTGAGGGAGAGAGGTGATTTGGCGCGCACACATGACAGATGACAGGAAAGGAAATGGATGAGATACAAAGAAATACACAAGTAGAAGGAAATGGTAAAGTACAACAAAAAGGATGGTGCATGACCAGATAGAAAAAGGAATATAGGAGAAGATGGAAGAAATAAAGAAAAGGGATGGTCCAGTATTCCAAAACCCTCCATTGCTAATCACAGAAGGCAAGACCAAAATAACATTGATGAGCTTCAAGGAGGACAGGGGTCAGGGGCTTGGTTAGAATATTTTCTAGCATGTCATTGGTGGAGACGTGATTTACTGTGAAGACCCCATTGGCAACGCACTCGTGCATGAATTGATGACGGGCGTTGATGTGCTTTGTCTGTGAGTGGTTCTTGGTATTTTTGGCGAGTGCTTCAGCTCCTTTGTTTTTGACAAGCAGAGGAACAGGGGACCCATCCCGGCAGTGCAGTTCAGCCAAGATGTTGCGGAGCCAGAGATCCTCTTTGCAAAAATAGGAGAGGGCCTTGTACTTTGCTTTGGTGCTTCAGAGAGAGACCGTTGGCTGCTTCCTGGACTTCCACAAGATGGCCCCGTGACCCAGACAAAAAAACATACTCAGAGTTCAACCTGCGGTCCCCTTTATCTTCTGCCCAGTCAAAATTTCTGTACCCCAAAAATTGAATGGAAGGGCCGCCAAGGGTTAGATGTTGATTGCGGGTTGCATGAAGATAGCAAAGGATACAGGGGGCGGTGTTCCATTGATCAAGGGATGGATCTTGAAGGAATTGAGAGAGCCTGTTCACCACAAAGGCGACAGCAGGAAGAGTGCATTGGGACACCCATAGGAGGGACCCAACCAGTTGAGTGTATTGTGGAAGGGAAGGCTGGGAGCTGGGCAAGCGTGGGCAGAGATCCTTGAAGTGGGTGTCTATAGGGGTGCAAGCAGGGGGGGGAGACACCGGGGAGGAAGGAGTCAATGACTTCTGAGATGTAGTGGCTTTGATTAATTGAGACAGACTTATCCTGGAGATCACAACTGATGGAGATGGAGTAAAAAAGGGAAAGATGATTGTTGGACCCAACCTTGAAACAATGGCCTATTGCCTTTGTGAAGGAAGTGACAAACAAGGATGTCCCAACAATGGCAAGGCCTTCCACCTGGGAAGTGATGGCCCCAACAAACACTCCGCCAAACAGTTCACAGTAGAGAAAGGGGTCATAGGTAGAGCAGAAGAGACCCAGGGAGAGCAGAGCGGAGTTGAGGTTGATGTTCCATTGATGGGGGGACTTTTTCAGACCATATATTGCCCTGGTGACTTTGAAGACCCAGTCCGGATGCTGAGGATCCTCAAAGACTGGAGGTTGAGCCATGTAGACCGGTTTGCCCAGGTTCTCATTCAAGAAAGCCATCTTGAAGTCCAACTTCTGACCAACCCACCCTTTATGCCCCAGGAGGCTGAGCAGAAGTTGCAGCATTTCAAGTTGTAGGGTTGGTGCAAACACATTGGAGAAATAAAAACCGTGGACCTGCAAGAAACCTATGGCAACAAGAGTGGCCTTCAAATTGATGACAGAGCCGTTTGGACGCCTCTTCACCTTGAAGAACAACTTGCTCCAAATGATCTTGTGTCCTTTTGGGGGGGGGGATAAAGTGTCCACGTGTTCATACCTTGAAGGAACAACATTTCCTCCTGCGCCAAAAAAATCCAGAGGCAATGGTGGGGGGAGCGAAGCAATTGCTTCCAATTTTTTGGGGCATTCAGGTTTTCTTTAAACAACGCGTGACGGGAGAAGTTGCCAAATTGGGATGGTGGACAAGTTGTTTGGGTGGAACAACAAGGGCAAGGAGGATGCGGGTGAACGGCAACAGGCAGAGACAGAGGAGGAGGGGGAGATAGGAGAGTGAAGAGAAGGCAGAGGTGGTGTGAGGGTAAAAGGGGGTAGAACTTGAGAGTTTTCAGAGAAGGTAGGGCTGGGAGACAGGAAAGGCTGGGCAACTGGCGGCTTTGAAAATGGAGGCTCAGAGCAAGGCAAGATTGGGGGAGCGGGGAGGGAGGATGGTCCATACATTGAGATAGGAGGAGGCTTGGAAGGGACTTGAGGGATGTCAGGCCATGGCAGCTCTTCAGGTACGGAGGGCTAAGGAGAGTTGGAAGGGAAAATACGGCCCTAAGGGAAAGAGGAGTTGTTGAAAATGCAGTCTCAAGATTTGACAACCTTCTTGGTGGTTAGATAAAATAGGCAGAAACCAGAGTGGTTGTTAATATATGTTGGCCTCCTGGATGCCAAGATCCTTGCTATCTGTTTGCTACCAGAGGTGATAGAATAGATAATAAATATATTATTCAATAAATGCATCAAAAATCCATAAAATATCTGGATAAAGTTAAGTGCAAGGTTAATTGGTTTGGATATGGTTAATTTTTATAAATTAATATAAATAAATTGATTATTAAATATTTTTATAGAGGGGCCCCAACTATATTGGGGATCTTTAACACCTCTCTTCACAGAATTCAGTATGAAAACACGTAGGCCTGCTTAATTTGGAACCTGTAGTTTAAAGGATATTTTGCCCAAAGATAATATGTATATAAAATATATGGTGGAGTGGCAGGTCTTTTTAACCAAGCTGAGACAACATAGAAAGGATAATAAGAATCACTGGTATATTATTAAATCCTTTGGCTACCTGTTTGGGATGTGCACTGATGCTTTAAACCTGTATACTGGGGTTATAAGGTTGTTCAGAAGTTTAAATTTATAAAAAGGGTTGGGGACAGATATTATTAAGAATACTAAAGCCATAAATCACTTACTTATATCTTATAAGGATTTGTTTACCTTGGCACAGTGTCTGGATATAAATATAACTGGGTCTCTGCCCATCAATATCCTCAAAAGAGCTCTTTATTTATATCTTTTGGAGTCCCAGTATTGTTCTTCTGAGGGGTACAAGGGCTCAAAGGGACGGACACTGAGGCTATCAGGGTAACCATTGGTATCTTGTCACGTGTTCTTGGTGCTGTAGCACGGGTAGCATCTGATTCCACAGGGTATATGAATTATTCTACTTTATAATTGATGTTTGGACGTGTGAATAATACCAATCTGTCCTTTTTATTTATTATTTAATTAATTATCCTTATTAAGTGTTCCCAGTAATTTAATAATTATTTTAACAGACATTCTTATGGATATTCTGATGTCAGGTGATTTCTCATTATGTATTGGATAATTGGAGTAAAGTCATGATATTGATTTTACTCCCTATTTCCTAAATTCAGTTCATTGATTAAAATAATTACTTAAAAATATAAGTGATGGGTATTCATGTAATATTTTTAAATCATTAGTTTTCTTAGTATTTCACAAAAATATTGATTTCCATAAATTCTCATAATTGTGTATTAAAGTGTTTAATTATATTTTTAGAAGTAGTTATTATATTATTTTCGATATTTTTGGTACTTTGAATTATATTTAATAAAAAATACGTATAAAGGTTATTTAGGTATTTTGATATAATTTTATGAACTTTTAGAATATCTACTATCCACAGAAAATTTATTAGATATGTAGAATGTTCCGGCGTAGGTTGTAGCATTTTTACGCGGTACCTAGGTTTCTCAAGCCGCCTGTTACTTTGTCAACTCATATTCCCATGGCTGCGTACTTTTCAGAGGCCCGGGGCTGCGTACACAGCTTTGACAGAGTTACAGTGCTGTAGCTCAGCCCCGTGGGGGTGTATTGTCTGCCGCAGCTGTGTGTGGGAACTGTGACAGAACACATTTCCGTCTGTAACTCCTAAAATATACACAACGCCTCAATTCTGACTGAATTTTAGGCTTGAAACCTCTACGTGACAATACATGTGAAATATTTAATTGACCAAAAAGTTCAATTGTAATGCCATGGTATTGTGGTCTTTCTTTCCTTAATTATTTAAAAATATAAGTAGTTGGATTTCAAGGGTGGGGTCAATGAGTGACCCTACCTAATTTTGGGTGGAACTCCATTTTTGCAATAATATTTATGGTTTTTAATACTCCTTCTTAGGCTAATTGTTTTATTATATGTTATTTCTGTTACTTTTGAAGCTTTCTCTGCAATAGTAGCAAGCTGACATTCCCCCACTCCAAGATATGGCCATATCTGAAAAAAATCTGGAGCATGTTGGGCAAACATTAATTCCGTGTCTGTTTCAGTTCCTTTTGCTGTCTCTGTAGTTGCTTAGATTTATTGGTCCATCAGGTTTTTTATTATCTGGTAACCATTCATCTTTGTATTCAGATTCTCCTTTGTATCTTACTAAATATAGTCTAACATCTTTTCATTGCACTCTCTCTTTGTTTTCTCTCAAATTACTTCTACAGCAATTTTTCCATGCATCTTTTTGATAACAAATGGTCCAACAAAGGCTTGTTTCAGATTTCTGTTACCTGCTAAATTGTTGAATTTGGCAGTGGAAATGAAGATCTGATCTCCTATTTTAAAGTCAGGTTCTCTATGTTATTTGTCCCATCTTTGTTTGTTTTATTCTACTGCTTCTTCTACAACTTTTTGGTCATGATTATTTGCCATATCTATAAGTTTCTTAAAGTCAAGAGATGTTGGATGAATAGTGGCTAAGTTATAATTTAAGTTATTTCTAGGGAGTTTTGGAATCCATCCTCTTTCTAGTATGAAAGGGGCTTCATTGGTAGTAGAATGTTTACTGCTGTTATAAGCCATCTCTAGAGCTGGGAGTAGGCTTACCCAATCATGGCAATAACCATATCAGTTTTTGTATTCTAGACCAAAGCTAAAGAACCTTCTTAACATGTCTTCTAGGGCCTGTATCATTCTTTCAGACAATCCATCAGTTTGGGGATGGTATTCTGTAGAAAATTCTAGAGTAGTACCCTGTATATCATGTAGATTCCTCCAAACCTCAGAGGTGAATTTGGGGTCTCTGTCACTAATTACTATCTTGGGTATACCAAAACCAGCTATGATCCTATTCCAAAATAGGAGAGCTAGATCCATAGCACTATCTTCTGTGTTGTTAGGTAAGAATTTTGCCTTCTTAAAATATCTGTAAACTATAACCAGGACAGAGTTATATGAATGAGTACCTCCAGGGAGGAGGCCAGTGAAAAAATCCATATTAATGATTTCCCATCTAGTTTTGGCTTCAGAGATCTTCTGTGGGAGTTCAAATCTTTTTCCAGTAGTTCTATTAGATTTTTGGCAAGTCTCACAGCTAGTAACATACTTAATGGTGATTTCTTTCTGGTCTACCAACCAACAAGTTTGTTTTACTTGCTCCAAGGTTCTTTCAGTGGATAGATGCCCTGATGAAAAGTTGTCATGGCATTCCTCGAGTATGTGTTGTATATGTTCTTTGTTGCTCAGTACTAATAAACGGGAATGTTGGTGTCTGTAGTAAAGGAGACCATCCCAAAAGGTAAACCTTCCTGATTTATAGGGTTTAAGTAATGAAGCAGGTAAACTATTTGTCAGAGCTTCTCCTGGGGATTCACATTCCATAATAGTAATCAGCAGCTTGATGTGAGCGGAGTAGTTGTCCCTCACTAGATTGAAGAAAGCAGTATCTAATTCAAATATGTGTATCCCAATGATATCAGAATCTAATGCAAAAAGATTGATGTTCAGGATAGGAAAGATATCTTGATCCTCAGGGTCATATTCTGGATTTCTAGAGTCAAGAGGCAAAGCATTCCTACTTAGACTATCAGCATTCTGGTGTTTAGCACCAGTTTTATGCACTATAGTCATCTGACCTCTATACTGTTGTATAGCAATTTGCCACCTGAGCAAATGTCTGCTGAGGGTCTTTATTTTATGAGGTTTCTTACAGAATTACATTCTGTGATCACTTGGAAAGTGGTGCCTTTTAAATAATAGTGTAGCTTTTATAAAGCCCATACTAGAGCCAAGCATTCCATCTGACTGGCTCCATATCTCTTCTCTATATATTTGATCTGTGTAGATATGAAGAGTACTGGTTTCTCTGCTGGTTTGTCTTCTTCTATTCTTTCTTGATGTAGATTAGCTCCTAACCCTTCCATACAGGCATCAATGTACAGTTTAAAGGGTTTGTACTAATCTGATTGAATGAGTAAAGGAGTAGAGGTTATAGCTATTTTTAGTTCCTCATATTTTTTACAATCTCTCATGTGTCATTTCAAACAGAGTTTTATTGTTTCATATTTCATACAGACTATTAGTTAGCATACAAAACTTTGGTATTTATTTTCTGTATTAACTGAAAAAACAAATTAAAGACATTAACTCTGTTTTATTTTGAGGCATGGGTCTTTTCATGACAGCAGCTATCTTATTTTGATCAGCAGCCAGAGTTAGACCAGAGACTATATGCCCTAGAGCTTTCAATTCTCCATATCCAAAGTTGCATTTCTTCATGGATAATTCTAATCCTGCTTTGGAGATAGTTCGGAGTACTAATCTTATTTGGTTTATATGCGTACCCAAATCATCAGAATATATGATAAAATCATCTATATATCCCATCATTCATGATTGTCAGATTTATGTACCTAGAACTGTATCCATTTGTTGAAACTTCTTCCGCGTCTTCCCTCCTTGCATCAACTGGATGTCACAGATGTGACATTGTTGCTTTCTTCTGCCTTTTTTCTCTTTGACCACCTTCTCAACATCCATCTGTTTTCAGTCGTCCTCTTTCTCTTCCCTCACAAAAATTCTTCTTCTTCCTTTCTCACTCGCCTTCCCCCTCTCCTTTCATCCTTTCTCATCTCATCTCTCCTTATCAATACCTCACCCAATATCCTCAAACTCCTAATCAATCAACTCGAACTCCTCCTTCAGTTGTGACTCGACTCAATCTTATTTTGCTCCTCCCTCAAACTCATCCACCCAATCTCAACCTGTCCTTGTCTCACGGTTATTTGGTATGAGCCCAAATGGCTGTCTCTCTCTTTCCTTTGCTTGTGTATTTCTCCTCATGCTGCTTATCAAGACATTGATCCGCCTTCATCTGATTCATTTAGAGGAGGTAACCTGGAACAACTTTCTCATTGGCGTCTTTACACTTATCCACCTTATTTTTTATTTCTGTAACTTATTCTGTTTGACCTCTTTGGTCTCTTGTGGTGCGGCGCTCTCCTTTGATTTTCTTTCTTCTTTTTTTTTTTCTTGTCTTAACTTTTCCTTTCCATTTTCTTAGTCTTGGCTCTTTTTTGGCAATATCAAATTATCTCAAAATAATTCAACACCATTGTTCTCTGGAAGTTTGATGGGGAATTCTTTATACCAGAGGGCATCCTAAGATATTCATATATTCACAAATGACAGATTATTCTCATAAAACTTCTGCCTTCAGGGCTTATAGGTATCTGGTGGAAACGTTTAAGCATATCCATAGTAGTGATATATTTGGCCTTGGACAAGTTATCGAGAGCATGATTTCTCTGGGGTATAGGATAATAATCTGTCTGAGAAGTCTCCTACCATTCTTGACTTGTCATTATGCCAAGCTTTGATTACAGGTGTTTTCACATCTACCTGCTGATTGTGCCCTACTTTCCTTAATACTTGTAAGTCTGTCAGTTCTTGGATATGTTCTTCAAGAGCTGTTCTAGACTTAGGACTAGAGGAATAAGCTGGTCTTCTTAAGTTTGGAGGATAAGGAGGCGTAATAGTCAATGTTAATACCGTTTCATGTCCTTTGATATCACCAATGGGATTATCTTTAGTAAAAAAGCATTTTGGTTCTCAAAGCAGACTGTCAATATATCTTTCTTCTGTTCCTCAGAAATTTTCATATTTAGAGCTGCTTGAGAGAAATATTCTTGATTAAATTCTGCTAAAGTCTTTTTATCAGTGGAACGCAGAAGTTAGATTGGATGGAGCATATCTTAAACTTCTTGTCCCAATTACCACCCACTGTAAAGTATCTTCCTTTACTCTGAAACAAATATTTACCATATAGACATAAAGCATCATTACCTATTATCAGGTATTCACATAATACATTGAGCAATACCTCAAATTCCACTTGTACTCTCAAGGATCCTTTAGTATGGGGTAATATTATAGGAGCAGTCCATACTCCAATAGCATTCATGGTAGAGTTTCAAGAGCTAAACTTGGCTTTTGGGATGGACATAAGGTGTTCTTTCCAATTGGGATCCCATTTGTTTAAGAATTCAGTACAGAAACATGAGCAGAAAGCTACACTATCCAGTCATAACCTTATAGGTACGTCTCTTTACAATCCTGTTGCATAGGAATTTTGACCAGTAGTATAACTCTTACCAATCATAGGTTTAACTGTTAATGGTTTAATTTCCATGATGTTTCTAGGAATTCGGGTAGGATCCCATTTTTGGGGCAAACTTGAATCACCATGGATGTTATTGATTTCTATAGAAGCGCCTATATCTCCTTCTATTACATTGACAGGGTTGGTCAGGATAAACTCACATTCAAAAAGGGATCCTTCAGTATCAGCTATATCTTCATATTTCTGATTCCCTTCAACCTCCTGTTCTCCTTCCAAGACTGCTATCTTTCTTTTTGGTAATGGGCAGCCTTGTCTCATATGCCCTTTCTTGCTACAATTCCAACAATTTCCAGGCATTCTCACTTTATCCCTGTCCTCATTAGGTTTCTGATTATCAGAGGTATTTATCAGAGGGGATTGTTCTCTGGCTTTGTTAATGTTGAAGTTCTCTTTAGGTCTAGAAGGGACCTTCTTGTCCAACCCACTCATGTCTATGATTTCTTTTAACACATTGGTAAGAGTTGGTAAGTCAGCATCTATACTTATCCTGCATCTGACACTATGGTTAAGATTTCCAGGACACAAGTTGAGGAGTCTTTCATTTACTTCCTCTTTATCAGCATCTGGATAGAAGCAATCTATTCTTCTCTTCTTTTCTAAGCACCATTTGTGAGGCTTATCCTTGGATGGGTCAAATGAGGAATTTTCGAAATTTTTCATCATTTTTCTTTTCCACATTGTAGAACCAAATTTTTCTTTAATCAGAAGTTTCCAAGAATTCCATGGTAAAGATCCCACTTCTTCTCCTTTACTGATAAAACAATCAAAGGCTACTCCTTCAAATATTCTGGTCAGCCTGACTACATCCATAGCTTCTGGTAATTCATAAGAGTTCATATTATAGTCAATAAATTTAATGAAATTTATATTTTTTTATTCTCCTTCACCGGAGAACTTAGGCCATTCAGAAATTGGGGGCAAAAATTTGTGGGCTTGGTCCATTTCAGGAGTAGGACTAGGCCTGAAGTTGTCACTCATATGCATTCCTAGTAAGGGTGATGCATAAGGTGTAGTGGATTTTGTGGGAGGTTTTGGTTCCTCTGTGATAATCCCCAAGGGGTTTGTCAGATAGACTTTTAATTGTCTAAGATCATTCTTGATCAGATTAAGTTGCAGGTCCACTTCATCATCAAGCAGATCTAATTTCACACTAAGGGACATAATGTAGCTGTTAGTGGTAGTTACCAATTATTCTTTTAAAGGTTTAAAAGACATAATATAATCTTCTTGGATACCTGATAAAATATTCTCAATGGTTTGAGTCTTTCTGATGTTACCTTGATTGATTGTGTCAAATAGGTTTTCTGTATTTTCTTTAAAATCTTTCATTCCTACAGTTTTTGTTTGGTATTAATTAATTTGGCTTCTACTGAGATTAACTTATTCATCTGGGTATAAACACCGTCCAAATTTCCACAAACAATCTTGAAATTATTGCGCATATCATTAGAAAAGGAAGTAATTACATCAGAGGTTGGTCAAAACAATTTACTGGGTTCAGAATTAGAGGGTACTTGTTGTACACCTTTTTCCACTTTTGAGCTAAGGATAATATATGATCCCAATCCTTCTTTCCCTTTGGCTTTGGATGGGAAGAAGATCTCTTCTTTCCTGATCCTTTGCCTTTCAGTTGGGCTAATTGATCCCAAGGATTCCACTTTTCTACGCAGGATTCTACCTCTTTCCTTGGAATAATTTTCTGAAGAGCTATCTGGGTAGCTTTTTCGTGGGAGATTATCTTTTTCATAGATACCATGTCCCCCTTGGCTTAGGCTTCTTTGAACTCTTCCCATTATTTCACGTTCTCTCTGACTGAGTCTTTGATCCTGGCTTCCTTGGCTGATTCTGCTGGGGTGGCTGCAAGGAATCTTCTTGTAATGGAGGGGGGCTTAATTCTACTACCTTCTCTGGCTCTAGGTTGGGGGAGGGAAGAAGTACTTGGGGCTGCTCCTTGCCAATCAATGTTTGATTCACATGTTCCAGTCCCCTCATGTTTGTCATTATTGGTGGTCTCCTGGTTACTGGGGGCTCCTGCAAAACATCAATAGGAGGGAATTCTACCTGAGGCTCTTTTTTTACATCTATTCATATTGAATAAATTGTTTATAAGTATTTTTCTAAAGAAAAATCCGTAAAAATAAGTTCATTTGAAACTGACTTCAGTTAATATTCAAAAGTAACAGGACTTCATTGGGATTAAATTGGTCCTTAATAGGTAATCCTGTGGGGTTTTGGTGTTTTCCAATGAGTTCTTCACCTGTCCAATCAATATTTTCAGGGTGTCCAGAGATATCTGGGACTTCTTGAACCAATAAATCAGTTTCAGTGGCGGTGGTTTCTGGTATAGGAGGGTTCCCTGATGGTAAAAGGGCATTTTATTGGTGAATGAAATGTATTGATATTATTTTAATCAAAATGATATGGTAATACAAGCTTTATGCTTACTTGCATATTTTAAAAAGTAATTGATGCAGTATTTCTTCCAAGCTTTATTTTTCCTTAATAGGGCCTGGAAATTGATCCGCTTCTCAAGATCTTCTTGTTCAAGAATTTTATCTAAGTTTTTACATGCAGAATAGATATTAAGTTGCTCAGCTTGAGTTGAAGCTTCCCAACCAGTTGGTTTATAATTTTGAATATATTCTTCTTTTCTTATCTTTGAAAAATTTAATTGATAGATTATAAATTATTCATTAGTTTTTGAATCCACTGCATAAGAATTTAATGATGAATCACTGCTAAAAAGTCAGATAAATTTGTCTTTGATTTAATTTTACATGAAATGTCTGGTCCAAGGTATTAAATATAAAAAAAGGGAATATTTCCTGGCCAGACCCTCAATGGTCAGCATCCTTTATTCCAAGATCCTTGCTATCCTTTTTCTACCAGAGGTGATAGAATAAATAATAAACATATTATTCAATAAATGCAGAAAAAATCCATAAAATATTTGGATAAATAAAATTGCAAGGTTGATTTGTTTTGATATGGTTAATTGTTATAAATTAATATAAATAAATTGATTATTGAATATTTTGATAGAGGGGCCACAATTATATTGGGGATCTTTAAGACCTCTGTTCAGGGAATTCAGTATGAAAACACGCAGGCCTGGTTACTTTGGGCCCCTAGTTAAAAGGATATTTTGCCCAAAGATAATATGTATATAAAAAAAGGTGGTGGAGCTGCAGGGATTTTTAAACAAGCTTCCACAAAAGAGAAAGGATAGTAAAACTCACTGGTATATTATTAAATCCTTTGGGTACCTGTTTGGGATGTGCACTGATGGGTTAAACCTGTATACTGGGGTTATAAGGTTGTTCAGCAGTTTAAATTTATAAAAAGGGTTGGGGATAGATATTATTAAGAATACTAAAGCCATAAATCACTTACTTATCTCTTATAAGCATTTGATTATCTTGGAACGGTTTCTGGATGTAAATATAACTGGGTCTCTGGGTATCAATATCCTCAAAAGAGCTCTTCATTTACAGCTTATTGAGTCCCAATATTGTTCTTATGAGGGGTACAGGGGCTCAAAGGGACAGCCACTGAGGCTAGCAGGGTACCCAGTGGTATTCTATCACGTTCTCTTGGTTCTGTAACACAGGAAGCATCTAATTCCACAGGTTATGGGAATTATTCTACTTTATAATTGATGTTTGGACGTGTGAATAACACTAATCTATCTTTTTTATTTGTTATTTAATTAATTATCCTTAGTAAATGTTCCCAGTAAGTTAATAATTATTTTAATAGACATCCCTACGGATATTCTGACGTCAGGTGAGCTCTCATTATTTATTAAATGATTGGAGTAAAGTCATCATATTCATTTTACTCCTTATTTCCAAAATCCAGTTCATTTCCTAAAATAATTACTTAAAAATATAAGTCATGGGTATTAATGTAATATTTTTACATCATTAGTTTTATTAGTATGTCACAAGCATGTTTATGTCTAGAAATACTCATAATAATATATATTAAAATATTTTAATATATTTTTGGAGGTAGTCATTATCTTATTTTCGACATTTTTGGGACTTTGAATTATATTTAATAAAAAATACCTTTAAAGATTATTTAGTTATTTTTATATAAGATTATCTACTTTTAGACTATCTACTATCCACTGGAACATTTATTACATATGCAGAATTTTCCCGTGTAGGTTGTAGCATGTTTACGCCGTACCTAGGTTTCTCAGGCCACCTGTCACTTTGTCAACTTGTAGTCCCATGGCTGCGTACTTGTTGGAGGCCCAGGGCTGTGTACACGCCTTTGACAGAGTGACAGTACTGTAGCTCAGCAGGGCGCGGGTGTACTGGCTGCGGCGGCTGCATGTGGGAATTGTGACAGAACACATTTCCATCTGTAACTCCTAAAAGATACACAACACCTCAATTCTGACTGAATTTCAGGTGTGAAACCTATACGTGACAATAAATGTGAAATATTTAATATGCCAAAAAGTTCAATAGTGGTGCCGTGGTTTTTTGGTCTTTCTTTCCTTAATTATTCAAAAATTTAAGGAGTTGGATTTCAAGGGTGGGGTCAGTGAGTGACCCCAGCTAATTTTGGGTTGAGAATCCATTTTTACAATTATATTAATGGTTTCCCTACACCTTCTTAGGTTAATTGTTTTATTATTATTTTTCCTGTTATTTCTGTTACTTTTGTAGCTTTCTCTGCAATAGTAGCAAGCTGACAAGATACAATAAGAGAATGGCGGAGCCCCCTTAAAATTGAGTTTGTTTCTATTGGCTTTGGAGATTTTCTACCACACTGACAGCCAAATGGGTGAAGGTGTTGTGGCTTCATGTCAGTAAATTTAAGAATGGAATTGGGAGATACAAAACCTTGAGGGGTCTTGCATGGATAGGAATTGAAAGAGAACAGGCAGTGCAAAATGGTGTCTGCCCAGAAGGACTTTGGGAGATTAGAGGTAAGGAGAGAGAATCAACTCAGATTGGAAATGGTGAGGTTTGACCTTTCAGCAACTCCAACAAGTTGTGGCGAGTGAGGGGGTCCTGTTTTGTGTGAGATTCCTTTTGAAGCATGAAATTCTTTCATAGGTTGGTTGAGGTATTCACCTCCGTTCTCCAATCTCATAGAGTTGATTCTTTTTCTGTATTTTTTTTCAAAAAAAGGGATGAAAGTTTGGGTGGTCTGCAAGACGTTGGATTTCAGGCGGATGGGATAGGCAAATATAGCTTTTGAGCAGTTGTTGATAAAGGTGAAAAAGTATTTTTATCCCTCCCTCAAGATGGTTTCAAAACTGCAGATGTCCATGTGAAAGAGTTTTCCGGGTTTGGTTGACTGATAGCTCAGGCAGGAGTGGAAGTGTTTTCTCATCATTTTGGATTGGATACACATGGTGCATTGCTGAATTTCACTTTTGTTCTTTGGGTGTGGGGTTATTCCTTGTTATTTGAGATACTTCTGGAGGAATTTCAGATTCAAATGGGATAACCTACAGTGATAAACAAAAAGACTGGTGTCAGAAGTTTGAATGATGCTTGAGTGGGTTGATTCTTTATTTCTTACCGTATCTTGCAACAGGTAGTACAGATTTTCTTTTCAATAGCCAGTTTGTAATGGTTTTTGGTTTATGTTTGAAATTGATCTGTCAAAAATTCTGCAGCTATCCTTTTGGAATACTACTGTCAGACCAGCATTGCAGATACTCAAGCTGGAGATAAGGGGATCATGTAGACTTGGGGCAACCAGCAATTTTAGTTTTCCAAAGTAGAAGGGAATTAAACCTTTTTTGGTTGACTTGATGGTTGAGCTGTCCACAAGACAAATCACTGTGCTGTGTGGAGACCTTTTTTTAACTTGGTCTTTGTATGGTGTAATTAATTTTGAGAATCCTGAATTTAGGTTGAAGTCTCTTTGAGGGTTGGAGAAGATAATTGTTGAGTTGAACACTGCTGAACCTGCGTGGACAATGATCTCTCAATCCAAGAAGTCATCTGAGTCAGAATAGGTACTGTATGGTTTGGTCTTACTCAGGTTTGCATTTGCAGATTTTGGATTGCTTGTTCCAGATTTATTCTTTGATTTGACATTTGTTTTCTTCAGTTGGTTTGAAGCCTTATTTAACTCTGTGCATATATAAAATGAGTGTCCGTTAACATTGCAGTGCATGCAGAAGTATTTCCTTGGTTGTCTATGATCAGTGTTTTGGGTAGAAGAGGGGCCAGTCTTTGGAGGTTGGAGCTTTGCAGAGTTGGCCATAGCGTCTTTGTTTCTGGTTTGGCAATGCAGGTGTTCCTGTTTAATTTCTGTGATCAGTTTTGCAGATGGGACCAATTCCTTGTTCATCAAGGCTGGAGACGCACCCCAGCCAGTCATCAGATAAGGAGAGAAGAATTGCAGTTGATTTTAGGTTGTTGGCCGTGAGAGTATTTTTGGATGTGATCAGTGATCATAGCTTTTCTCCGTACAAGAAAATTTCTAACAGACGGTTTGTTATTTCTTTTTATGTTCCGTCTGATGAGAAGGAGTTTTCTTAGCCAATACATCCTTCCTCCGGAAAAGTTATCCTATTGAGCGTCTTTAAAAGTATTCCACATCCCAACGGCGCTTTCCTTGTGTTTGGGTATGAATTTTAAGTTCAAAGAGGTTATAGATCTAGAGATGACTGAGAACACTGCAAGGTTATCTTGTGACCAAGATTCTTCATTTGGTTTTTGTGATTTGTTGCTGATGAGATATCCAACCCCTGAGGCTTGAAAGTGGATTCTGAGTATCATGGCCCAGTCGAGATTGTTTGATTCAGACCCTGAGGTGCTGAGAGGAATGATTTAGGGTGTTTTAAGTACTTGATGGGAAGGATTTACTTCTTCCATGGTTTATGGGTTGACAACACTGGATGTGAGGGATCCTTCTGAATAGATTGGAGAGATTGTTCTAGCACATCTGGTAGCGCTCTGGGCTCATAACCTGTTGGATTCACCTGAGGATAAATCAGATGGGAATTCGGACAGAAGGATAGATTACTGTGGATCAGAAGAGGATGACAACAGTAGAAAATATGAGACTGAAGAGATTTTTAGGAAAGATCTAGAGACAATTTACTTACCTGAGGTACGTCAGATGGAAAGTCAGACAGAAGGATGAGGAAAGAGAACCTCCAGTCTGGCTTGACCATCTGTCCTCAGGTAGTGTACAGGGGGTTGAGATTTTGTGACATGCAGGTGTGCGCGCCTGTGATTTGAGGGAGAGAGGTGATTTGGCGCGCACAAATGAAAGGTGACAGAGAAGGAAACAGATGAGAGACAAAGAAAGACAAAAGTAGAAGGAAATGGTAAAGCACAAAAAAAATAATGGTGCATGACCAGATAGAAAAAGAAATATAGGAGAAGATGGAAGAAATAAAGAAAAGAGATGGTCCAGTATTCAAAAATCCCTTTTACTTGAGGATTGAGAGATCTTCTTGAAGTTATTTGCTGCTCCTTTGGTTCTTCATCTTATTTTGGATCTTTGATTAGAATTGGGCTCTTGAATCATAAAAAGATGACACTTTCCAGTGTAAAACTTCTGTGTTTCACCCAGATAATAATATTGTTCTCCAGGTGGCAATTTTTGGAATTCTTCCAACAATTCATTAAGATATTTATGTTCATTGGTTGATCTTGAGGGCTTTTGAAAGCTTGGTGATTCTTCAGATGAGTCTGGGCTAGCAGTTAACTGCAGGAAGAAAGTTATAAATTAATCAGAATATTATTCATTTGAACTGTTATAAATGAAAAATTTAATGAAAAGGGGGTTTGAAATGCCATTGAGGATGGAAATCCTCAATTTGGAAAATTTCACCCTTGAAGATAGCTGATTTGACTTTGTGAACACATGGTATACCCATATAAGAAGGGTAATAACATTTGCTGCAAGTGGTTCAAGAATTGGAGACTTGATTTAATGAGTGAATGGTCTTGAGGGCATAATGGCTGATCTTTCCAGAAATATGCTCCACACAGTGAGGCAAACCACTGATCTGCTTGAAAACTTGCCGGGAGGCTTCAATATCTCTTTCATGAATTTGGATTGTAATAGAATTATATATCTTATCAAAAAAATTGGAAAAGGAGCCAGTAGAGGTAGTGATGAATCATTTGATGTAAGGATGAAGGCCTTCTATTCTTGATGTACTTTTATTTACAAAAACATAGTATTTTTTGGCCAAGTAAGAGACAAATTTTATTTTGAGTGGGGCCCAGTTTTCAAGGAGGTAGTCTGATGTGGGACAATTCCAGACTAGAAAAAGTTTGGTGAATTTTTCCTGATAAATAGCTTCAGATTTGAAGTTGACCAATTGGTTCCATTGTTTCTGAAAGATCTTAAATTCATCTTGAGACTTGAAATTCTTCCTCAAGTGTTTTTGAATATTTTTGAACATATAACAGAGACAGATAAGGTGGGAAAACCTTTTCTATGGCACTAATTAAAGCTTGTTCTTTATCTGCCACAATAACCCTGTGTTCTTGATCTTCTAATATTTCCTCAACTCAATTGAGCGCCCATTCATAGTTATATTTTTTTTCTTGGAATAAAAAACAGAAAGCAACTGAGAACTTTCTTGGGTAATTGTTTACCTCAACAATATGAAGAAGAGGCATCCCAAATTTTTTTGTTCAATATGCTCAGTCCATCATGAGAAGAGTAGAAAATGTTTTTAGAAGGTTTATGGAATCAGGATTTGAAATGAATAAAGAAGTGATTTTTCCATCCATATTGTTGATTCTGTAAAAAAAAAGAAGAATTCCGGATTTCCAGTATTAAAGCTGAAATTGGTATTTTTCCATCAAGATATTTTTTTTAGATTTGAGATCTTTTACTATAAATAGTACTGAGGTTTGTATGAACTGGAGTTGAGGAGTTTTTCATAAGAGAATTCAAAATTTTTAATGGGGGAACACCAGCCTTGTTTAAGTTTTCTACAGTCTCTGGTTGCTTGCCATGAATTCCTCTATGGATTGGATGAGTAGATGGATCATCTGAGGGGGAATGGTTGTTTTCTGGACATATAACCTTAACCTGCCAGAGACCAAATCTTTTGGAGAAATTTTCAGATAATCTAAAAGGGAAATTGTTCTTTCTTGTTGTTTGAAATCTTATGGGACCTTTAATGGGGTTATATTCTCCATTTTATCACATTTATATGTGTAGTTATGTTTTTTCAAGTTTGATACTCTAGTAGAAATGGAATATCCATGGGACTAAGCCTATGATTGGATGGAATCAACTAACTTCTCCTTTTGATTATATGATAGTTCAGGAGGAGGGGCAAGAGGAGTGGTATCATTAGATTGAGTAGATGAGAAAAGGGCCAGAAGAGTAGAAACACTAGTTTTATTAGATGGGGTAATGGAGGATGGGCCAGGTGAAACAGTTCTGAAGATTGGGTGGATGTTTTGTTGAGAAATTTTGAAAAGGGATGCTTTTTTTTGAAAGAAATTTGAGATTTGAGTTGATGATTCAGAAATACTTTGATTAGAAATTTATTTAGAAAATTTTTTGGTTCAGGAGGTTTTATTTGGTAGTGTTATGTTTGAAGTGTGTTGTATTTTTTTGTGTTGTGTGTTTTGTGTTGTGTTGTGTTGTGTTGTGTTGTGTTGTGTTGTGTTGTGTTGTGTTGTGTTGTGTTGTGTTGTGTTGTGTTGTGTTGTGTTGTGTTGTGTTGTGTTGTGTTGTGTTGTGTTGTGTTGTGTTGTGTTGTGTTGTGTTGTGCTGTGTTGTGTTGTGTTGTGTTGTGTGGTGTGGTGTGGTGTGGTGTGGTGTGGTGTGGTGTGGTGTGGTGTGGTGTGGTGTGGTGTGGTGTGGTGTGGTGTGGTGTGGTGTGGCGTGGTGTGGTGTGGTGTGGCGTGGCGTGGTGTGGTGTGGTGTGGTGTGGTGTGGTGTGGTGTGGTGTGGCGTGGTGTGGTGTGGTGTGGTGTGGTGTGGTGTGGTGTGGTGTGGTGTGGTGTGGTGTGGTGTGGTGTGGTGTGGTGTGGTGTGGTGTGGTGTGGTGTGGTGTGGTGTGGTGTGGTGTGGTGTGGTGTGGTGTGGTGTGGTGTGGTGTGGTGTGGTGTGGTGTGGTGTGGTGTGGTGTGGTGTGGCGTGGTGTGGTGTGGTGTGGTGTGGTGTGGTGTGGTGTGGTGTGGTGTGGTGTGGTGTGGTGTGGTGTGGTGTGGTGTGGTGTGGTGTTGTGTTGTGTGGTATGGTGTGGTGTGGTGTGCTATGGTTTGGTGTGGTGTGGTAATGGAGGGAGTGGAGTGGTATGGTATGGTGTGGTCTGCTCTGGTCTGGTGTGGTGATGGGGGGTAAATGGTGTGGGTGGGTGGGTGGTGGAGGTTTCTAGCAATGATGGGAGGATGGGAGCGCTCCTAAATGTCCTGGAAAAATTTCAAACTCATATTGAATAGGAATGGTTAAGGTTTTATGCATGGAGGGCTCAAAAAGCGGACTGTGTTGTGTTGTGTTGTGCTGTGTTGTGTTGTGTTGTGTTGTGTGGTGTGGTGTGGGGTGGTGTGGTGTGGTGTGGTGTGGTGTGGTGTGGTGTGGTGTGGTGTGGTGTGGTGTGGTGTGGTGTGGTGTGGTGTGGTGTGGTGTGGTGTGGTGTGGTGTGGTGTGGTGTGGTTTGGTGTTGTGTGTGTGGTGTGGTGTGGTGTGGTGTGGTGTGGTGTGGTGTGGTGTGGTGTGGGGTGGCGTGGTGTGGTGTGGTGTGGTGTGGTGTGGTGTGGTGTGGTGTGGTGTGGTGTGGTGTGGTGTGGTGTGGTGTGGTGTTGTGTTGTGTGGTGTTGTGTTGTGTGGTATGGTGTGGTGCGGTGTGCTATGGTTTGGTGTGGTGTGGTAATGGAGGGAGTGGAGTGGTATGGTATGGTGTGGTCTGCTCTGGTCTGGTGTGGTGATGGGGGGTAAATGGTGTGGGTGGGTGGGTGGTGGAGGTTTCTAGCAATGATGGGAGGATGGGAGCGCTCCTAAATGTCCTGGAAAAATTTCAAACTCATATTGAATAGGAATGGTTAAGGTTTTATGCATGGAGGGCTCAAAAAGCAGACCCCAGCCTAGAGAAGGGTTTGTTGCCCTCCTTTTTGGATTTTTTTTTTGGGGAAAAAATAGTCCTTCAAAAATGAAGGAAAAAAATATATTTGAAAGCCTTGAGAGGCCTGTTTTGAAATTTAAAGATCAAATAATTCAAATTCTCATATGTAAAAACAACAAAGAATGCAGAAATAAGAAAAGAAAAACCCTTTTATTTTGAATTATTTTCATTGTGATCAATATTTGGTGGGGTAAAACCTATAATGAAAGCTCAGAAAAATTTTTCCTTCAATTTTTGGACGTTAATCTTACATTTTTCCAAAAAAAAAGTTTTTGGAGCTATTGCTTTGGCTTTTGGCTTAAGTTTTCTACTGGATTTCTGAAGGGGTTTAACTGGTCCCAAAATTAAAAAAGATTATCCATTAGGGTTTGAGACACCTATCTACAGGCCTTCTGTGTTAGAATGTCAAAAAACAAAGTTCTTGAAATGCCCGTGTAAACAAGGATTTTTCCATGTATACCTGTGTGGTGCCCCATCCTGGAAACCCTGGCCAGTGCAGAGGTTTTAATTTTTTATGATTTTTCCTTATCAATATTCATAGGTATCATTATCAAAAAAAAAAAAAAAAAAAAAAAAACCATCCATCACCAATCCCATCCATCATCTCATCCCATCATACCCACCAATCATCTCTCATTGATTGACTCAAACAATTCTTTGTCAAGTTGATCTGCACCTTTTGGGATGAGAAGAACCTCTACATCCTCATGGAATTCATTCAAGTCATGATATCATCTACCCTGACCGCAAACCTGAGAACATCCCCATTGCCTCCTTGCCCCCTTTTTTTTTGCCTCCTTCCTCTGGATCTTTTTGAAATTGGTCTGAATTCAGGGTCCCATCTATAAACTATGTATCTTTGAGCCAGAACCAAAGCTTTTCTTACCAAACTTCATCCGCTTGGTCTTGGTGGCTCGGTTCTGGATCAAGGCTGTCACTCCAGCCTTGATGGGCTGCTTGCTTGGTTTGTGATTGACCAACTTGACTGGCTTCCTTGGTGCTTTTTACCTTCTCGGCTGGCTTGGTTTGTTGGATGTCAACTGGAAAACCTTGATCTATTAATGATTCACATAATAATCTTGATCTCCCGTTCTGCTCCTTCTCTCCATCATTCGTCCCTCCCTCCACATCCCATAGATCCTCCCAACCCCTTCAATTGTTGGTCATTGATACCAATATCCTCATTGGTCATTGTAGCCTGATCAATACGCTCGCCAAACACTTCATTCCGCCGTCTCAAGCGGCTGTCTACTTCATTGGGCCGTCTCAAGCGGCCGTCTACCAATCCTTTCCACCTCTAGCTCGCTGGTCTCCCGCGCGGCGTGTCCTTTGCCCACGCGGGTTTCTTCTGTTGCCGGTGCCCGTCAGACACCTGCCGGCGGTCATCCGCGGTCTTGGCAGTTTCCCAGGCCCATCAGGATGCCCGCAGGCGTCCCTCTTTGGTTTTTTTTTCTCTGAGTGCTTGTTTGTTTCTTTTTTTTCTTTTGTTTTCTCATGACACTGATCCTTAAAAAAAAAAAAAAAAAAAAAAATTCCGCTCTATTTGTAAATCTCTCTTGTAAATAGTCTACAGGCCTCTGGTATTTAAAAGGAGGGGCTCTCCCCTGCCTTTTCTGGAGCATATCAGAGATCATTCGTCATCATAGAATCATCCAAGGGGAGTATGTGCCTATTTCCCCCCCATCGTGAAATTAAGATCCTGATCCTTATCCTGGGTATATCTTTGATTGCCCCCTGATCCATTTTTTTTTTGACCCGGAGTCTTTGCCCCTCTGTGGCCTGATCCTTATCACCAACCAACAGCCTTGCTGGTTGAAGAAAAATTCCATCTGTTGGAATTTTTGAGTGTGTTATACCACTCCTTGATCCCTTTCTCTGACCATACTGGTCCTGATCCCTGATCATCTTTCTGGAGCCAATAAAAATTGATTGAAGAGGCCTTATTAAGCTTAAGACCTGGAGTGTTATACCTCCCTTTATTTTCTTTGGAGTTGCATTCTGCCAGCCTACTCTGGAGTACCTTGAGAATTATTGAGGTTATCCTTGCTTCAAATCAGTTTCTGTTTGCTTGTAGAGCTTCTTAAACATTGTGCCTTGTCTTGTAAAGCCACCCTCAGTTATCTGGTACCCTTCAAGAGCTTGATTGGGGAGAGTTGGGCAGGTTCATTGAGAACCTGGAGTTTGGTTGGGTTTGAGTTGATCATCCCCAATCTTCTCCTGACAACCAGAGTTATTAGCTTGTGGGGGTTGTTTACATACAACAGCTTTTGTTGCTTGAAATCAAAGCAGACTTTAAATTCTTTTTTTCAAGTTTTTCCCTGCATGATCTTGTCTCAGATAGTGCTGTTCCATTGCTACCAAACTATTATCATCTTTATCCTCTACTCCTTGATTCCTCATTTACCAGGTTCTGTACCTTGATCTTGGTTACATCTAAATATTTTTGTAACACTCAGGAGGGCAGCCTAAACAGAACCTTTCCCCTCCACAGAACTGCCACAGCCTAGCACCGTTTGGAGTCTTACACCGTACATTGCGGGGATGTAGTACACTTGTGAGTTCAAGGGTAGCACCTGTGAAAAAAAAATTCCCTAAAAATATGACAATAAAAAAATATAAAAAATAAAATGAAATAAATAAATAAATAAAAAATTAATCAATTAATTAAATTAAAAATATAAATATAAAAAAACTATAAATAAATAAATTTAAATGAAATAAAATGAAATAAAATGAGTCAATAAGTCTATTAAAAATAAATTAATTAATTAAATAAAATAAAAAATGAAAATATAAATATAAAAAATATATAAATAAAATTAAATAAATACTGAAATTAAATTATTTTTTCACCTTTCACTACCCAAAATGGGTTTCCAACAGCCATTTGCGACCCATTTGAGTCACAAACTGCCATTTACGACGCAAATGGTTTGCTAATGGCTTTTTGAAACCCATTTTGGGTTGAAAATTGGGCCACGTGACCCATTTTTGGTATTGAACGGGGTTTGCAAGGTTGCAAATTTAACATTGGCCTTAATTTATTTATAGAATGTTGGTTTCCCTTTAATTTTTTGTGCTGAATATTTCTAGTCACAAATTAAACCTTATTCAAGCAAATTATGAGGTGTTTAAATGGTCAAAGATGAGGTTTCCTTCCTTTCTTCTGGTTTATTTTTGGTTTATAATTTTTTAGGTTATGAGTATTCCTCAAGGTAAATGACACAGATGAATTATTTTTTGATAGTTTGGATAATAAACTATGAGGCATGGGAGGATGAGTTGTGATGCCAAAAATTTGATAGGGTAGAGAGGCCTTCCTTAAATAAAACAATTCTTCCCCAGGAGAGGCACAGGGCTCTCCTGAGGGCGCTGCTGAGCCTCCATCTGTACAGTTGATTGACCAGGAGTCAAATTTACATTGGTCATTTCTTCTGATTGGTAAGAAACAGTAAATATTTATGAGATACCTTTTCTGCTTGGTGAAATAAGGTACCACATTATTCTCATGCATGAACACCCTTGAATATATTTCTGTGTAGTTTTGATGAGTTTATTTTTTTGTGTTGGTTGTTTAAAACTGAATTTAATTCTTTCTTATATTTTTGTACAGTGCTGAGGTAACTTTGTACTGGTTGCTTCTTTGGAACTAAATTTTCTTCTTTCATATAGTGCTGTTTATTGATGAGGGAAACTTTCAATGGTTGTTTGCTTGAAAAAATATGTTTCTTTCATATAGTGCTGTTCTTGTGAGGTGATTGGTTGTTTGTTTGGTGCTGCATGTGGTTTCTTGTATATATTTATTCCAAATCCTGGTGAGATGATTGGTTTTTTATTGGTGCTGCGTGTGGTTCTTGCTTCTGGTATCTTCATTGGTTATTTTTTGGTTCTGCATGTGATTTCTTGCATGTATTTTTCTGTCTAGTTTTTTGGTGCCTCAAGTGGTCTTTTTTATATATTTTGGTATACACTGATGAGGTCTTTTTTTTGGTTCTGCATGTTTAATTCCATATATTTCTTCTGCATAATTGGGGAGGTGATCAGTTCTTCATTTTCTAATGAATAAAGCTCCAGGTTTTATGTTCCAGGTTTTTAGTTGAGCTTTCACTGATTTTTTTTGAGGATCTCCAACTTATTTCCATGTGTCTTTCACTGAGTTGTAACACCTGGTTGGAATATGGTTTGGCTATATCTGATTTCAGCTGTATCATCTAATCTATGATATAGAGGTTTACTTTGGCTGATTGAATAAAATTTATTTTTGGTTTATAATTTTTATTGAGGTTGATTTTAGGATTAGATTTATTTTTAAACTAGAAAATTAAGTCTGTTTTCTATAGGTAACATTTGGTCTACCATAGCATATCCATTTTATATCAACAAAGTTGAGGTAACACTAGTATCCAATTCCTATGAGTTCTATGTCTTTTTCTTCCTTCATTTTATTCTTTTAGTCACTTACTGGAATCTTTCTCTCCTATGAATTCAATCTTAGGAACTTGGGGTGGCTGATAATTCACCCTTTGAAGTATCAGGTAGAAGGAGTAGTATTGATGAGGTATGAGAAGTGTGAATTTATCCTTAATCTTTCAGGATGTTGTGCTTTTTATAACTCAGAAATGTTCTTTCTTCAAAATAATTTTTTTTGGTTAAAACACAAATTTTAGATATAACCTCTCCTCAGTATCTACTTTTATCTAATAGTTGGAAAAATCAAGCACACTAGCCACTTGGTGGCTTCTGCTAGTTAATTTTTTTGTTGAGAAAGTTGTGAATTTATCCTGAATCTTTCAGGATCTTGTGCTTTGTATACCTCAGAAATTTCCTTCCTTCAAAATCAAATTTTCTGGTTAGAAAAAAAAATTTACATATAACCTCTCCTCAGTATCTACTTTGATCTAATAGTCAAAATCATGAATAAAAATAACCACTCAGTTGCTTCTCCTAGTTGATTTGTTTTTTGATAACAAGTCCAAAATCTTTTTGATGCTAATTCATTAATTTCAATTTATCTCAATTATCAAAGTTAATCATCTATTACTGATTCAAATTAAACTCACTATTGAAATTTTTGCCCCTTAAACTTCCATTTATGGTTATCTATGGAACAAAACCCCAGCTTCCACTCCAATCCAATTTTGTTTTACTTCAAAAAATTATCTTGTGCCGTCAATTTCCATAATTTCATGATTGGCTCCCCAAATAATCAGCCCTATCATTTCCAGGACTCATTTCATTATTTTATCTTTATTTTATCCAATAATTATTTCATTTATCTTAATTTTCATAAATTTCCATTTACAATCCCTGGAAGTTTTACTCTTTATTAATACTCTGTCTTTCTTTTGGCTTATACCTTGAAAAAAAAAACATTTAATTATGCCTTTTATTTATTTAACTTGATCACTGCCTCACTTCAACCCTATCTAGAGACAAAACATTGGGTTTTATCTAGTCATTGTGTGACAATGAAGATTAACTTGAAAGGCAAAGCCTTCTCCCTACATTTTGTTTCCTAAGTTATTCCATATTATTCTTTCCAGAATCTTTCTGAGAAACAAGTATTCAATTTAGATTTCCTCAGATTTTTTATTGAAATATCACCTTGTATTTCATTTTTCAGCTTGCTACTATTGCAGAGCAAGCTGCAAAAGTAACAGGAATAACATAAAAATCATAATAATAAAATTAACCTTAGAAGGAGATGGAAAACCCTAAATTAAATTTCAAAAATGGATTCTCCACCCAGATTTTGGTAGGGTCACTCACTGACCCCACCCTTGAAATCCAACTCCTTATATTTTTAAACAATGAAGGAAAATAAATACCAAAATACCACAGCACCAGAATTGAACTTCTGGCCAATTAAATATTTCACATGTGTTGTCAAGTATAGGTTTCAAGCCTAAACTTCAGTCAGAATTGAGGTTTTGTGTTTATTTTAGGAGTTACAGATGGAAAGGTGTTCTGTCACAATTCCCAAACGCAGCCGCAGAAGCCAATGCACCCGCGGGCGGCTGAGCTACAGCTCTGTCACTCTGTCAAAGCCATGTACGCAGGCCTGGGCCTCTGACAAGTACACAGCCACGGGACTATGGGTTGACAAAGTGACAGACGGCTTGAGAAACCTACGTACTGTGTAAACATGCTACAACCTACACAGGAAAATTCTACATATGCAATAAATTTTCCCGTGGATAATAGATAGTCTAAAAATACATGAAATTATATAAAAAATACTTAAATAACCTTTATAAGTATTTTTTATTGAAAAAAATTCAAAGTACCAAAAATGTCAAAAAAAGATAATGACTACTTCTAAAAATATATTAAAATACTTTAATATACTATTATGAGCATTTCTAGAAATCAAAATTTTTGTGACATACTAAGAAAACTAATTATGTAAAAATATTACATGAATACCTATGACTTATACTTTTAAGTAATTATTTTAGTAAATGAACTGAATTTTGGTCATAAGGAGGAAAATAAATATCATGAAATTACTCCAATTATTTAATACATAATGTGAACTCACGTGACATCAGAATATCCGTAGGAATGTCTCTTAAATAATTATTTCTGACTGGGAACATTCACTAAGGATAATTATAAAAATAATAAATAAAAAGGATAGATTAGTGTTATTCACATATCTCAAAATCAATTATAAATTATAATAATTCCCATACCCTGTGGAAGTAGATGCTACCCGTGTTACAGCACCAAGAAAACATGACAGGCTACCACTGGTTATCCTGCTAACCTCAGTGTATGTCCCTTTGAGCCCCTGTACCCCTCAGAAGGACAATATTGGGACTCCAAAAGCTATAAAAAAGAGCTCTCCAGAGGATATTGATACCCAGAGACCCAGTTATATTTACATCCAGAAACCGTGCCAAGGTAATGAAATACTTAATAGAGATCAGTAAGTGATTTATGGATTTCTTCTGATTAATAATATCAGTCCTCAACCCTCTTTTATTAATTTAAACATCTGAACAACCTCATAACCCCAGTATACAAGTTTAACCCATCAGTGCACATCCCAAACAGGTACCCAAAGGATTTAATAATATACCAGTTAGTCTCATTATCCTTTATCTGGCGTGGCAGCTTGGTTTAAAAGCTTTGCCACTACACTGTGTATTTTATATACATATTATATTTGGGCAAAATATCCTTTAAACTAAAGGTCCCAAAGTAACCAGGGCCTACGTGTTTTAATACTGAATTCCCTGAAGAGAGTTGTTAAAGATCCCCATTATAATTGTGGCCCCTCTATAAAAATATTTAATCATCAATTTATCTATATTGATTTATAACAATAAACCATATCCAAACCAATTAACCCTTCAATAAGCTTTATCCAAATATTTTACGGATTATTGCTGGATTTATTAAATAATATATTTATTATTTATTTTATCACCTCTGGTAGCTAAAGGATAGCAAGTGTCTTGGCATCCAGGAGGCTGACAATGGGGGTTCTGTCCAGGAAATATTCCATTTTATTATATTTAATACCTTGGACCAGACATTTTAGGTAAAATTAAATGAAAGACAAATTTATCCAACTTTTTAACCGTGATTTATCCTTCAATTCTTTTGCAGTGGATTGAAAAACCAATGCAGAATTGATAATCTATTATTTAAATCTTTTAAAGATGAGAAAAGAAGAATATATTCAACATTATAAATCTACTGGTTTTGAAGCTTTAAGTCAAGATGAGCAACTTAATATCTCTTCTGAACGCAAACACTTAGATAAACTCCTTGAACAAGAAGATCTTGAGAGGCATATCAACTTCCAGGCCCTATTAATAAAACATAAATCTTGAAAGAAATACCGTATAAATTAATTTTTAAAATATGAAAGTAAGTATAAAACTTGTATTACCATATTATTTTTATTTAAATAATATTAATAAATTTTATTGACCAATAAAATAACCTTTTACCATCAGTGAAACCTCCTATACCAGAACCCACCACCACTGAAACTGATTCATTGGATCAAGAAGTCCCAGATATCTCTGGACACCCCGAAAATATTGATTGGACGGGTGAAGAACTCATTGGGACACACGTAGACCCCACAGGATTACCTATTAAAGAACCAATTTAATCCCAACAAAGTCCTGGTATCTTTGAAAATCAACTGAATTCAGTTTCAAATAAACTTATTTTTACGGCTTTTTCTTTAGAAAAATACTTCTAAAAACTTTATTCAATATGAATAGAAGTAACACAATAGCCTCAGGGAGAATTCCCTCCTATTGATCTTTTCCAGGAGCCCCCAGTAACCGTGAGACCACCAATAATGACAAAAATTAGGGGACTGGAACACGTGAATCAAATGTTCATGGGCAAGGAACAGCCCCATGTACTTCTGCCCTCCCCCAACCTAGAGCCAGAGAAGGTAGTAGAATTAAGCCCCCCTCCATTAAAAGAGGATTCCCTGCAGCCACCCCAGTAGAATCTGGCCAAGGAAGCCGGGATCAAAGGCTCAGTCAGAGAGCACATGAAATATTTGGAAGAGTTCAAAGAAGCTCAAGCCAAAGAGGACATGGTATCTATGAAAAAGATAATCTCCCAGGCAAAAGCCACCCAGGTAGCTCTTCAGAAAATGATTCCAAGGAAAGAGGTAGAATCCTACGTAGAAAAGTGGAATCCTTGGGATCAATTAGCCCAACAGAAAGGCAAAGTATAAGGAAAGAGGAGATCTTCTTCCCATCCAAAGCCAAAGGGAAAGAAGGATTGGGATCATATAATATCCTTAGCTCAAAAGTGGAAAAAGGTGTACAAAAATTAGCCTCTAATTCTTAACCCAGTAAATTGTCTTGACAAACCTCTGATGTAATTACTTCCTTTTCTAATAACATGCGCCATAAATTCAAGATTGTTTGCCAAAATTTGGACGGTGTTTATACCCAGATGGATACGTTAACCTCAGTAGTAGCCAAATTAATTAATACCAAACAAAAACTGTAGGAATGGAAGATATTAAATAAAATGCAGAAATATTATTGGAGACAATTTATCAAGGTAAAATCAGACAGACTCAAACAGTTGAGAATATGTTATCAGGTATCCAAGAAGATTTTATTATGTCTTTTCAACCTTTAAAAGAATAAATGGTAACTACCACTAACAGCTCCATTCTGTCCCTTAGTGTGAAATCAGATCTGCTTGATAATAAAGTGGACCTGCAACTTATTCTGATCAAGAATGATCTTAGAGACTTAAAAGTCTGTCTGACCAACCCCTTGGGGAGTACCACAGACAAACCAAAAACTCCCAGACAAACAACTACACCTTATGCACCACCCTTACTAGGAATGCATAGGAGTTACACCTTCAGTCCTAGTCCTACTCCTGAAATGGAAAAAGCCCTCAATCTTTTACCCCCAATTTCTGAATGGCCTAAGTTCTGCGGTGAAGGAGAATACAATCATATAAATTTCATTGAATTTATTGACTATACTATTAACTCTCATGACTTACTAGAAGCTATAGCTGTAGTCAGGCTTCCCAGAGTATTTGAAGGAGTATCTTTAGACTGGTTTATCATTAAAAGAGAAGAAGTGGAATCCTTACCATGGAATTCTTGGAAACTTCTGATTAAAGAACAATTTGGTTCTAGAATGTGGAAAAAAAAATGATGAAAAATTTTGAAAATTCCTCATTTGATCCCTCCAAGGATAAGCCTCAAAAGTGGTGCTTTGAACAGAAGGGAAGACTAGAATGCTTTCGTCCAGATGCTGATAAAGATGAAGCAAATGAAATAATGCTCAATTTGTGTCCTGGAAATCATAAACATAGTGTAAGATGCAGGATGAGTATGGATGCTGACTTACCAACTCTAATCAATGTGTTAGAAAAAGTCATAGACATGAATGGGTTAGACAAGATGGTTCCTTCTAGACCTAAAGAGATCTTCAACATTAACAAAACCAGAGAAAAACCCCCTCTGATAAATACCTCTGATAATAAGAAACCTAATGAGAACAGGGACAAAGAGAGAATGCCTGGAACTTATTGGAATTCTAACAAGACAGGGAATATGAGACAAGACTTCCCATTCCCAAAAATAAAGATAGCTGTCTTGCAAGGAGAGCAGGAGGTTGAAGGGAATCAGAAATATGAAGATATAGCTGATACTGAAGGATCCCTTTCTGAATTTGAATTAATCCTGACCAACCCTGTTAATGTTATAGAAGGTAATATAGGCACTTCTATAGAAATCAATAACATCCATGGGGACTCTAGTTTTCCCCAAAAATGGGATGCTACCAAAATTCCTAGAAATATAACGGATGTTAAACCATTAACAGTTAAACCTATGAGTGGTAAGAGTTATACTACTGGTCAAACTTGCTATGCAACAGGATTGTATAGAGACATACCTATAATGTTATTACTGGATAGTGGAGCTTTCTTCTCCAGTGTCTGTACTGCATTCTTAAACAAATGGGATCCCAATTGGAAAGAACACCTTCTTCCCGTCCCAAAAGCCAAGTTTATCTCTTGCAACTCTACCATGAATGCTATTGGAGTATGGAATGATCCTATAATATTACCCTGTACTAAAGGATCTATGAAAATGAAAGAGGAACTTGTGGTGTTTTTCAACGGATTATGTGACTATCTGATAATAGGTAATGATTCTTTATGTCCATATGGTATAGATATGTTCCAGAGTAAAGGCAGATACTTTACAGTGGGTGGGTGGTAATTTGGAAAAGAAGTTTAAGATATGCACAATCCAATCTAACTTGCCCTCTTCCACTTATCAAAAGCATTAAGAATCCTTTAATCAAGAATACTTCTCTCAAGCCGCTCTAAATATGAAACTTTCTGAGGAACAGAAGAAAGATATATTGAAGGTCTACTTTGAGAACCAAAATGATTTTTTACTAAATATCATCCTATTGGTGATATCAAAGGACCTGAAATGGTATTAACATTGACTATCAAGCCTCCTTATCTTCCAAACTTAAGAATACAAGCTTATCCCTCTAGTCCTAAGTCTAGAATAGCTCTTCAGGAAAATACCCAAGAACTGATAGACTTACAAGTATTAAGGAAAGTAGGCCACAATGAGCAGGTAGATGTGATCACACCTGTAATCATAGCTTGGAATAATGTCAATTAAAAAATGGTAGGAGACTTCAGAATTCTCAATAATTATACTTATGCAGATTATTATCCTATACCCCAGATTGATCATGCTCTACATAACTTGTCCAAGGCCAAATATATCATTACTATGGATATGCTTGAATTTTTCCACCAGATACCTATAATCCCTGAAAGCAGAACTTTTATGATAATAATCTGTAATTTGGGAATATATGAATATCTTAGGATTCCCTTTGTTATAAAGAATGCCCCATCACACTTCCAGAGAAAAATGGATACAGTTCTAGGTACATACATCACACAAGGATAAACAATGGTATATATAGAGGATGTTATCATATATCCTGACAATTGGGATACTCATATCAACCAAATAAGATTATTACTCCAAACTATCTCCAAAGCAGGATTAAAATTATCCATGAAGAAATGCAACTTTGGATATGGAGAATTGAAAGACCTAGGGCATACATTCCCTGGTCTAACTCTAGCTGCTAATCAAAATAAGATAGCTGCTGTCATGAACAGAACCATGCCTCAAATTACAACAGAGGTACTTTCTTTCATTAGTTTGTGCAGTTACTACAGAAAATACATACCAAAGTTTTCTATCCTAACTAAAAGTCTGTACAAAATATGCAACAATAACACTCTCTTTGAAATGAAACATTAGAGATTGAAAAACTATGAGGAAATAAAAATAGCTATGACCTCTACCCCTTTACTCATTCAACCAGATTACTCCAAGCCCTTTAAATTGTACATTGACGCCTGTATGGAAGGGTTAGGAGCTGCTCTCCATCAAGAAAGAATAGAAGAAGAAAAACAAGTGGAGAAGCCAGTACTCTTCATATCTAGAAAGATCAAAGATACATAAAAGAGATATGGAGCCAGTCAGTTGGAATGCTTGGCTCTAGTATGGGCTTTAGAAAAGCTACACTATTACTTAGAAGGCACCACTTTCCAAGTGATCACAGACTGTAATTCTGTAATAACTCAAATGAACATGAAAAACCCCAGCAGACATATGCTCAGGTGGCAAATTGCTATACAACAGTATAGAGGACAGATGACCAAAGTGCATAAAGCTGGACCTAAAAATCAGAATGCTGATATTCTAAGTAGGAATGCTTTTCCTAATGACTCTAGAAATCCAGCATATGAGCCTGAGGATCAAGATATCTTTCATATGTTGAACATCAATCATTTTGAATTAAATGCTCCAATCATGGGGATCCACTTATGTGAATTAGATACTGCTTTCTTCAATCTAGTGAGGGACAACTACTCCCATGAAATCAAGCTGCTGATTACCATTATGGAATGTGAATCCCCAAAAGCAGCGCTGAAAAATAGTCTACCTGCTTCATTACTTAAAACCTATAAAGAAGGGATGTTTACCTTTTGGGACGGTCTCCTTTACGACAGACACCAACATTCCAGTGTATTAGTAATAAGCAACAAAGAAAATATAAAAATCATACTCCAGGAATGCCATGACAACTGTTGATCAGGGCATCAATCCACCAAAAGGACCTTGGAGAAAGTAAAACAAACTTCTTGGTGGATAGACTGGAAAGAAATCACTATTAATTATGTTACTAGCTGTGAGACTTGCCAAAGATCTAATAGAACTACTGGAAAAAGGTTTGGACTCCTACAGAAAATCTCTGAACCCAAAACTAGATGGGAAATCATTAATTTTGATTTTGTCACCAGCCTCCCCCCTGGAGGTACTCATTCATGTAACTCTGTCCTGGTTATAGTTGAAAGATACTCTAAGAAGGCAATCTTCTTACATAACCACAAAGAAGATAGTGCTATGTATGTAGTTCTACTATTTTGGAATAGGATGATAGCTGATTTTGGTATACCCAACATTATAATCAGTGACAGAGACACCAAATTCACCTCTGAGTTTTGGAGGAATCAACATTATATACTGGGTACAACTCTAGCATTTTCTACAGCATACCATCCCCAAACTGATGGATTGGCTGAATGAATGATACAGACCATAGAAGATTTTTTAATGAGGGTTCTTTAGCTTTTGTCTAGAATACAAAAACTGATATGGTTATTGCCAGGATTGGGTAGGCCTACTCCCAGCTCTAGAGATGGCTTATAACAGCAGTAAAAATTCTACTACCAAAGAATCACCTTGCATACTACAGAGAGGATGGATTCCAAAACTCCCTAGGAATAACTTAAACTATAACTTAGCCACCATTCATCCAACATCTCTTGAATTTAAGAAAATGATAGATCTGGAAAATAATCATTCTCAAAAATGTGTAGACAAAGAAGTTGAACACAAAAAACAAAGATGGGACAAATCACATAGGGAACCTGAATTTAAAACAGGAGATCAGGTCTTGATATCCACTGAGAAATTCAACAATTTAGCAGGTAACAGAACGTAGAAACCAGCCTATGTTGGAAAAATTTTTATCAAAAAGATGCAAGGAAAGAATTCTGTAGAAGTAATCTTGAGTGAAGAATTATCAAGAAAACACCAAGTAATTCCTGTTAGCCTAGTAAAACACTTTGAACCAAGAGAAGGTAGCAACCTCCCGCAAGCAATAATCCCAATAGAACCTGGCCATTTGAAAGAAAAAGGGAAAGTCAACAGGATATTGAGAGAAAAGAAAGAGAGAGTGCAAGGAAAATATGTTAGACTATACTTATTAAGATACAAAGGAGAATCTGCAGAAAAAGATGAATGGTTACCAGAGAATAATATACCTCATGGACCAATACATCTTAGAAACTAAATAGCCAGCAAAAGGAACTGAAACACACAAGGAATTAATTTTTTCCTAACATGCTCCAGATTTTTTTCAGATATGGCCATATCTTGGAGTTGGGGAATTTCAGCTCAGAAATAACATAAAAATAATAATAATAAAATTAACCTGAGAAGGAGAAGGAAGACAATAAATGTTATGGCAAAAATGTATTTTCCACCCAAAATTAGGTAGGGTCACTCACTGACCCCACCCTTGAAATCGAACTCCTTATATTTTTAAAAAATTAAGGAAAAGAAATACTAAAATACCATGGCACAACTGTTGAAATATTTGGCCAATTAAATATTTCACATGTATTCTCATGTATAGGTTTCACATCTAAAATTTAGTCAGAATTGAGGTGTTGTGTATATTTTAGGAGTTACAGATGGAAATATGTTCTGTCAAAATTCCCACACGCAGCTGCGGCAGCCAATACACCCATGCGCTGCTCAGCTTCAGCACTGTCACTCTTTCAAAGCTATGTACGCAGCCCCGGTGTGGTGCCCCATCCTGGACGCCCTGGCCAGTATCATTATCAAAAAAAAAAAATCTTTGATCTGGAATAAGGCTTCCATTTGGCTTCCAACTTCCCTCTTCCCTATTCCCTCTTCCCTCTCCCTGCCTGCATTCACTCCTCAAGAACATCTTGGTCTCACTCACTCATCCCCACCAAGCTCAGTCTTGAGTTCACAAGATTCATCCATCCATCCAGAGCTTCCAAGTCATCAAGAGTAGCAGGGATTGTGGTCTGACACAGTGTCAGTGGATCAAGAGTTGTGTTAGAGTGTCCTTGTGGGCTTGAGGTTATGAAGGTTGTGGTACATAGATACCTATGTACAGGAAGATGGACGTGTGGCTCAATAGGCGTAGAGGTAGTTCTAACTAAGTAATCCAAACCATCCAATCCTTCCCATCATCCTCCATTAATTCAAGTTCAACCACAACAAACGGCTTGTTGATTTATCAAGCGCTTTGCTCATGATCAATCAATTGATCAACATCATCATCATCATCATCATCACCATGATCTTGAGCAGGACAACTGAACCAAAGAAGGAGGGCGGAATTGAAAGCTTACTGATCAGTGCCAAACTATCCAACGGTACCCTTGTCAAAGGTATTGTTCATCACCTCAATCCATCCTCCGGCAAACTCAATCTAGCCCAAGCTTGATTCCTCAGGCACAATGGTTCATTCTCCTACCCTCAACCGACCTTCATCCTTGATAAAGATTTTGTCAAAGATCTCATGCTCCTCAGCAACACCCGTCAGACGACATCGACCACCCAAGCCAGCCCAACCTACAATCCCTCTTACCATCATGACTCATCTCACCCAAAAATTACCCCAAGCCATCATCGTCCATCAATCCCTTTTCCACCTCCTAGCTAATTGATCTCCCGCGGGGCTTGTCCATTGCCCGCGTGGGTCTGTTACGTTGCCAATGCCCGTCGGACACCGGCTGGCGGTCATCCGCGGCCTTGGCAGTCGCCCGGGCCCATCAGGATGCCCCCGGGCGTCCCCCTTTGGATTTTTTTGTCTCCGAGTACCTGTTTGTTTCTTTTTTTTTTCTTCTTCTTCTTTTGTTTTCTCATGATCTTGATCTTTGAAAAAAAAAAATAAAAACAATAAAAATAAAAAGATTTCTGCTCTCACTTGTAAATCTCTCTTGAAAATAGCCTATAGGCCTCTGGTCTATAAAAGGAGGGGCTCTCCACTGCTTTTTTGGGGGGAATGATAGGAATCATATCATCATACATCAGATCATCAGTTAATTGAATCATCCATAGGGGTGTGTGCTTGTGTCCCCCCCATTACCAAGAAATTCAATCCTGATCCTTATCCTGGGTATATCTTTGATTGCCCCCTGATCCATTTTTGACCCTGAGTCTTTGCTCCTCTGTGGCCTGATCCTTATCACCAACCAATAGCCTTGCTGGTTGAAGAAAAATTCTGTCTGTTGGAGTTTTTTGAGTGTTTTATACCACTCCTTGATCCCTTTCTCTGACCATACTGGTCCTGATCCCTGATCACCTTTCTGGAGCCAATCACAATTGATTGAAGAGGTCTTATTAATCTTAAGACCTGGAGTGTTATACCTCCCTTTATTTTCTTTGGAGTTGCATTCGCCAGCCTATTCTTGAGCTCCTTGAGGAGTGTTGAGGTTATCCTTGCTTCAAATCAGTTACTGTTTGCTTTGGAGCTTCTTAAACATTGTGCCATTGTCTTGTACAGCCACCCTCAGTTATCTGGTACCCTTCAAGCGCTTGATTGCGGAGAGTTGGGCAGGTTCATTGAGAACCTGGAGGTTTCTTGGGTTTGAGTTGATCATCCCCAATCTTCTGCTGACGACCAGAGTTATTAGCTTGTGGGCATTGTTTACATACAACAGCTTTTGTTCTTTGAACTCTAAGATGACTTTAACTTCTTTTGTTCAAGTTTTTCCCTGAATAATCTTGTCTCAGATAGTGCTTTCCCATCGCTACCAAACTATTATCATCTTTATCCTCTACTCCTTGATTCCTCATTTACCAGTTTCTGGACCTTGATAACGGTTACATTTAAATATTTTTGTAACACTCAGGAGGCAGCCTAAACAGAACCTTTCCCCTCCACAGAACTGCCATGGCCTAGCACCGTTTGGAGTCTTACATTTGGTCCCCCAGGCCGGGATCAAACTAGCAATCTTGGGATTTACAGTCCCAACTTGAAGAATCAACTCCAAAATCCGATTGGAATGATTTTTTTTCTTTTCTTTCTTTTTCTGTTTGTTCTTTTTTCAGATCTTGTCTGTGGAGGCAACTTATTCCAGAAGTAAGTCCTCCCAAATTGTGCACCATCAGGGCAAGATCCTTGTTGTTTTTTGTGAAACTCTACTCTTTCCACACTTGTGAGCCACCTTGGAACTCTGCTTGTTTGGATTTCTTAGGAACCCTTCAACATGGAATCTGCTGGATCCTCTTTATCTGTTTGGGCCAATATGGTCAAAATCAAACCTCAGAACAAAAATTTAGGCTTCAATGGGACCAATTTCAAACAATTCCTGGACTCCTATGAGATGGCTGGGGAAGTGGATGGTGCCAGTGAATATGATATGGCTTATCAGTTACAATTATTTATCTCTTTGGACAAAGTTATGGAGGTTATTGAATCATTTGAGGGATTCAAAACTCACAACTGGCGGCTCCTGAAGGAGGCTATGTTGGCCTATTGGGGAAAAATAGATGTAGCCAGATTTACTTTGCAAGACTTGGATCCCCTGGTTTCTCAATGGATCTCCAATGGTGGTATCTCCTCAGCCTCTGACTATCAGACTTTCAGAAAATCTTGGGACCCTATCCAGTCCTATATTATCTGGAACAATCACATTGATACGTTGGACAAAATTTGAGTGTGATTTTTTCAGTCTTTCTCTCCAGGAGTGCAGGAATGACTTAAGGATGAATTGGTGAAATCTGGATCCATGATCACAACAAGAGACAATTGGTTCAAGCTCCCTGCTTTCATGGTTCTTAGGAATACTGTGGATAAAGTGATGAAAGTTCAACCAGCTCTCACCTTTGAAAAACCTAAAATCACTGAACCAGTCTTTGCCCCCTCCTTTCAAGCTTCTAAAAAAATCATGAATAAGATGGAATCCAATCGCAGACCTAAACCCAATCCTCAGACCCACCAGGAGACACCTACTATAGACTAAATCACTAAATTACTACAGGCATTTGAGAATAAAATAGATCAGAAAATATCCTCTTTAGCCACTCCTAAAGCTGCTAATTCTTTTCCTAAATCTACTATAGTCTTTTATTTATTTCCATAGGGAAGGCCATGGTACTGGTAGATTTCCTGAACTCCAGAAGTACAAGGAGGAGAAGTTAGTAGAGCAGAAGGTAAATAATTTTTTCCTTCCTAACGGTGCTTTGATCCCTTTTGATTTGTCTTGACCGATCCGTCATGTGGTGGCCTCATACCAACAACCAACTCCTAAGAAGTTGTCCTTGGTCTCTGTGGATTTTTGATCATCATGTGGAACTCTGAAACCTTTTTATCCCCCAGCTATCACTTCTTCCAGCTTCCCTGGCACCTACCAATCCGATCCAGCTAGGAAACGCCATGAGGAACCAAAACCTCATAATTCTCCTCCTGTTCCATCCTCCATTCTTTGAAAACCCGTTAGACCTCAATCTTCACCTGAGCCTCCTTCCTCTGATGTGGAAGACATGGAAGTAGAAAGGGAACCACTTATGGAAAGGTTCCAGGACAACTCTGATCTTCCCCCTCTTCAACCTGCCCAACCCTCAGATCCTCTTCCATCACCTATTTCACCTGATCTTCCTCCCTTCACCCAGCCCAAAGTTTGATTTGAAAGGGGCATCTCCAAGGACTACCCTAATGCTGTTGAAGGAGTATTAAAGAAAATTTCTGATCTTAAAATCCCTGATCTATCTGTGGCTGAACTCCTGGTGATCTCTCCATCTGTGGCAGAAGGGAGGAAGAAATGGGTTTCTTGTCAACATGTGAAGATTGGTCCGGACAAATTAAAGGTCTCCTCTGGTTCTCTGATAGAGCATTCTGGCGGAACAGATCCCTCTTCAGATACCAACCTGTATTCCTGTCCTCTTGGTTTTCTTCCATGTTATCTTGTTGATTCAACTAAAATGGTTTCTCTCCTGGTGGATTTGGGTTCTCAGCTCAACCTGATTTTGGACTCCATGGCCTGCAAGCTTAAAATTAGCCCAAGGGTCAGTTTCAACTCTGCGGTTTATGGAATTGGGAATCAGTCCTGTGAGCTGGTTGGTATTGCTGAGGATATCCCTGTTTGAATTTGTCTAAATATTGTTGGCACCTGTCACATCTGGATCACTCGTCTGGATGGTCCCATGATCTTGGGAAGGCCTTTCTTAATGGACTTTGGTGCTACCCTGATGTTTTCTGATCAAGTTGGGGAGAGAATTATCCTGCCTGATGCTGATGGCAGAAAGATTGAAGTTCCTCTTTTTTCTCTGGATTCTGGTTGTTGGGAAAGAGACTTCCCTGGTCATCCTCCCAAATCTTTCCTGAAAGGAAAGCAGAATGAAAACTCTCATTCCTCTCATCCTCATTTTTTAGCAGAATAGTTGGCCCTACTGATAGTTGTAGTTCTTCTCAGCCTCAGACTTCAACTCATGGACCAACTCCCACCTCTGTGGCATATCTTTCTTTTTCCTCATCATTTTCTTCTCATCCAAATAAGATCAAAACCCAAACACATAAAAAATCCGAAAAATCCAAAAATATTTCTTCTCTGTCTGGATCTGTTGTATCTTCTTTTCCTTTTTCTTTTCACCCTGATCACTCATCCTCTATTCCGGTTTCAAATCTCCGCAATGAGTCTAAACTAGATCTTGATCTCAATTCTTTTCTTGGTGGCTTTGGTATGGAGGAGTTTGGTCTTAGGTGGAGGCAATTTGGGGTAGAAGTAAGTCCTCCCAATTGTGCACCACCAGGGGCTTCTACTACTTTTGTTTTTGAAACTCTACCCTGTGCCACACATGTGAGCAATGTGTTATCTTTTGGATCCTCTTTTATGGAGAAGGCACCTTTCAAGGACGCAGCAGAACATCGGACTTGGAAGATGTTGGAATATGGTCTCAGTTTTTGTAGTCAGGTCTCACTGGTCAATTCTTGGAGGAAGCAAGGATTCCTCTCCTTTGCCACCAAGTACAAACCAGTTGCAAAGAAGGTCCAGCCAGTCAACCAACCAATGCCTCTCAACCTCAACCCTCCTCTTATGCGTCCTCCTCTATCCTGCAATCCCTACTGTGGTCTATCTCAATCCCTCACTGGTCCATTTATTCCCTCTGGTCGGGTCACTGAAGAACGTCTGAAAGTGGTCAACTTTGGTCCAGATGGATGGCTTCTTCCTGATGAGTTAAATTTGATCAAAAATATCTTGTCTCTAAGGGAAAAATCTATTGCTTTCTGTGAAGAAGAGAGAGGTCTCTTGAAAGAATCCTATGTTCTCCCTCACATCATCCCTGTAGTTGAACATGACCCTTGGAAAAAGAAAAAGATCCCAATCCCTGCTGCTAAAGTTGACAAATTCATCAAGTTGGTCCGCAAACGAGTCCAAACCGGTTTATACAAACAATTGAATTCTAGCTATTCCAGTCCTTTCTTCTGTGTTCTAAAGAGTAATGGCAAACTTAGAGTAGTTCATGATATCCAACCTCTTAATAAAGTTACTATCAAAGACTTTGGAATGCCGCCTGCCATTGAAGAATTTGTTGAATCCTTCTCTGGGAGACCTTGCTATGGTCTAGTTGACATTATGGGTGGCTATGAAAAACAATCCTTGCATCCTATTTCTTGTCCCCTCACTACTTTTGATACCTCCCTTGGTCAATTTCAGCTGACTTGATTGCCTCAAGGTGCCACCAACTTTGTTGCAGTCTATCAGGCTCAGGTGATGTGGATCCTCCAGGACAAAATCCAGGATCATGCGGGTATCTTTATTGATGATGGTGGGATTGAAGGTCCAGTTTCTGACTATGATAATGAGCTCTTACCTTGGCACTCAGGAATCCAACAATTTATCTGGGAGTATGCTACTGTCTTGGAAAGAATTTTGTTTTGAATCAAGGAATCTGGCCTTACTGTCTCTGGATCAAAACTTGCTGCCTTTTTCCCTGCCTTGGAAATCATTTGTCATATAGTCTTCAAGGACGGAAGAAGGATGGCACCCTCTAAAGTCAACAAAATCATCTCCTGGCCTACCCCAATAAATCCAATGGAAGTTAGAGGTTTCCTAGGTCTTGTAACTTATTTCAGGATCTTCATTCCCTCACTATCCAAAATATGTATTCCCTTGTGATGCTTAACCAGGAAGGATGCTGAATTGATTTGGACTCAAGAGTGCAAAAAATCATTTCAGTTGCTCAAAACAATTGTTGGGAAAGACATTGTTTTGAAAAAGATCACTTATGGACCCAGAGCCAGCAAGATTAGGCTGGCAGTGGACTCTAGTTATCAATCTGTTGGGGCTGTTATTACCCAGGAAGATGAAAATGGTTTGGATTGTCCTGCTCTGTATGAATCTCTTCTTTTCTCAGATGTGGAATTCAGGTACTCCCAGCCAAAACTGGAACTTTGAGGTGTTGCCCAAATGTTGAAAAAGCTTCAGAATGTCCTTTGGGGTAAACACTTTGAGTTACAAGTTGATGCACAATCCATTATTGAAATTATCAATGCCCCCAGCCTTGCAAATGCTCCAATGACTTGTTGGGTGGCTTTCATCCAGTTGTTCTCTTTTGGTATTGTTCACAGGCCTGGGAAATAATTCACCATGCCTGATGGTTTATCTTGACGCCCTATTGGAGACAATGAATCAGAGGTTGGAATGGATTTTGATGAGGAAGAACCCTTGGTCCGCCCTGTCTTTGCCTTCTCCTCCCAAAATTACTCTGGTTTCCAGCAAGGTTTCTGGCTTAAATAAGAGCAGTACCTTTCAACTCTCCAAAGACCCCCTGATCTCTCTGCCAAAGAATTTCGGTCCCTTGAAAGGAAGTCCTCCAACTTCTTTGTCCAAGGTTCTAGGCTTATGAAAATAGAAACTCCTTGTGCACTTGTTGTGATCACTATCTCTTCTAAGCAAGATTCAATCCTGGAAAATCTCCATGAAGGCCTTGGTAATTGTGGGGAAACCAAAACTTATTGACAAATATCCAAAAGATTTTGGTGGCCATCCCTGAAGAAATCTGTAGCTCAATGGTGAGGGAGTTGTGAAGTGTGCCAGAAACGTGATCTTAGGCGCCCGGCCGAAATTCATTACCCCACTGGAGAGTCCACTGTCTTTGGGAGGATTGCTATGGATGTGGTTCACATTAAGGCTGGTGGAGCTAAGTACCTCATTGTGGCTAGAGATGATTTTTCTGGATGGGTTGAAGCAAATTTTCTGAAGAACCTCAGCTCTGAATCAGTAGCAGCTTTCCTTCATGAGACTTGGACAAGGCATTATGGCTTGGCTCAATCTTATTCTATGGATGGTGCCTTGGAATTTGGTGGAAAACTTGCTGAAATGATCCGATTGCTCCCTGGACAACATAGAGTTACTACTCCCTATTATCCTGAAGGACAAGGCATGGTGGAAAGAGGCCATGCTCCTTTGAAGGCTGCTCTGGTTAAATTGACTGGTGAAAGTGGCAAGCATTGTTGGAAGTTTCTCCCCTTGGTCCTCTTCTCTGACCAAATTTCCACCAAGCAAACCACTGGTTACTCTCCTTATGAAATCATGTTTGGTCAGAGGGCTGTTCTTCCTCTTGATCTTGAAATGGAGTCTTTCTTGGGAATCCCTTGGGAACAAGTTTCCCCAACTACTGACCTATTAGTTGCCAGATCAAAGCAACTGGATCGGAGTGAAGATATTTGTAACAAAGCTTATCAGAAGATGATGGAATCAAGAGCAAAATCAGTTCAGTATTGGGAAGATAAAAACCTCAATCAAATCAGGGACCCTTTAAACCCTGGTGACCTGGTATTGGCTTATAATTGTTCCTTGGAAACTCAGTGGGGAAAGCTTTTCTCTAACTGCTGGAAAGGTCCTTACCAAGTAGTCCGTCAAGTTAGAGGTGGATCATATGTTTTGGAGGAACTGGATGGTACTCAGATGGCCAGAATGTTCTCTGCTGATCAGGTCAAGAAATTTCATTCTTGTGGAGGCAACTTGGTCCAGAAGTAAGTCCTCCCAATTGTGCACCATCAGGGTCATCTGATGCGTTTTGTTGTGAAACTCTACTTCATGCCACGCATGTGAGCACCTGGGACGCCTTCTTCATTTTATCTCAGCCACTTCTAGGATTTGTGGTCAGATCAATATATTTTTTTTCCAACCACTCTCAAGATCAAAATGGCCATTCTTTGGTTTCAATCATCTTTCTTTCCTTTCTTTTTTTATGGAATCAAACTTGGGAGAAGACTAGGGAAAGTCTGTAAGTTTGGGAGAGATGTGGTGCCCAATCCTGGACACCCTGGCCAGTATCATTATCAAAAAAAAAAAAAATCTTTGATCTGGAATAAGGCTTCCATTTGGCTTCCAGCTTCCCTCTTCCCTCTTCCCTCTTCCCTCTCCCTGCCTGCATTCACTCCTCAAGAACATCTTGGTCTCACTCACTCATCCCCACCAAGCTCATTCTTGATTTCACAAGATTCATCCATTTATCCAGAGCTCCCAAGTCATCAAGAGTAGCAGGGAGTGTGGTCTGACACAGTGTCAGTGGATCAAGAGTTGTGTTAGAGTGTCCTTGAGGGCTTGGGGTTATTAAGGATTTGGTACATAGATACCTATGTACAGGAAGATGGACGTGTGGGTTGATAGGCGTAGACAGAATTCTAACTAAGGAATCCAAACCATCCAATCCTTCCCATCATCCTCCATCAATTCAAGTTTGACCACAAAAAACGGCTTGTTGATTGATTAAGTGCTTTGCTTGAGATCAATTGATCAATCAACATCATCATCATCATCATCATCACCACAATCTTGAGCAGCACGACTGAACCTAAGAAGGAGGGCGGAATCAAAAGCTTACTGATCAGTGCCAAAATATCCAACGGTACCCTTGTCAAAGGTATCATTCATCACCTTGATCCATCCTCCGGCAAACTCAATCTAGCCAAAGCTCAATTCCTCAGGAACAATGGTTCATTCTCCAACCCTCAACCAAACTTCATCCTTGATAAAGATTTGGTCAAAGATCTCATGCTCCTCAGCAACACCCGTCGGAAAACATTGACCACCCAAGCCAGCCCAACTTACAATCCCTCTTACCATCATCACTCATCTCACCCAAAAATTATCCCAAGCCATCATTGTCCATCAATCCCTTTTCCACTTCCTAGCTTATTGATCTCCTGCGCGGCTTGTCCGTTGCCCTTGCGGGTCTCTTACGTTGCCAATGCCTGTCGGACACTGGCCGGTGGTCATCCGCGGCTGTTGCAGTCGCCTGGGCCCATCAGGATGCCCATGGGCGTCCCCCCTTTGGATTTCTTTGTCTCCAAGTACCTGTTTGTTTCTTTTTTTTTTCTTCTTCTTCTTTTTTTTTTCTCATGATCTTGATCTTTGAAAAAAAAAATAAAAAAAAAATAAATAAAAAAATTTCCGCCCTCACTTGTAAATCTCTCTTGTAAATAGACTATAGGCCTCTGGTCTATAAAAGTAGGGGCTCTCCCCTGCTTTTTGGGGGGAATTATAGGAATCATATCATCATACATCAGATCATCAGTTAATAGAATCATCCATAGGGGTGTGTGCTTGTGTCCCCCCCATTACCAAGAAATTCGATCCTGATCCTTATCCTGGGTATATCTTTGATTGCCCCCTGATCCATTTTTGACCCTGAGTCTTTGCCCCTCTGTGTCCTGATCCTTATCACCAACCAATAGCCTTGCTGATTGAAGAAAAATTCTGTTTGTTGGAATTTTTTGAGTGTGTTATACCACTCCTTGATCCCTTTCTCTGACCATACTGGTCCTGATCCCTGATCACCTTTCTGGAACCAATCATGATTGATTGAAGAGGTCTTATTAAGCTTAAGACCTGGAGTGTTATACCTCCCTTTTTTTTTCTTTGGGGTTGCATTCTGCCAGCCTATTGTTGAGCTCCTTGAGAAGCGTTGAGGTTATCCTTGCTTCAAATCAGTTACTGTTTGCTTTGGAGCTTCTTAAACATTGTGCTTTTTTCTTGTACAGCCATCCTCAGTTATCTGGTACCCTTCAAGCGCTTCATTGCGGAGAGTTGGGCAGGTTCATTGAGAACCTGGAGGTTGCTTGGGTTTGAGTTGATCATCCCCAATCTTCTTCTGATGACCAGAGTTATTAGCTTGTGGGCATTGTTTACATACAACAGCTTTTGTTCTTTGAACTCTAAGAGGACTTTAAATTCTTTTGTTCAAGTTTTTCCCTGCATAATCTTGTCTCAGATAGTGCTGTTCCATTGCTACCAAACTATTATCATCTTTATCCTCTACTCCTTGATTACTCATTTACCAGTTCCTGGACCTTGATCTTGGTTACATTTAAATATTTTTGTAACACTCAGGAGGGCAGCCTAAACAGCACCTTTCCCCTCCACAGAACTGCCACAGCCTAGCACCATTTGGAGTCTTACACCAGGCCTTTGACAAGTACGCAGCTGCGCGACTGCTGGTTGAAAAAGTGACAGGCAGCCTGAGAAACCTAGGTACTGCGTAAACATGATACAACCTACACGGTAAAATTCTACATATGTAATAAACGTTCCCTTGGATAGTAGATAGTCTAAAAATAGATAAAATTATATAAAAATACTTTAATAGCCTTTAAACATATTTTTTATTAAATATAATTCAAAGTACCAAAAATGTCCAAAATAATATAATGACTACTTCTAAAAATATAGAAAAATACTTTAATATACTATTATGAAAATTTCTTGACATCAACATTTTTGTGACATACTAAGAAAACCTATGAAGTAAAAATATTACATGAATATTCATGACTTACATTTTAAAGTAACTATTTTATTAAATCAACTGAATTTCAAAAATAAGGAGTTAAATCAATATCATGACTTTACTCTAAATATTTAATACATAATGAGAACTCACCTAAAATCAGAATATCCGTAGGAATTTCCATTAAAATAATTATTAACTTACTGGGAACATTTACTAAAGATAATTAATTAAATAATAAATAAAAAGGACAGATTAGTGTTATTCACATGTCCAAAAATCAATTATAAAGTAGAATAATTCGCATACCCTGTGGAATTAGATGCTACCCGTGTTAAAGAACCATGAAAAAGTGACAGGATACCACTGGATACCCTACTAACCTCAGAGTCTGTCCCTTTCAGCCCCTGTACCCCTCAGAAGGACAATATTGGGACTCCAAAAGCTATAAATAAAGAGCTCTTCAGAGGATATTGATACCCAGAAACCCAGTTATATTTACATCCAGAAACCATGCCAAGGTAATCAAATACTTATGAGAGATAAGTAAGTTATTTATGGCTTTATTCTGATTAATAATATCCGTCCTCAACCCTCTTTTATCAATTTAAACTGCTGAACAACCTCATAACCCAGTATACAAGTTTAACCCATCAGTGCACATCCCAAACAGGTACCCAAAGGATTTAATAATATACCTTTTAGTCTTATTATCCTTTCTCTGTTGTGGTAGCTTGGTTACAAAGCTCTGCAACTTCACTGTGTATTTTATATTCATATTATCTTTGTGCATAATATCCTTTAAACTAAATGTCCCAAAGTAACCAGGCCTACTTGTTTTAATACTGAATTTGCTGAAGAGAGGTGTTAAAGATCCCCAATATAGTTGTGGCCCCTCTATAAAAATATTTAATAATAAATTTATCTATATTGATTTTTAACCATAAACCATATCCTAACCAATTAACCTTGCAATAAGCTTTATCCAAATATTTTACGGATTATTGCTGGATTTATTAAATAATATATTCATTATTTATTCTATCACCTCTGGTAGCTAAAGGATAGCAAGGGTCTTGGCATCCAGTTGGCTGACATTATTCTTGGCTCCAAAATGTAGCTTTGAAATTTGAATTATTTTCTGACTAAATTTTTAAGTTCCTCATAGCTTTGTAAAACTTCTTATTTTCACCATTTAAAACTGAGCCCTTTAGCACTCTCGGTATTTGGGATGGGTGCGTGAAAGTTTCAAATAAAACATAATAAATTTTTTGAAAAAAGTACCTACTTTGAATTTGAGTAAATATTATGCCTTGTTCATTTCACATTTCTCTCTAATAAACCTAAATAAAAAATTTGTGAAAGAAATTTGGTGCCTTTCCAATTCAAATTATTTATATTTTGAAAAGAATAATAAATTAAATTACAAATTCATTTGAACTTTAAATCTATCCTTCTCCTTTTCAAAAGTTCTCTCCTAAATCCCTTGGACAATTTATACATAGGAAAGCCTCATACACTTCCTGAAAACATTAAAATTGAATATCATCTATGGTTTGAAATTATTTTTTTTATTAAAGATGTTATTATAAAGATAATTTTAAACTATATTTCCAATTTAAATGAATAATAGGCTGATAAAGATACAATCAATTTTAATTGGATCATCCTATTTTTGGCTTTCATTAATTAGATTTAGGATTGAATGCAAACTATCCACTCGAGCGTTTTCAAGATTTTCCTTTTTCCTTTTTTTGATAATCAGCTGTATTGTTGTTCCCGCATTTCTCTGTTTTGTTGAATTCAATTTCTATTTTTCTTATTTTTTTCAAAAGAATTTTTTTGAAATTTATGTTAGAGTATTATTTTTCTCAAGTTGGTGAAAACCATTGAATCATGGTTTTTTTACATCTGTGCAACATATCTCTCACACGGACAAATACCTTATTGATGGTTTTTAGGAGATATAATTTTTTTGATTCTTCTGAAGCTTCAGTTTGGTATCTGGGTATCTTTAAACCTTAAAATAAATATTTGATAATTTTGGGAGCAATATAAACCCTTCAAAAATTACATTATAAATCAAACATGTTAAAAAAGTTCTTAGGACTTTGGGATCCTTCTATTTTCCTTTTAAATATATTTTCTCTTTTGATTGAAGCTCTCAGAAAATTTTACCAAGGATCAAAGACCTGTTCAATATGTTTTCAGTTTTTTTTTTGGATTTATTCTTTTGACTTAAAAAATTCATTCAACAAATCAAAAAAACCAAATTTCTCAGTGGACTTTTGGATCTTTTTATTTGCCTTTTTAATCATTATTTTTGGTCATTAAAGCTATCAGAAAGTTATAAAAACAATATAAGTGATATTTCATGTTTTTTTTCAGATTTTTTGGATGTATTATTTTACCTTAAAATTTATTCAAAAAATCAAAAAAGAAATACAAATTTCTCATTTCTCTTTTGGATCCTTTTCTTCACCTTTTTGATTATTATTTTATTGATTCAAGCTCTTGTTAAGTTTATAAAACTATTATAGATCTTTTTAATATTTTATGAAATTTTTTGGTTATATCCTGGGTTCCAAAAGTTGAATCACATGTAAAAAAAAATTAAATTAACACATCCATTGCAATGTATTTTTTCACATCTGTCATCAAACTTTTCACCAATTTATTTTAAAAAAAATTAAAATGGAATCCAAAAATACCACCAAGGATTATTCTGAATTATTTTCACATCTTTTACATATGAAATTCTACTTTACAATGAAAACAATTCAACAGAAAATGGATTTTCTGTTTTCATTTATACTTTTTTATTTTTTTCCTGAAAGATTTAATAATGATCTGGAATATTTGAAGGTGCACAGTTAAATTGATTCTTTTCATCTTTCTCAAAATTATTTTCTGGTAATTTTTAAGGCACTATTTGAAATCAAGCAGAAACATCAAGAAAATCATAGTTGAATAAAATTTAATATTTTCATCCATATTTGTTCTTTGTATATATTGCAATATGACCAAAAGGAGAGTGAAAAATGTGAACCATCCCTTTTTGTTTGGTTTATTTTCATTTACTTATATACTTTGGGGAGTAAAAATGTGACAAACAGTGAGAAGTTTTTTTTTAGTTTGATCTTTGGATTCCATTCTAAAACTCTGTCAAAAAAAATTGCTTGAAGGTTTTATGCCAGATGTAAAAAAAAAAGCAATGGATTTGTTAATTTGAAGTATTTTCAAGTTGGATTCAATTTTTGGAGGCCCAGGATACATCCAAAAGGTCCCAAAGAATATTAGAAAGATCTATTATATTTTAATAGAATTTATTTAAGCTTTAATCACCAAATGAAATAATTAAAAAGGGAATGAAAAGGAACCAAAAGTGCAATGAGAAATTTTTATTTGTTCTTTTAGTTTTTTTTTTATTTTTTGAATAAATTTTTCAAGTTAAAGGAATACATCTAAAAAATATGCAAAAAATATTAAACAACTTTTTGATTTTTGTTTAAGCTTTCTGGGATTTTGAATCACCTTCATTAATTAATGAAGAATGTAAATAAAAGTAACCAAAATTTTAATGAGAAATTTGATTTTTCTGATTTTTTTGATATTTTGAATGAATTTTCCAAGGTAAAAGAATACATCCAAAAAAAACTGAAAATAATATAAAAAAGTTATTTGATTTTTTTCTTACCTTTTTGAGATATTGAATCACCAAAAAAGGTTAATTTTAAATTCATGGCTCATTGAGCCATGGACACGGTTCAAAGTGGGCCGTGTGGCACACCACACAGTCCAATCCAAGCTGTGTACAACCCCCCATGGCTCAAATAGTTGCAAGGCCCACCCAGTCTGGTCTGAAAGCGTGTTGGATTCCACATGACTAAATTGGAGTTTTGTGGAGTTTTAAATGGCTCAAATGTAGTTGTGTGGCATCCAACACGCCACCAGACCGCAGTGTGCCAAAAAAATAAAATAAAATAAATGGAATGAAAGTGAACTAACATAACCCAAGAATCAAATAAACCTTCCAAAAAAAGTAACCCACCAAAAAATCAATGAAATCATAAAATGTGATAAGGAAAATGTTCCTTTACATATACTCAAGTACATCCTGATAGTCTTTCAATAAACACTATACAAGTCAAAACCTCAAAACCCAAAACTAGCAAGAATAAGAAACAGTGATTTGGACCTGCTCTGAGTTCCGCATCATTGACCTCTGCCTCCTCCTTGTTCTTTGAGGCCCCATACTTTGCACACAGATTCATAAAGCTTTTCCATTGTGCAAATTCATTAAAAAAGCGCCCTTTACAGCTTTCTTGTACGTTTTTAGAAAATTTCCAAGTGTAACATTTTCTTGATGACTCAGGGAAACTAGATTCAACAGCAAAAATCAGACCTTTTTCACGGTCCATCACAAACACTTTTGGAAGTCTCTCAGGATCATAAGCCAACTCCTTTAATGCATTTAAAGACCAACTTGATAACTCAAACATTTCTTTTGTTATAAAAACAAGAGCTTTTGTAAAAGTTTTCCAATTTGCTATCATTCCTACAACATGCAATAGTGGGTTTTTTTACTTATTTGTCTTATAAGTACAATCCAAGATAGCAATATGATGGAATTGTTTTGAAATGTTTACTGCCTCAGGATGTGCTAAGTACAGGGCCTCCAAGTGACGCTCTCCACTGAACTGTGACCAGTGAATCCAACTTTTTTCTTCAAGCTGTTCATATAGTACCTTCATAACACTTTTCCCCTTTAGTTCTGCAAGTGTTACCTTCTGCTTAGTGTTATGGATTGTTTGGTCATCAACATGATCCCCTCCATCAATCTTTCTCAATTTCCTTTTAAGCTGCAATGTATTGAGCCCATCATTAATGCCTTCTATTATATTGTCTAAGGCCACCCCAAAGATTCTCCTCATTTGAGGATGCACAGAGGAATGTTCAGATGATTGATGGTTATGTTGGGTTTCTTTTTAGGAGAGTCCCCACAAGGGGTCTGCCTTTGTAAAACTTGCATTGATTAAAAATTTGCACCCAACCTTCCTTGTGTGAGTTTGTCTAGACCATTTGGTAAAAAGTTGAACCAAATAGGAACCATGGCAATCATAGGCCAAATCCACATATTTATCTTTCCTTGAGTTCAAAACAGTCAGAGAGTAACCATGCTTCATAGCCCATTTTTGACAATAGTTTTTGCCTCTTCACTAGTAGTCAAAGTTCTCACAGGAGGTGGGTCAAGTGGATCTATAAAACATTTATTGGTTAAGTCATAGTTTCAGTTACATGCACCCCATTAGTTTCAATCAAATTGAATCTAGCAAAGACCTCAGTAACATGAAATGTTACTCAATACCAGAGGTTGCATCCCACTTTGAAACATTTTGTTTGTCAATTGTTGCTCTTTATGAGAATTAAATTGGGGCTTCCAATGTTTCATTAGCCAAATCCTTGTTTTCTTTTTCCAAAGCTTTGTTGATGTCACTATCAATGTAGACCTTCCACACAGCCATGTCAGAAGAAGGAGGGATTGCCACTTTCCCCATTCAAAAAAATGCAATGGTATACTTCAGTATTTAATCTGAATTTCAATTGAAAAAACAAAGTTTTCTCACTTTTGATTTGAGGAAGAATTGTTTGCAGATTTTTATATCATTTCAATTTTCACTTTACTTTCACTTTGGTTTCCCTTTGAAGTCACTTTGGAATCACTAGGTGTGGAACAAAAGTCCCACAAAGTATGCATTGATCTCAAATTTGGGTTAGGGGAACCCAAGTGTGGTCCAGGGAGTTCCCAAAATTCTGGCACAACATCCGGGGGGTTGCGCACCCCCAAAAATGGCATTTTTGAGCTTTGTACAGGGGTACACGGCTCCAAATCGCCTTGTTTGGGTGGTAAACAGCTCCTATACAACCCCCCAGGGGTTGAACCTGTTTGGAAGGGCCCTTTGTAGTCTTCTATTGGCCCCCATGGCTCATTCAAGCCTTGTAGGGCCCTACAGAACTCCCACACACCTTGAGCCGTGAATTTACCATTTCCCCCCCAAAAAAAATTTTAAAATAGCAAATGGAAAAATGCAAAATTCCTATGGATTTGGTTTTCTTTTCATTTTTTATTTTTTTTGAAGTTTTAATGCAACTTTTGAAGCGTTTTTATTGCTTAAAAATTTATCAAAGATGTTTTATCCGGGTTAAAGAGACTCAGATACCAAAATTGAGCTTCAGAGTTCAAGAAAAATAATTTATTGAAATGACTGTGAAATGAAGTATTTTTCTGTGTGGGAGGTATGTTGTGCAGAAATAAAAATTTATTATTTAAAATTTTTCTACCACCAGAAAAATAATGAAATTTATTTTATTATTGTCAATTCTGTTCTCAAATCAATATATTTAAATCAAATTTATAATCTCAGCAATACATTTTAAAAATTAAAATGGACAAAATCTTTCATTTATTTGGCCTTTTTTAAGAACTTTTCCAATGCTTTTCTGTTGTTTAAACTTTCAAATATTTAGATTCCTCCTGATATTCTCCTTCATAAATTAAAATTCTTTCAAAAGGTTCACTTAATAGGGTGCATCAAAGTTAACCAAACCTTCCATTTTTTAATGGCGGGTTTCAACCCAAATCCACCATTTCAAACCCACCATCAAAAATCAAAAAAAAACATTTATTTCACATCAGATGTGTCAAAGTTAACATGAAAATAAGTGGATTTTTTCAAATAAAGTATTTAAAGGCTTCCAAAACCTGTCCATCTCATACACCCCTGGCTTACCACTCCTGTCTACCTGAAACCTCATTGGAAATTTTTTTACCCCCAGCCTCATCATCTAAATTTGATTTACCACTCTCATCACTTTATTGCTCTTGTCACTTGATCACTCTCATCACTTTATTGCCCTCATCACTTGATCACTTTCATTGCTTTATCACTCTTCTCACTTTACCGCTCTCATCAACTGATAGCTCTCATCACTACATTTCTCTCTTTGCTTTATTGTTCTTGTCACTCTATTGCTCTTGTCACTTTATTCCTCTCATCACTTGATTGCTCTCATCACTTGATTTCTCTCATCACTTTATAACCTTTAGTCTTTCCAAATTGTCCCTCAGCAAACATCCCCCCGCAATTCTACACCAAAGCAAACATCAACAAAGAACTCCACAAAAAACAATCCTCCCCTATCAGCTTCCAAGGGCTCAAGTCAGCTCAAGAGAGCTGATCACATCATCCTGGGAAACTGGCTCAAAAGTGCCTCCAATTATGATTCCTGCTTTTGATCTGACAACAAAACAATTGTTGGGCAACCTCCATCCTCTAAGGTCAATGGTTATCTCCTGATGGCCAATGAACTCAAGACTAAAACAAAAGGTAGGTTGGATCTGTCATCCAAACAGATGAGGGAGCAATTCAAGAATTATTGGGCCAAGTACAAAAAGGCCCACTCCATGTCAATCTCCACTGGCTTTGGTATTGCCAACTCTGAAAAAGCCCAGGTAATCAACTTGGTGGTTGATAAGTTGGACTCCATTTGTCCTTTTTATATTCAAATGGATGAAATCTTTTGAAAGAAGGCCAACATCACCCCCCTAGCTGCTTTTGAGGCCCAGAAATCTGATTCAGTTTATGGCAAGGACTTTGCTGTGGATGCTCAGCCTAGCAATGGGGACCTTGATTAAACCTTGGCCTTGGAGTGGCCCCCATCTGATGAAAAGGAGGACATTCATACACAATAAGCTCCAATCACTTCTAGTTTGGCATTGATTGATGAGTCAAACCCAAACTTTTACCCCTACCCTCCTTCTTTGGATTCCTCTCTCCCTGGGTTAGAAGATCTCATCAACCTTGCAGATGGGGAAGAAGATACTCCTCAGTCTCCATTACCCTCAAAATTGGTTCAAGTAAGGAACCAAGTTCTTTCCTCTTCTGTCTTGTTCATCCTGGCTGATTTAGATTGTAAAAAAACAGGCTCATCCATTCTTGAATGGCTGAAATCTCAAGCCAATGGGGCCTCCCAGATTACCTTTGAATACTAGTGACCACTTTCAGACTCAAACCTCTTCTTCCAAGGGTAAGCAAAAGGCCTCCAATTCCATCGATTCCAACCCCAAAAGTCATAAAAAGAGGAGAAAAACTTCTGGTTTTTTGGACTTTGAAGAAATCATGGAGAATCAAGATTCATGTAAGTCCATTTATTGAAAATCCTTGCTTTCAAAATCATTCTCATTGCCATTCCCCTCCAAAGAACACTGATATCACCAATTGAATCAGAAAAACTTTAGTTTGAAAAGCAAAAGTGGGATTTTCAACTGGCCATGGATGTTCAAAAGCAGAAAGCCAAGATTTTGGCTCATGAAAAACAATTGGATTCTGAGTGGAAGTTGAAACAGGCCAAGCTAGAGTTTCAAAAAGAGGAAAAGCAGAACAATCAAAAGCAAGCACAACAGGAAAAGGAGATGGAAAGACTGGCAACAGAAAAAGATGATAAGGTATCAGTAGCTGTGGCTTGCATTGGTATCACTAGAAAAGTAGATGAAATACAGCAGATTACTTAAATGCTGGGCTTGTAAAAATACATTCATGGCTCAAAGAAAAACAAATAAATTATTTATGATTACAAAAATGTTTGAGAGTATTCTTAACCCCACCAACATACAGATCTTTTTTGTTTTTAATTAACATTTTTTTCTAGAGGAAATGTGGCCATTTTTCAAGTCCCTGCAAGTGTTTTGATTTGTTTTGTTGATTTGCATTGACATTGCCATTATTTTATGAGTGCAAGTCTGCAAAGCAGAAAAAGTAAATTGCTTTTACTTCTTGGATTCCCAAACCAGTTTGACTATACCTTTTTGATTTAAATCAATTACAAAGCAAAGGTCTGGAAAAACAAATTGGCCATCAGATACTTGATATTCATCCTTTTTTTAAATAAGTCCTCCATTTGATTTCTTGGTTGTAACCACAAGCGAAAAGGAATAGCCAGAGATGTTGCTTTTATCCATTTGAGGAGAGTTGTAAAAAGAATCAGAGGTGAAACTGATGTGTGGAGCGCAGTCAAAAGGAGTGAGCTGGGATCCAAATTCCAAGGAAGAGAAAGAGGGGATATTGTTGTCCAACATCATTTGATGGTTGGAATTGTGTGCTTTTCTGGCTGATTCTCAGAACATTTGGCCTAGAATTTGTGAAAATTTGTTAGACTTAGGTTGAAATAGGCATAATCTTGAGGTGAAGATCCAACAGACAATTTCTTCACATGACAGCCAAATAACTCTGAAGGTTCTATCAATTTTTGTCATCCAATTGCCCACATTTTCCCACCCCAAGATCTTGAGAAACCAACTGGGTTGAAAAATTGTTTGGAATGGGGAAGGAAAGTTGTGAAAAATTTGATGTCCTTCTTATCTTACTCATACAGTTGATCCAAAGGCACAAATTTTATTACTGCAACCAGAGCCCAATGATCAGATTGATCCAGGACAATTACCTTTCCACAATGTGGTAGTCCAAACCTGTCCTATAGCCATCAGACTCACTATTATAGTGTAAAACAGCTGAAAAACTCAAAGTAACCTCAGAAATGGATTATACATAAGAAATAAACCATAGTTACTCAGCCAAAGTACCCCCCTATCTCTCATGGATTAGAAGATACAGCCCAACAAACCTCCAACTGTGGCAAACTCATACCCAACCAGCTGTAACAGCTCTGTGGAAGGAATGAAGACATACCTTGGAAACTCTCAAGTACACACCAGAACAGCTTACCCTCAACACCAGTACCATACAACCCTATCACCTCAGCCAGAATACAGAAATACAGATACAGGAGGTGGTGCATCTAGTTCAGCTCCGGTCACCTCACCAAAAAAAAAAAGCAAATATACATACAGAAGGCTGTGCTGAAGTATACAGGAAACAGTTCAGGCAGGAGGAAGTTACAGTAGTCTCAACCAGAGCCAAAAAAACAAGCAAATATACATACAGAAAGTTGTGCAGAAGTATACAGGAGCAGTATACACAGGAGAAAGCGGGACCAGTCTCAACCAGAACCAAACAAACTACCAGTACCAACCCACCCCAGAACCACACAGCAATTTATGCAGCCAGTAGCATGGGATACTAAACAAAGTACCAGTACCAACAAACCCCAGCAGCACACAGAAATTTATGTAGTAATTAGCATGTGATACCAAACAAACCACCAGTACAAGTACCACATGGCTACCCAGCAGTATATTCAGGCAGCCAGAAAAATGCAGCACCAAACAACTACACACCACACAGCAATTTATGCAGCCAGTAGCATTTGATTCCAAAAAAAACTACCAGTAAAAGTAAAACAGGCCTACCCAGCAATATATGCAGGCATTCAACACCATGCAGCAACAAACAAACCACCATTAATGCAAAAAAATACATGAAGGTAGAAGCAAATAGCACCAAATAAACCACCAGTGAATGCACAGCAATACATGCATGAAGAAAAGTCAGTAGCAAATACGCAAGCAGCACCAGACCAACCTTATCAGCACCTCACAGCAATTTATGCAAGGCTGTGCAGGCATGAAAACCCTGTACAATCTTTACCAACCAACAGAATTTCCTCAGTTTCATGCAGTGTCTTTTTTCTAACAAGCATAATTGCGTCAGTTTCATGCAATGTCCTTTTCCAACCAGCTAAAATGTCTCATGTACCTGTATCCCACTGTAACAGGGGAAGCCCCAGGGAACCCTTGGGGGCAGCCCTGAGCATCCCCTGAGGACCAGATTTTCTATTTAAGGAGGGCCTCTCTGCCCTATCCAGGTTGTATCACCATCCCATCCACCTCTATACCATCCAAATCCATGCACTCACAGGCCACTCAATCACCCATCACCTATAAGGCCCTCTTGGCCCAGATAAAAATAGTATCAGTGAATCAGTTATAAAAGGAAACAAGAAATCAGAAACCAAGTTATTACCCATAATTGAAAAATTAAACCACCCACCAGGTGCTTGAATAAAGGTTCTTCTGTGACCTAAATATTCAGCACCATATTAAAGAAAAACCACCCCTTAATCAATGAATAACCCTTACAAAGAAAGAGAGAAAAACAAAAAAAGAAACCACAAACCTTTCTTCTACCCAGCGCCCTGTGGTTAAACCCCATCCTTGGGTCCTCTCCTGAACCATCCCTTTGATAAAACCCTTGAACCCTTTCATATTTGGATATTTTTTAAGATCAAAAATATCTGATCAATAACTAACCAAAACCCAATTTATCTGGTCTATTCTTCAACAAAACCCTACCAATAAAAATTCATAACTAATCTACGTCTGATCTGAGACCTATATTAAGTCTCAAAGAAACCAGCCATTAATTTAAATAAATTATTCTGCAGACTTACTATAGTACTAGGGGGGAAGTAAATTCAAAATCACTCTTAGTATATACTCATACTCCAAAGGAGTAGAATTAATACTAAATTCCCTTTCAAGGACTTCCAGCAAGCTATTTGCTACTTTATTTATATAATCCCACAGGAGTCTCTACAATGGTGGAAGAAATTGAATAGTTTGATTTTCTGTTTTGCTTGCTCAAACTCTTCCTGGGTGGGTTTTTTACTATTCTTTTTCTTTTCAGAAAGAATGGATGGGTACAGATCCAAAGGAAAAAGTTTTTTACCAGACCAGACAATATTTTCATTAACACCTACCTCTGCAACTTCCAAAAACATTTTTGAATCTCTCATTTTAATTCTCTTTTGGTGACGGGCCTTACCCTTCCCACCTCTCTTTATTTTTTTAATCCATCTCATTTAATCTTGATCCCTCCCAGCTAAATACTCTGATTGGGGTGAGGAACAAGATGGGATTTGATTTTTTGTGTAACATTATGAGAGGGGTGGGGAAGAATGGGTTGCTCATCAATAGTGGTCAAATGATTGAAAAAAAAATTTCAGCAACATTCACATTATTGGTGAAAAATTATGTGATTAAAAAAATAAATAAAAAAAGATGAAAAAAAACCTAACAGCAGGAGGTCAATAGAGTGATTGTTCCAGTCCAAACAGACCTAAAATGAAAAAAATATCAAAAAAAATTGAGGTCAGCTCCAAGAAACCTCAAATAATTGCAGCAGGAAGTCACTTTTGTTCCAGTACAAACAGGCCTAAAAAAACGGTACAAACAGACCTAAAAAAAAAAAAAAAAAAAAAAAAAAAAAAAAAAAACATTGAATGGTCAGCTACAAGCTTCCTCAAAAATCTGGAGCAGGAAAATCAATTGATCTTTTGAAAAACTTGCTGTTGAAGTGAATGAGAGGATTGAGATGACAAATATGAGAGATCAGGATCAAGGGAGGTGATACTAGAGAGTGTTGAATTCTTGGAATGGTGGATCCCACTTGTCCTTTTCTTTTTCTTTTCCTTTTCTTTTTGTTCTATTGTTCTTTTGTTCACTTTACTAGTCAAACGCCAAGCGCGCGCTTTGTCCAGATGATGCATATTCATCCCAACTCATCTCAACTTCAGACTTGCGGACTACTTAAACTGCCCAGTCTCCTCAATTCCTTGGGGCTCTCTCTCTCGCCGGGCTCTCTCTGCTTTAAATTTTGAATTTGGTCTAGGTATCTAAAACCATAAAAATCCAGCAATCAGAAAGTACCGGACATTGTAGGGGACTCAAGATAATTTGGTGCAAACTTTCATAACCCCATCGTGACAAATTGAATCTTACCTTTGCTTCTTTAGTCTCTACTCTCTCAGATCTTTCTTTTTCTTAACGTGCGGTAGTGGCTGTTGGTGGTGGTTGTCTTTATAGATTAGCTGAACGTCTCTTCAGAGTTGGTTCAGTTCTCATGTCATTTCTCATCATCTTGGGTATGGTTTTCATCTCATGATTGTCTCTCAGAGCTACGGCAGTTTTTCCTGATTCCAGTACTCTTAGTTTTCTGTTTTTGAATCTATATTTCTTAAGGAAGTGAAGACAAATCATTTTATCAGAGAGAGGGGGGTGAATCATTCAATAATTGATATTAAGGACTCCAAGATACTGGGGTAACAATGCTACAAGCTCAGGATTATCCATTTCAACTGCTTCATAAAACGTGTTTTCAAGACTGACAAGAGGCAAGATTGCATAATCCAAGGTTGTCAGTGAGCAGTAGTTTTCCAAGTCTGTGAAGTATTGACAAGAGCAAGAAGAGAAAAAAAACTGACACACCTTGCAAACAGCACATCTAGAAATTCCAAAAATGGAGTGATGCCCACCCACTTGGTTGTCAAACGGCTCAAGGGGTAAGGTGAGTGAGATGTGATTTTTAACTAGTCAAAGTTTCTGGGAAGAGTGGTTGAGAATGTATGGGAGGAGGCCTGGGAGGAATGAGAGAGTTTGGAATCTGAATGATTGTCAAAGACAGGAGGAAGAGGCATCAAAGATGGGGGGAAGAAGCAATGGTGATGTTTGAGGGTTTGGATGAAATGGAGTAGAAATAAACAAGCCATGTAAGTTCTTGGTAAAAGTCTATTCAAAATGCCAATGGAAAGGATGAAAATGATGATGACAATGATGATCATGATGATAACAATGATGATCATGATGATGGTGGTGGTGAGGATGGTCAAATAGGTGGGATGATGAATAGGAGTTGGTTTCTAGTTCCTTCTGAGAAGAGCAAAGTATAAAACTGTTGATGATTTGATGATGTTCAAGTACTGAGTGTGCTGATCTGAAAATTACAAGATTCAGATGGAAGATGGTCATAAGGCTGGATAATAGAGCTCACATGGCTTGATTGACTCCTGGCAAATGGATTTCTGTGAGGACAAAGTAAATCCTATTGATGGGGAGCTGTCTGAAGTTCAACCTTGGATTTTGAAACAAGTTGAGTGAGCTGTAATACGTAGTAGGACGGATTGACAAGATCAGGTAAGTGTTTGGATTGTACCACAAGGTAGCAGGATTGTGGTGGATGTTTTGGATGATGGCTCAAGATTAAAGAGAGAAAATTAGAACATTAAAGGGGCTAACATTTTTTTGAGAGATGAGTCAGATCAACCTAGAGCACAGTGTGGTAGTCCAAACCTGTCCTATAGCCATCAGACTCACTATTATATTTTAAAACAGCACAATTCCTCAAATTAACCTCGGAAATGAATTTTACATCAGAAATAACCCATAGTCACTCAGCCAAAGTACCCCCCTATCTCTCATGGATTAGAAGATACAGCCCAACAAACCTCCAACTGTGGCAAACTCATAACCAACCAGCTGTCACAGCTCTGTGGAAGGCATGAAGACATACCTTGGAAACCCTCAAGTACATACCAGTAACAGCTTACCCTCAACACCAGGACCATACAACCCCATCACCTCAGCCATAATACAGAAATACAGATACATGAGGAAGTGCATCTAGTTCAGCTCCTGTCACCTCACCAAAAAAAACAAGCAAATAAGCATACAGGAGGCTGTGCAGAATTATACAGAAAATAGTGCAGGAAGGAGGAAGTTACACCAGGCTCAACCAGAACCAAAAAAAACTACCAGTACCAACAACCAGAACCACACAGCAATTTATGCAATTTTGTGCAGGAATGAAAACCCTGTACAATCTTTCCCAACCAGAAGAATTGCCTCAGTTTCATGCATTGTCTTTTTTCCAAACAGAAGAATTGCCTCAGTTTCATGCAATGTCTTTTTCCAACCAGCTAAAATGTCTCATGTACCTGTATCCCACTGTAACAGGGGAAGCCCCAGGGCACCCTCAGGGGCAGCCCTGAGCATTGCCTGAGGATCAGATTTTCTATTTAAGGAGGGCCTCTCTGCCCTATCCAAGTTGTATCATCACCCATCAGATGCCATATGGCCTACCAGCACTCACCTACCCCAATCCAACCCATCCATTGGTGGTACTTACCCAGATAAATATCATTAGTGAACCAATTATAAAGAAACAGGAAATCAGAAACCAAGTTAGAACCCATGTTTAACCAATTAAAACCAGCCAACAGGTGCTTGAATAAGGGGTCTTCTGTGACCTAAATATTCAGCACCAGATTAAAGAAAAACCACCCCCTTTAATTATTAAATAACCCTTACAAAGAAAGAGAGCACAACAAAATAAACTACCAGCCTTTCCTCTACCCAACCCCCTGTGGGTAAACCCATCTTTGGGTCCTCTCCTGAACCATCCCTTTGATGAAACCCTTGAACCCCTTAATATTGGGATATTGGTTAATATCAAAAATATCTGATCAATAACTAACCAATGAACCAATACATCTGGTCAATTCTTCAACAAAACCCTACATATAACATTTCATAACTAATCTAGGTCTGATCTGAGACCCATATTAAGTCTCAAAAAAACCAGCTATTAATTTAAATAAATTATTTTGCAGACTTAATGTAGTACTAGAAGGGCAGGCAATTCAAAACCACTCTTAGTATATACTAATACTTCAAAGGAGAAGAAGTAATACTATATTCCCCTTCAAGGACTGCCAGAAAGCTATTTGCTACTTTATTTATATAATCCCTCAAGATTCTTTACAATGGTGGATGAGGGGATGGGAAATTTGGATAGGAGGGTGAGGAGACAGTAGAATTGGTAGGAGGATGATGAGAATGGATGAGACAACCAAAAGATTTGTAACGGTTGGGATTGGAGCGGATTTGGGAGGAAGACGAGAGGGAGCTTGGGTCTAGAGGATGAAGGGATTTGTTTGGGTTGGGGGAGGATTCATGATAGGGACCAACCAAATTGGTTCTTTGTGTGCACAAGTTGAGACCTGAACATGGGCAAGGAGAGATGATGGGTAGAGCATAGGCCTTGAGAGGATGATGAGATAAGGAATCAACCTTGATGGATGAAGTGGATGATAAGCTTGAACTAGATGATGAGGGGTGTGTGGGTAGTGATGATAGAGCGCAATTGTTTGGTGAGTGGTGGGGGGGTGAGGTGGGGATTTTTTTGGTTTTTGTCTAATTCCAGTAAGAAAAAAAAAACCCAACTCATCCTAGGAATCCAAGGTGAACAACCAAAACCAAAAAAATACATTGAAGGGATTTTTTACCTGTTTCAAATTTAAACATTACACATCAAAGCAAGCAAGGGTGAGAGGAAGAATCCGCTCTCTCATAGAAGAAGATGAGGGACAAGATGAGACAGGTATGACTTGAGGTGGATCAGGAATACCATCCTCAAATATTTTTTCCCATTCATCTTTGATTTTGGCCAAAAGATTGTGAAGGATTACACAAGTGATAATCCAGTCAATGAGGTACTTCATGTCTTTGGGGTTTTGAAGCTGGTTCTGCATTTCCCTTAAGCTGGCCCATCTGCTTTCAGGACTCCTATTGCATGTTCAATCCAAACCCGTGATTGAGGAAGATGATATTTGAAATTGGTTCTTCATTGATCATTGGAAGAAACATTCTGGTAAGCTGGAACAGCATATCTCCCACTAGCATTAGGAGAATTGGCCAGAAGGTATTGATCTTGGTCAAAGTAGTTGTCTGGTTTTTGGGAAATCCTCATGTGATTGAACACATATGAGTCGTGACAAGAACCTGGAAGGCCAGCATTGAGGGATATGAAATTCTTTTTTGTTATCAAAAACAAGTTTTAGGGCCACCAAATATCTAAAAAAAAAATGAAACATATTTGGTCAGTGGTTTGATCAAAGGTTTTATCAAAGTCATTGGAAAACAAAGGAATCGGTTGCCTTTTTTTGCAATCAAAATAGTCCTTGCCATCTAGCTTGGGTTTATTACTCAAGGGGATTGTGGTTCTGTCAACAAAACCAATGCCACCAGGAAAGCCTTTGGTCTCCATTACTTGATATATCTCATTGTGTTCTTCTCTTTTTGGCCATGAAAGGACTGAGAAAGGCCAAGATAGGAGAGCAATCATGACTCTTTTTGTGTATAAGTTAATGCTTCCATAACTGAATGAGAATAGATTTTCAAATTAATGGATTGATGCTCCATTTCCATTTTATCCCAATCTACAAAGAGAATGAGCAAGTTAGATTGCTGGATTGCATTGAGGATCCCAAGAATTGTTCTGCAAGATGTGGTGGTCTTCAATCATCTCCAAAAGTTTCATGAATGAAGGAAACAAAGTTTGGAATAGTTGCTGGAAGCTTAAGTCATGGATGAGATGAAGCTTTTGCCTTTAATAAATATGGTTGTTGAGGGTGTTTATTCTTGGAACCATGTATTGCTTTTCCAACCAAGAATTCAAAGCTAACCAAGTTGATTCCAAATCAAAGTGTGATTGGTGTTGGAATTTGAGTTTATATATATGTGACTTTCACTGGAGTTCAAAGTATCATTGATTGGATTGATTTGATTCATATTATTGTTGTTATTGAAGTATTAAAATAATGGCTCAAATATAACTAGGCTGTGTTCTCAGTAGTGATTGTCAGATTGTCCAAGCATAACATTTCACTTACCATTTCACTTAAACTGCTTATCTTAATTTTGCCTTATTCATTTTGTACTCAAGCACTTGTTGGCCAATCATGTATTTAGTCTATATAAACCATGGTGCTCTCAGGTGGAATTCATCATCTGTTCATTCACCAAACCAACCGGAGTGCCCATTTCCTCCTGTCCTGAGATCCGTTACGCTTGACGTTACTAGCTTCATTCACTCATTTCTTTATACTTTTCATTTCTTCAGAGCACAAGCTCTATTTATTTTTACACGGTTAAAAGCCTTTTCTCAACCTGAGCCAACTATACTTCATTCAAAACTGTCTGCCTTCAAGAGTCTCATCCTGAAAGCCAATCTTTGACTCTTTTGGCAAGGGGGGGAGATTAGGATGAGCCTTGTCATTGACTATCAAGCTCATCCCATCCATTCAACTCAACGCCATAATCGATCAGAGGACCGAGATCGGGATTCAAACCGGTCAGAAGAATGACAACAAGCCAGTCGAGGACCTGTTCAAACTCTATAAGTCTAGCATCAGTCGCTAAGGAAGCATTTGATGAGTTTCAATTGATTGATTCAAGGCTCAAGATCTTGATTGATCAAGAGCAACTACCTGTGCCTGCAGACCATGTCGAACGTGCCTTTCAAGCTTTCAGCCACCCATCATGCTCATCCCCTTCCTCCATCAAGACCTTATCCTCTCAGTCTCAGATCTAGCATCAGCGTATTTACCATTGGCTTACTGGACTCTTTGAGATTTAAAGCGATCTACGACTGTTTAAGGATAAGAACTGATTTAAGGTCTTCAATCCTTCGAAACTCAATCCTTCAATTCATTCTAATCGCTAGCATCTTCGGCTTTGAATCTTATACCAACCACCACCACTGTACCACGACGACCAGCGTTTTAGTCAATGTACTATGGTTGATCCCCCTGACGCTCACAACGATTGTATGGAGTGGTTCAATCAGTGAACAGTTATTGAAACCTAATCATCAAGGACACTGTCAAGATCATTATCATCCATACTTTGGTAGGCGTGACGGAAGAAGAATCGATTTAAGAGTTATCTTCAACAATCAAATCATCAATCCCAAAAACCTTGGATCGTTCGTTATCCGAGAGAATCATCATACCAAGATCTTGATCTTCCTTGAATATGTCTTGATCTCCAATGGCTTTTTATTCATCCCTCCGACCCGCTTAGTTTTTGCTCTCAGCTTGATGTTTTGCTCAATCGGCAATTCGTTTTATTTTTTTGATCTTGTCTGGACTAAGCGCGATCATTTGAGTTTTGAAGAAAGGCTGGACTCAAAGCAGATGGGAGTACCATCTTGCATTTGGATTGATTATGACGCTTTTAACGGCAATCAATGAACATGAGATGATGGTCAACTTCTTAATCTTTACGTTCCCCTACCCGTTCTTCGTGATTCTTTCCACGTGTTCATTGTTTCAAAATAATCATTATACAAACCCATCATCGATGGATCACAAAAAGTCTGAAGATCTAATCTACCAGACCGTCGATTTACAGTCCTCGATAGATCCTGACTTGCATTCAATCCGACTTATCACATCAATCCTACCCATGATCATCATCATCTTCGTCATCCTCCTCCTGGTGTACAACATCATCAACAACATCCACTCCAACTTAGCTCCCACTTTGCTCCTTTCAAAGGTCCTCAACTTACCAACAAGCACGTTCATTGCACCAGGCTCATCCAACCAACCTTTCGTATCATTGATTCGGCTACAATCAGCTCGAATCTAGAACAAGCTAGTACCACGACCCGCCATCAGAGCCCCTCGAAGCGAAAACTTGAACACAATTGTGATCGAGTCGATCAGGGAGCTGATGACAAACAAGAGTTGAAGAAGAAACTCAAGTTGATCACACAATCGGCCAAGGAGACCATCAAGCAATTGAACGAACTCAAGAGGCTCACGGCTCGCTCCCGGTCAGTCGTCGAACGACAGAAGATGGAGATGGAGATCATGCTGCAAAGTTTGGACGATTGTCCCTACGATTATGCGAGGGAGTATCTGATCATCAAGAAGAACAAAATCTTGGAGTCGGTCAAGAATGAGAATCTCATTGAGGAAACTCAAGCCTCATCAAGACCATCATCATAATCAATCAATCAATCAATCAATCAATCAATCAATCAATCAATCAATCAATCAATCAATCAATCAATCAATCAATCAATCAATCAATCAATCAATCAATCAATCAATCAATCAATCAATCAATCAATCAATCAATCAATCAATCAATCAATCAATCAATCAATCAATCAATCAATCAATCAATCAATCAATCAATCAATCAATCAATCAATCAATCAATCAATCAATCAATCAATCAATCAATCAATCAATCAATCAATCAATCAATCAATCAATCAATCAATCAATCAATCAATCAATCAATCAATCAATCAATCAATCAATCAATCATCAACTCAATATCAATGGGCTTGATCAATCAATCACATTTGAGCTGAAGAATTTTCCAGCAAATAGTAGATATCATACTTAAAGATAGCAGTTAAATTCAAATATGCCCCAGGAAGTTTACTAGTCAATCAGCTCATCTTGTTATCAGTCACTAACCTGTATGTAGAATAATTCCAACAGTTGGTAGAACATAAAGTTAATTGAAGAAAAAGAGTTAGATTCATTTCAGATAGTAACTTCCTCCAGTGCAAGTCAAGCGGGTGTGTTAGAATTTGAGTTTATATATATGTGACTTTCACTGGAGTTCAAAGTATCATTGATTGGATTGATTTGATTCATATTATTGTTGTTATTGAAGTATTAAAATAATGGCTCAAATATAACTAGGCTGTGTTCTCAGTAGTGATTGTCAGATTGTCCAAGCATAAAATTTCACTTACCATTTCACTTAAACTGCTTATGTTAATTTTGCCTTATTCATTTTGTACCCAACCACTTGTTGGCCAATCATGTATTTAGTCTATATAAACCATGGTGCTCTCAAGTGGAATTCATCATCTGTTCATTCACCAAACCAACCGGAGTGCCCATTTCCTCCTGTCCTGAGATCCGTTACGCTTGACGTTATTAGCTTCATTCACTCATTTCTTTATACTTTTCATTTCTTCAGAGCACAAGCTCTATTTATTTTTACAATTGGGAGTCTGAATGGGAGTCAAATACCAACAAAAGTTCAGTCAGCTTTTTTGAATTTTCAACTTGCTGGAGGGAAGTTTGATTGTACATGTTGAGAAACATGGAGATGTGATGTGGGGTGATGAGATTATCATGGGATTTGTGTGAAGATGAAGATGTGAAGAAATAGAGATGTGAAGCAATGGAGATGAGATGTGCATGAAGCAATGGAGATGGGATTGGTTTGGATTTGCTGATGTGGATGGGTGTTTTGGATTTGATGGATGGTGGATGGATGATGATGCATAAATTGTGGGTTTAATGGCTGGTTTGAGTTTTGAAATCTGAAATTTCCATGAAACACACCCTTTTGAAATACACCAGTTAGGGGGTATGTGTATTTCAGAAACCCACCATTTTTAATGGCAGGTTTTGTCAAAAAAAATGGCGGGTTTCTAATTGTGGTTTTGCTAACTTTGATATGCCCTAATCAATCCAAGTTTCTTCAAATATATCTTTAATAGTTAGAATGCAGCTTGTTTTTCTTTATTTCCACAAGATTATTCTTTTTTACATACCTCTTTGTTATTTTCCTTTGTTCAAAATTTGTTCAAAGACCCTTTTCAAACATTTCCAATTATAAAATATGCATAGTTTTCAATAGCAATTTTATTTTATTTACCATTTTGGAAGAACTCTCAATCATACAATATTAATTTTAATGTTAATTTTTTTGGTTTTCGGGAATCTTTGGTCACTATATTTTTACTCAAATTTTCTGAACCTGAATCAGATTTGCAAATTTCTAATAATTTTCAATTCTTAAAGCCTCTTAATCATTCAAAATATTTCTCAATACAAAAAAATTCGGGCCAGTTATTTATAAGGCAAAGATTGCAGAGAAAAATTAAAATAACATCCTTGAAATCTTGGAAGTACTTCAAAAATTCCAAAATGCATTTTTTTTTTCTATATTCTTTTATCAAAAAATACCACTCATCCTTTTTTTTTAAAAAAAAAAAAACATTTTTGAGAGGTTATTGAATTGTCTTTCCTATGAAATTAATTCACAGGAGCTTTCTGTGCGTTGAGGAACCTCTGGGCTCAAAGCATTATTTGGATTGTGAGTACTAATTCATGAGTTACTGGAAGGTTAAATTCAAGTTGTTTTCAAATCAAAAATTTTGAAAATTAATTTTGGTTGCCACCATCTTAACCAGTAGTTTGACTTATACAATTGTAAAAAGAAAAATTCTAACAAGATATATCTAGGGTATAATAGATAAAAAGGTAAAAATCAATTTAAAAATGCCTGAAATATCTCCAACTTGATTGACTAGTTGACAAAAACTATTCAGTGATGAAAAACTTCTTCAAAGCTTGCAGGATCACACATGTTTGTGCTGGGAATTGTTCCTACTTTTAACTTGAGGGAACCTATTTCTTATATATCTAAATTTATCTTGGAATACACAGTTTTTCATTTGAAATTGAAATTTCAAAACCTAGCTCAAAGCATGTTAATCATTGAGTTTTTCCAGGAAATTGAAATTGATTTCTTGAAACAAGGGTCCCTGATTCAAAAAATCAAATCAAAGTTGAATTTTTATTTGAAACTGAAACTCTTGAATTTCAAATTTATCCAGAATTAATGTTGAATTACAGATTATTTTCTATTATTTCTGCTGATATTCATACTTCCCCTGCACCAGAAAGTTGTTATTGATCCAAATTTATAACTCCATTTTCCTCCTTCCAGATAAAATCTCAAAATGCTCAGCTAAATGAGGTGTATCAGATTTAGCAAACCCACTATTTTCTCAATTTTGGGTTTCATAAAAATACCCCAATTTCAAAAAACCCTTAAAAATAAATCAAAAACCACTTATTTCACATCAGAATTTTCAGAGTTACTTCAGAAGGCAAGCTTTTTTTCCAGATCTATAAATATAAGATGATTGGTTTTTTGAGGGTTGTGACATACCAATGCTTATCTCCTTTGATAACCATTTAATAGCTGGTTTTTTTCTTGCAATTGTAGCCACAAACTTCATTTGGGCCATGCATCTGGCTCACTAAAGCTTTCCCGCTGGGAAAAAGTATTACCTCCCCCAATTTGGGGGAAATATACACTAGTAAACTATATAAAGGTTAAAGCAACATCCAACACATATCATAGCACAAAATCCAACACACATCATACCACAACATCCAGCACAAATCAGACCATAGAATTGACACCTTGCTTCCCACTTCCTTCCATCTCCAACATCATTTGATGTAAAATCCCTCTGCTGTTTATCTTTACATTGCCAGTTCCAACTTACAAACCAATCATTATACAGACGATTATTCTTTTTCTGATTGAAACGTCCCACCTCCAACCTCATCAGACTCATCAATTAATTGCACTTGCACTCATCAATTGATCTCTTCTCTACTCTCCAAATTTCCCCACAGCAAAAATCTCCTTGAAAATATGCCAAGAGAACCTGCCTAAGGAACTTAAATGATGAAAATTAAAAAAAAACCCCCAGCTCCCTCATCATTTTCCAAAATTTCTATTAAAACAAAGAAATACAATTATAATATCCTTTTCAACTGGCTAAAGATTTCTTGCAACTACCATGCCTGCTTTGGGCCTGAAAATGTAAATATTGTTGGCCAAACTACATCTTTCTAATTTAATTTTAATCTCCTTCTGGAAAATAAGGTGAAGAAATAAACTAAGGGTAGGCTTGATCTATCACCAAAAGAAAAATCAGTGAATGGTTCAAAAAGTATTGGTAAAAGCATGAAAAAGTCCAATCAATTCCAATATTAAATGGATTTGGTATTAGCGATGATTATAAATCCAAAGTGATAAACTCAGTGGTTGAAAAACTGCCCTCCATCTGTCCTCTTTATTTCTGATTGGATGAAACCTTTGGAAAAAAGGCTGAAATGGGCCCTCTAGCAAATTTTAAAGCTGAAAGATTCAAACCCTATCATTCTAAGGAGATGATAGCCAACTGTCAGACAAGCGAAAGGGATAATGAGAAAACCTTGTTTCAGGACCAAAGATTTTTTGAGGAACCCTTGTATTGGACAGAATCTGGTTTCAAGGAGGATATTCCAACAATAACAGTTGTAATGGAGTCCAAATCTGATTTAATGATCTATTGGGATTCATTCTTGGATCCAAAAATTTCCTCTTTGGATTGGTCACTTCCATTTTTTGGCCAGGTCATTTCAAATACCTTCAAACTGGAGGAGGATGACTTTGATTTTTCACATCCTCCCAAACCAGCCAAACCTAAATTTTTATGAAAAGCAAGTTTATTTTATATTGACCCTGCAAGTGAATAATTACTAATGTGATTTTATTTTTGAAGTAATAGGGCAGATAAGATTCAGCAAACCCGCCATTAGAAACCACAATTTTTTTGAGCAACCCTGCCATTAGGTCGTATCAGAGTTAGCAAACTCCCCATTAGAAACCCTCCATTTTTTGATCAAACCTGCCATTTTAAAAGGAGGGTTTTTGAAATACACATACCCCCTAACTGGTGTATTTCAAAATGGCAGGTTTCATGAAAATGGATGATTTGAAACATCAAACCCCCTATTAAACCCGCCATTTATGCATCATCATCCATCCACCATCCATCACATCTAAAACACCCATCCACATCAGCAAATCCATACCAATCCCATCACCATTGCTTCAGGCACATCTCATCTCCATTGCTTCACATCTCCATCCCTTCACACCTCTATCAATTTGCATCTCCATTGCTTCACATCTCTATTGCTTCACATCTCTATAACTTCACATCTCCATCTTCACACAAACCCCATAATCATCTCATCACCCCACATAAAATCACCATCTTTCTCAAAATTTCCAATCAAACTTCCCACCAGCAAGTTGAAAATGCAAAAGAGCTGACTGAACTTTTGTTAGTATTTGACTCCAAGTTTTTTTTTGGTTGTTCAAACAAGAATCCTAGGATGACTCACTCTGTTTTTTTTTTTTTTTTCTTTTTTTTCTTAGCAAAAACTGACCCAACACCTCACCCCACCACACAACCCACCTCACCCCACCAAACCACCCATCCTCTCTCCTCCTCACCCACCACCTTTGGCACCCCTGGTAAGCTCTCCTCATCCTCCTGATCCTCCCCATCATCAGAAGATAACCAAATTTTCCGTCCCCCTCCAGGCACCTTCAAGTCCTCAGCTAAGCTTTCCCCCTCCTGCTCATCCTCCTCTTCCCTCCATCCAAGCTTACTCCTCCCTCTGCTTTCTCCTTCACCACCCCCCCCCCCTCTTCCTCCTTGTTTTCTAACTGGCCCCACCACTGGCCCCCACCACCTCCCCCCCTCCTTGATTGCCAGTGTGGAAAGCAAAGGAGAGTTACACTTCTAAGTTGTCCGCAAGTCCGGAAGTTATTGATCTAGGCTTCTGTAAGGAGGTTGGATGCAATGAGTTCTTAACTGTAGTGAGATAAAAAAAGAGATAATGAGATTTATTCTTCTTCCCCCAATCCTTCCTATTCCTTTCCTTGGTGGTCTTCTCCAATAGATGATCATAACCCAACCCAGAGTTGAGGGTGAGGATTTGGGTCCCCCCCCTTCAACCCTAACCTAAGTACAACCACAAACACAAAAGAACAATGAAAAACAACCCCTAAGCACAGAACCCTAGCCCAACCCTACCCCTCCATCCTTTGCCCCATAACCCATGCCCCTTGATATCAGGTATGCCCGGTTTGTCCTTCTCATGGCGCGGCCTTCCGCCGCGCCCTACTTGGAGCCCCCCCGTTTGCCCACCCGCTGTGGTGCCCCATCCTGGACACCCTGGCCAGTGCGGAGACTTTATTTTTTTTTTATGATTTTTCCTTATCATCATTTGTAGGCATCATTATCCTGAAAAAAAACAACAACAACATATTTGTGGTTAGACACCCCGCATACCGCATCTTGCGCCCATGAAGCTTTTTGACAGACTGGATGGAGGTATGGGTGCAAGAAAATGGGTAGCACCACCTTCACGGTTGTTTTCCACAACTCAAAGCATTTCAGCTTTGGAGTATCCTAGAGAATTGTTGTCCAGGCAACCTTCCATTGGCAGATTGGATCAGCTTGGTTGTTTGCAAGCATCTGTTGATGATCAAGCTAGGAAGCTGAAAGAACAATGACTTGCAGAACTAACCAGAAAACTCAATCCTCACTCACCGCCCATCATCATCATCCTCCCATCCTCAGATCATCATCATCCTAGGCGCCAATCCTGGTTTGGTCGGCCATCAGATTGCTCTCCATCTCTTTCAGATTGGTCTCACTGTCATTGCTAGCATCTCCTGCTTCAAATTTGTCGATTCTTTAACCAACCATGGATCAGCTCTCATCAACTGTCTACCAATCTCATCCTCCCATCATCCACGCCCCATTTAATCCATTGATCTCAATCATCATCTCCTCCTTGGTATCAGATCCTTACTTGCTCCCTCCCTCAAAGTCATCAAGTCCATCACCCATCTGATCACCATATGAGATTGGTCATGGGGACAATTCTCAATCAATCACTCCCATGACCAATCTCATCCCCATCCTTGCCTTCAATAACCTTGCACCTAGCCTAGCATTGGTGTTGACACCAATGACCCCGTTGCTCCTTGCAACGGCAGTTATCACCTTGCTCTACCTCAGCCCCACCGATTCATCTCTGACGCCTGAAAACCAACAATTGTTGTTGGCAGCCATTGCAATATTTGCACTTCCACCAACCAATGACCGCAAGCGTTTGCTTGTGGCCATCAATGACCTTGCGCCACTTTCAACAATCCCCCCGGCCAACCGCAGTTGCAGCTGGTCAAACCTGTCATCTGCCTCTTAGCTCACAAGTCTCCCACGCAGCTCTTCCGTTGCCTGCGCAGGTCTCAATGGTTGCCCGGGCCCGTCAGTATTTCTGCAGGCCTCTCACTTGCTACTCTCCTGCCCACGCCCATCCTTTTTTAAAAAAAAAAAGAAAAAAAAAAGCGCTCCCATTTGTAAACATCTCTTGTAAATAGTCTACAGGCCTCTGGTCTATAAAACAAGGGGCTCTCCCCTGCTTTTTCTGAATCATAGAAAAATCATCCATGGGAGTGTGTGCTTATGTCCCCCCATTATTGCAAAATTAAAATCCTGATCCTTATCATGGGTATATCTCTGATTTCCCCCTGATCCATTTTTGACCCTTAGTCTTTGCTCCTCTGTGGCGTGATCCTTATCACCAACCAATAGCCTTGCTGGTTGAAGAAAATTCTGTCTGTTGGAATTTTTGAATGTGTTATACTACTCCTTGATCCCTTTCTCTGACCATACTGGTCCTGATCCCTGATCATCTTTCTGGAGCCAATCATAATTGATTGAAGAGGTCTTATTAAGCTTAAGACCTGGAGTGTTATAACTCCCTTTATTTTATTTGGAGTTGCATTCTGCCAGCCTACTCTTGAGTCCCTTGAGAAGTGTTGAGGTTATCCTTGCTTCAAATCAGTTAATGTTGCTTTTAGAGCCTCTTAAACATTGTGATTTGTCTTGTACAGCCACCCTCAGTTATCTGGTACCCTTCAAGCGCTTGATTGCAGAGAGTTGGGCAGGTTCATTGAGAACCTGGAGGTTGGTTGGGTTTGAGTTGATCATCCCCAATCTTCTTCTGACAACCAGAGTTATTAGCTTGTGGGCGTTTTTTACATACAACAGCTTTTGTTCTTTGAACTCTAAGCAGACTTTAACTTCTTTTGTTCAAGTTTTTCCCTGCATAATCTTGTCTCAGACAGTGCTGTTCCATTGCTACCAAATTATTATCATCTTTATCCTCTACTCCTTGATTCCTCATTTACCAGGTTCTGGACCTTGATCTTGGTTACATTTAAAAAATTTTTTAAACACTCAGGAGGGCAGCCTAAACAGCACCTTTCCCCTCCACAGAACTGCCAGGGCCTAGCACCGTTTGGAGTCTTACATTTGGTCCCCCAGGCTGGGTTCAAACCAGCAACCTTGGGATTTACAGTCCCAACTTGAAGAATCAACTCCAAAATCCAATCCAATTTTTTTTTTGTTCTTTTTTCAGATCTAATCTGTGGAGGCAACTTGGTCCAGAAGGAAGTCCTCCCAATTGTGAACAATCTGGGCAAGATCCTTGTTGTTTTTGTGAAACTCTACTCTTACCACACTTGTGAGCCACCTTGGAACTCTGCTCTTTTTGGATCTCTTACAAACCCTTCAACATGGAATCTGCTGGATCCTCCTCATCTGTTTGGGCCAAGATGGTCAAAATCAAACCTCAGAACAAAAACTTTGGCTTCAATGGGACCAATGTCAAACAATTCCTGGACTCCTATGAGATGGCTCCTGAAGTGGATGGTGCCAGTGAATGTGATATGGCTTATCAGTTACAATTTTTTATCTCTTCTGACAAAGTTATGGAGGTTATCAAATCTTTTGATGGTTCAAAACTCATAACTGGAGGCTCCTGAAGGAGGCTATGTTGGCCCATTGGGGAAAAATAGATGTAGCCAGATTTACTTTGCAAGACTTGTATGCCCTGGTTTCTCAATGGATCTCCAATGGTGGTGTCTCTTCAGCTTCAGATTATCAGTCTTTCAGAAACTCTTGGGATCCTATCCAATCTTACCTCATCAGAAACAATCACATCGACACTGTGGACAAAATATGAGTCAAATTTTTCCAATCCTTTTCACCAGGATTCCAGGAAAGAATTAGGGATGAACTGGTCAAATCTGGATCCATCATCACTACTAGGGATAATCAATTCAAACTTCCTGCTTTTCTGGTTTTGAGGGGAGCAGTGGACAAGGTCATGAAAGTTCAAACTTCCCTCACTTTTGAACAGACCAGAATTTCTGAACCAGTCCATGCTCCCTCCTTCCAAGAATCCAACAAAATCATGATCAAGATGGAAGCAAATCGTAGACCCACATCAAATCCCCAGGCCAATAAGGAATCTGCTACTATAGATGAGATCACTAAATTACTTCAGGAATTTGAGAATAAAACAGATCAGAAAATATCCTCTTTAGCCACTCCTAAACCTGCTAATTCTGTTCCTAAATCTACTCTAGTCTGTTATTATTGCCGTAGGGAAGGCCATGGTACTGGTAGATGTCCTGAACTCCAGAAGGACAAGGAGGAGAGGTTAGTAGAGCAGAAGGGAAATAATTTCTTCCTTCCTAATGGTCCTTTGATCCCTTTTGATTCATATTGTCCAATCCGTCATTTGGTGGCCTCATACCAACCACCAACTCCCAAGAAGGCATCCTTGGTCTTTGTGGATTTTCAATCATCCTGTAGAAATCCGTAACCTTGGTATCCTCCAAATATCACTTCTTCCAGCTTCCCTGGAACCTATCAATCTGATCCAGCTAGGAAACGCCATGAGGAACCAAAACCTCATAAGTCTCCTCCTGTTCCATCCTCAATCCTGCAAAAACCCGTTGAACGTTGATCTTCACCTGAGCCTCCTTCCTCTGATGTGGAAGACATGGAAGTAGAAAGGGAACCACTCATGGAAAGGTTCCAGGACAACTCTGATCTTCCCCCTCTTCAACCTGTCCAACCCTCAGATCCTCTTCCAGCACCTATTTCACCTGATCTTCCTCCCTCCACCCAGCCCAAAGTTTGATTTGAGAGGGGCATCTCCAAGGACTACCCTAATGCTGTGGAAGGAGTATTAAAGAAAATTTCTGATCTTAAAATCCCTGATCTATCTGTGGCTGAACTCCTGACAATCTCTCCATCTGTGGCTGAAGGGATGAAGAAATGGGTTTCTCGTTGACGTGTGGAGATTGGTCCGGACAAATTAAGGGTCTCCTCTGGTACTCTGATGGAGAATTCTGGTGGAACAGATCCCTCTTCAGATACCAACCTGTATTCCTGTCCTCTTGGCTTTCTCCCATGTTATCTTGGTGATTCAACTAAAACAGTTTCTCTCCTGGTGGATTCGGGTTCTCAGCTCAACTTGATTTTGGACTCCATGGCCTGCAAGCTTAAACTTAGCCCAAGGGTCAGTTTCAATTCTGCTGTGTATGGAATAGGGAACCAGTCCTGTGAGCTGTTTGGTATTTCTGAGGATATCCCTGTTTGGATTGGTCAAAATATTTTTGGCACCTGTCACTTCTGGATCACTCGTCTGGATGGTCCTATGATCTTGGGAAGGCCTTTCTTAATGGACTTTGGTGCTACCATGATTTTTTCTGATCAAGTTGGGGAGAGAATTCTCCTCACTGATTCTGATGGAAGAAAGATTGAAGTTCCTCTTTGTTCTCTGGATTCTGGTCGTTGGGAAAGAGACTTCCCTGGTCATCCTCCCAAATCTGTCCTGAAGGGAAAGCAGAAAGAAAATTCTCATTCCTCTCATCCTCATTTTTTAGCAGAATAGTTGGCCCTACTGATAGTTGTAGTTTTTCTCTGCCTCAGACTTCAACTCATGGACCAACTTGCACCTCAGAGGCATATCCTTCTTTTCCTCATTGTTTCCTTCTCATACAAATAAGATCAAAAATAAAACACATGAAAAATCCCAAAAATCCAAAAATATTTATTCTCTGTTTGGATCTGTTGTATCTTCTTTTCCTTTTTCTTTTCAGCCTGATCACTAATCCTCTATTCTGGTTTCAAATCTCCCCAATGAGTCTAAAATAGATCTCTATCTCAATTCTTTCCTAGGTGGCTTTGGTATGAAGGAGTATGGTCTTTGGTGGAGGCAATTTGGGGTAAAAGTAAGTCCTCCCAATTGTGCACCACCAGGGGCTTCTAATACTGTCATTTTCAAAACTCTACCCTGTGCTACACATGTGAGCAATGTGTTATCTTTTGGATCCTCTTTTATGGAGAATGCACCTTTCAAGGACGCAGCAGAACATCAAACTTGGAAGATGTTGGAATATGGTCTCAGTTTTTGTAGTCAGGTCTCACTGGTCAATGCTTGGAGGAAGCAAGGATTCCTCTCCTTTGCCACTAAGTACAAACCAGTTGCAAAGAAGGTCAAGCCAGTCAACTAATCAATGCCTCTCAACCTCAATCCTCCCCTTATGCATCCTCCTCTATCCCTCAATCCTTACTGTGGTCTATCCCAATCCCTCACTGGTCAATTTATCCCCTCTGGTTGGGTCACTGAAGAATGTCTGAAAGTGGTCAACTTTGGTTCAGATGGATGGCTTCTTCCTGATGAGTTAAATTTGATCAAAAATATCTTGTCTCTCAGGGAAAAATCTATTGCATTCTGTGAAGAAGAGAGAGTTATCTTGAAAGAATCCCATGGTCTCCCTTACATCATCCCTGTAGTTGAACATGATCCTTGGCAAAAGAAGAAGATCCCTATTCCTTCTGCAAAAGTCGACAAATTCATCAAGTTGGTCCGCAAAAAAGTCCATACCGGTTTATACAAAGAGTCAACCTCCAGTTACTCTAGCCCTGTTTTCTGTGTTTTCAAAAGAGTAATGGTAAACTTAGAGTAGTTCATGATCTCCAACCTCTGAATAAAGTTACTATTAAAGACTCTGGCTTGCCTCCAGCCACTGAAGAATTTCTTGAATCCTTCTCTGGGAGAGCTTGCTATGGTCTAGGTGACATTATGGGTGGTTACGAAAAACAATCTCTGCATCCTATTTCTCAGCCGCTCACTACTTTTGATACTCCCCTTGGTTCATTTCAACTGACTTGATTGCCTCAAGGTTCCACCAACTCAGTTGCGGTCTATCAGGCTCAGATGATGTGGATCCTCCAGGACAGAATCCCGAATCATGCGGGTATCTTTATTGATGATGGTGGGATTAAAGGTCCAGTTTCTGACTATGATAATGAGCTCTTACCTTGGCACTCAGGAATCCGACATTTTATCTGGGAGTATGCTACTATCTTGGAAAGAATTTTGTTTTGAATCAAGGAATCTGGCCTTACTGTCTCTGGATCAAAACTTGCTGCCTGTGTCCCTGCCTTAGAAATTGTTGGTCATATAGTCTGAAAGGAAGGAAGAAGGATGGCACCCTCTAAAGTCAACAAAATCATCTCCTGGCCTACTCCAATAAATCCAACAGAAGTTAGAGATTTCCTAGGTGTTGTAACTTATGTCAGGATCTTCATTCCTTCTCTATCCAAAATCTGTGCACCCTTGCGTTGTCTAACCAGAAAGGAAGCTGAATGGATTTGGACCCAAGATTGCAAACAATCATTTCAGTTGCTCAAAAAAATTGTTGGGAAAGACATTGTTTTGAAAAAGATCACTTATGGACCTGGAGCTGGCAAGATCAAGCTGGCAGTGGACTCTAGTTATCAATCTGTTGGGGCTGTCCTTACTCAGGAAGATGAAAATGGTTTGGATCGTCCTTCTCTGTATGAATCTCTTCTTTTCTCAGATGTGGAATCCAGGTACTCCCAGCCAAAACTGGAACTTTGCGGTGTGGCCCAAATGTTGAAGAAGCTCCAGACTGTCATTTGGGGTCAACACTTTGAGTTACAAGTTGACTCACAATCCATTATTGAAATGATCAATGCCCTCAGCCTTCCAAATGCTCCAATGACTCGTTGGGTGGCTTTTGTCCAGTTGTTCTCTTTTTATGTTGTTCACAGGCCTGGAATATCTTTCACCATGCCTGATGGTTTATCTTGACGCCCTCTTGGAGATGAGGAATCAGATGTTGGAGTGGATTTTGACAAGGAGGAGCCTTTAATTTGCCCTGTCTTCACCTTTTCCTCCCAAGATTATTCTTGCTTCCAACAAGGGTTCTGGATTAAATTAGAGAAGTATCTTTCCACCCTCCAAAGGCCTCCTGATATCTCTTCTAAATATTTTCAATCTCTCAAGAGGAAGTCCTCCAACTTCTTTGTTCAAGGCACTAGGCTTATGAAAAGTGGTAATCCTTGTGCCATTATTGTGGTCACTATCCCTTCTAAGCAATATTCAATCCTGGAAAGTCTCCATGAAGGCCTTGGTCATTGTTGGGAAAAAAAAACTTATCAACAAATATCCGAACAATTCTGGTGGCCATCTCTGAAGAAATCAGTGTCTCAATGATGCAAGGGTTTTGAAGTGTGTCAGAAATGTGATCTTAGGCGCCCGGCCAAAATTTGTTACCCCACTGGAGAGTCCACTGTCTTTGGGAGGATTGCTATGGATGTGGTTCACATTAAGGCTGGCGGAGCTAAGTACCTCATGGTAGCTAGAGATGATTTTTCTGGATGGGTTGAAGCAAAGTTTCTTAAGAACCTCAGCTCTGAATCAGTAGTGACTTTCCTTTATGAGAAATGGACAATGCGTTATGGCTTGGCACAATCTTATTTGATTGATGGAGGCTCCAAGTTTGGTGGTAAACTGGCTGATATGATTTGATCACTTCCTGGTCAACATAGGGTGACCACTCCTTATTATCCTGAAGGCCAAGGCATGGTAGAAAGAGGCCATGCTCCTTTGAAGGCTGCTCTTGTCAAACTGGCTGGTGAAAGTGGCAAGAATTGTTGAAAATTCATCCCCCTGGTCCTCTTCTCTGATCAAATTTCAACTAAACAAACCACTGGCTACTCATCTTACAAAATCATTTTTGGTCAAAGGGCTGTCCTTCCTCTGGATCTGGAAATGGAACCTTTCTTAGGCATTTCTTGGGAAAAGGTTTCTTCCACCACTGATCTATTAGCCGCTAGATCCAAGCAGCTGGAAAGGAGTGAAGATGTCCATAGTGAAGCTTATCAGAATATGATGGAGTCTAGGGAAAAATCAGTTTAGTATTGGGAAGACAAGCATTCAAAGCAAATCAGGGATCCCTTGAACCCTGGGGATCTATTCTTAGCTTATAATGGTTCCTTGGAAACTTAGTGGGCAAAGATTTTCTCTAACCGCTGGAATGGTCCTTACCAAAGGTCCGTCAGGTTAGAGGTGGATCATATGTTTTGGAGGAACTGGATGGTACTCAGATGGCCAGGAGGTTCTCTGCTGATCAGGTCAAGAACTTTCATTCTTGTGGAGGCAAATTCTTCCAAAAGTAAGTCCTCCCAATTGTGCACCACCAGGGTCATCTGCTGTGTTTTGTTGTGAAACTCTACTTCATGCCACGCATGTGAGCACCTGGGATGCCTTCTTCATTTTATCTCAGCCACTTCTAGGATTTTCCTTTGGATGGATCAACATATTCTTTTTCAATAACTCTCAAGATCAAAATGACCATTCCATGGTTTCAATCATCTTTCTTTCCTTTCTCTTTTTATGGCATCAAACTTGGTTGCAGACTAGGGACAGTCTGTAAGTTGGGGAGAGATGTGTTGCCCCATCCTGGACACCCTGTCCAGTGCGGAGACTTTAATTTTTTTTATGATTTTTCCTTATCATCATTTGTAAGCATCATTATCCTGAGAAAAAAAAAAACATATTTGTGGTTAGACACCCCGCATACCGCATCTTGAACCCATGAAACTTTTTGACAGACTGGATGGAGATATGGGTGCAAGAACATGGGTAGCACCACCTTCACGGTTGTTTTCCACAACTCAAAGCATTTCAGCTTTGGATTATCCTAGAGAATCGTTGTCAAGGCAACCTTCCATTGGCAGATTGGATCAGCTTGGTTGTTTGCAAGCATCTGTTGATGATAAAGCTAGGAAGCTGAAAGAACAACAACTTGCAGAACTAACCAGACAACTCAATCCTCACTTGCCGCCCATCATCATCATCCTCCCATCCTCAGATCATCATCATCCTAGGCGCCAATCCTAGTTTGGTCGGCCATCAGATTGCTCTCCATCTCTCTCAGATTGGTCTCACTGTCATTGCTAGCGTCTCCTGCTTTGAATTTGTCAATTCCTTAAACAACCATGGATCAGCTCTCATCAACTGTCTACCAATCTCATCTTCCCATCATCCACACCCCATTGAATCCATCAATCTTGATCATCATCTCCTCCTTGGTATCAGATCCTTACTCGCTCCCTCCCTCAAAGTCATCAAGTCCATCACCCATCTGAACACCATATGAGATTGGTCATGGGGACAATTCTCAATCAATCACTCCCATGACCAATCTCATCCCCATCCTTGCCTTCAATAACCTTGCACCTAGCCTAGCGTTGGTGTTGACACCAATGACCCCATTGCTCCTTGCAACGGCAGTTATCACCTTACTCTACCTCAGCCCCCCCGATTCATCTCTTCCGCCTGCAAACCAACAATTGTTGTTGGCAGCCGTTGCAATATTTGCGCTGCCACCAACCAATGACCGCAAGCATTTGCTTGAGGCCATTAATGACCTTGGGCCACCTTCAACAATCCCCCTGGCTAACTGCGGTTGCAGCCGGTCAAACCTGTCATCCGCCTCTTAGCTCACCGGTCTCCCGTGCAGCTCTTCTGTTGCCCGCGCAGGCCTCAACGGTTTCCCAGGCCCTTCAGTATTTCCGGGGGCATCTCACTTGCTACTCTCCTGCCCACGCCCGTTGTGTTAAAAAAAAAAATCAGCTCCCATTTGTAAACATCTCTTGTAAATAATCTACAGGCCTCTTTTCTATAAAAGGAGGGGCTCTCCCCTGCTTTTTCTGAATCATAGAAAAATCATCCATGGGAGTGTGTGCTTATGTCCCCCCATTATTGTGAAATTAAAATCCTGATCATTATCCTGGGTATATCTCTGATTGCCCCCTGATCCATTTTTGACCCTTAAGCTTTGCCCCTCTGTGGCCTGATCCTTATCACCAACCAATAGCCTTTCTTGTTGAAGAAAATTTTTTCTGTTGGAATTTTTGGGTGTGTTATACCACTCCTTTATCCCTTTCTCTGACCATACTGGTCCTGATCCCTGATCATCTTTCTGGAGCCAATCACGATTGATTGAAGAGGTCTTATTAAGTTTAAGACCTGGATTGTTATACCTCCCTTTATTTTCTTTGGAGTTGCATTCCGCCAGCCTACTCTTGAGTACCTTGAGAATTGTTGAGGCTATCCTTGCTTCAAATCAGTTAATGTTGCTTTTAGAGCCTCTTAAACATTGTGCTTTGTCTTGTACAGCCACCCTCAGTTATCTGGTACCCTTCAAGCGCTTGATTGCGGAGAGTTGGGCAGGTTCATTGAGAACCTGGAGGTTGGTTGGGTTTGTGTTGATCATCCCCAATCTTCTTCTGACAACCAGAGTTATTAGCTTGTGGGAGTTGTTTACATACAACAGCTTTTGTTCTTTGAACTCTAAGCAGACTTTAACTTTTTTTGTTCAAGTTTTTCCCTGCATAATCTTGTCTCAGATAGTGCTGTTCCATTGCTACCAAATTATTGTCATCTTTATCCTCTACTCCTTGATTCCTCATTTACCAGGTTCTGGACCTTGATCTTGATTACATCTAAATATTATTGTAAAACTCAGGAGGGCAGCCTAAACAGCACCTTTCCCCTCCACAGAACTGCCATGGCCTAGCACTGTTTGGAGTCTTACACCGCTGTGGTGTCGTATTTATAACCCCGGATCAAGATCTGCGTCGCGGGCTGGGCGCTCAGCAGTTGGGTAGGTGGGGCTCAGCATCTGGCGTGCACGCGGTCTCAGCAGTGCCTGCTGTGGGCTCAGCAGCAGTCGCGGCGGGCTCAGCAGTAGGGGCTGCAGGGCTCAGCACCAGGTATGGGTCGGGCCTACCTCAGGAGGCGCCGGACCGCGACCCACTCGGAAGAAGCGGACCAAGTGATGGAGCCGGCCCGACCAAGCTCGCGGGTGGCTAGTCCGGAAGGCAAGGGCGGGGCGATCATGGGCTATACGCGCTGGGGAGGCCCGCGCGGGCATAAGCGTGGGCCGACCCGCGGATCGCGGGATTTGCAGACGGCACGGACGGAAACAAGGGGGGCTCCGAGTAGGGCGCGGTGGAGGGCCGCACCATGAGAAGGACGAACCGGGCTACGTTAATACAGAAGGGCGCGGGTGATGGCAAGGAATGGAGGGATAGGGTTGGGCTAGGGCTCTGCGGCTTAGGGTTGTATTTCATCACTTGTTCTTGTTGTTTGTGGTTGTACTTAGGCTAGGGTTGAGGGAGGGGACTTAAGACCTCACCCTCAACTCCGGGTTGGGGAGGATCATCATCTTATGGATTGGGGAAGGAAGGAATTTCATCATACCATCACTCTCTCTTCTTAAAAATTCATTGCGCCCAATCATCTTACAGACGCTGTGGTGTCTTTATATAGCCTTGGGTCGGGGACTGCGTCGCGGCCTGCGCGCTCAGCATCTGGTAGGTTAGGCTCAGCAGTGGGGCTGCGCCGGTCCTCAGCAGTAGCCGCTGCGGGCTCAGCAGTAGCCGCTGCGGGTTCAGAAGTAGCCGCTGCGGGCTCAGCAGTGGGCGCGGCGGGATCGGGCACGCGACTGCGGGCCGGGCCTGACTAAGGGAGGCGGGCCGCGACCCGCTTGGATGTCCGACTCATGGATGGAGCTGGGCCGACCAGGTTCTTGGAACGGCTAGTCGGGGGAGGAAAAAGCGGGGCGACAGCGGGGCTATATGCGTGGGCAGCCGCGCGCAAGCGCGGGCCGGCCACGGGACGGGAAAATCCACGACGGCGCGTCGGGTGGATGCGCGCAAGCGCGGTGAACCTTGGGTATCGCGCGGCGGAGGGCCGCGCCACGAAAAGACGAACCAGATGCGCGTAATGACAGGCAAGCTGGCGGGAATAGGGTATGGGTATGGGTTTAGGGATGGGTCAGGGTTCTGGGTCTAGGGTTCCTTCTTCATGGTTGCCAGTCTGTCTTTGTGCTTGTGCTTAGGTTAGGGTTGAGGGGGAGGGCTCAAATACCCTTCCCCTTGACTCCGGGTTGTAGGGGGGATCTCATCATCCATCGGACTATCTCTCTCTCACTCTCTCTCTCTCTCTCGGAGTAAAGAAAAGGAAGCATTCTCGGTCTTACAGACGCTAGGACCATCGATCCCATAACTAGGGACAACTTTGTGAGGGATAACCTCTAAAGTTTCCACATCTGGGGGTCTGGCCGGGAACTTTCAATCCGTTCTCAGTCTCTTGAAGATTACGCAGAATGCTACCAACAACCACTCCGGGATCCAATGCTCCCCTTCCCTACCCTCCACGCCCGACTCCCGTCTCTTCTGCTCAACCCCCTCCGCCGCCATCCGCTCATGCTCCTAGAGTTAGCGGGTTCGCTCCTCCCTCGGAGGGGTTGTCGGACATGGCGGCAGAGGCCCCTCGCCGCGTTTGGTTGAGGCCGAGGGATTTCCCTCATCTTTGGTTCAGTACTTCGGATGTCGAGCGGTTCCTTTCTAGGTTCAAAGGGATCGCGGACTCGGAGGGCGCGTTGGGCGCAGATAAGGTTCGGACTATTGTGCTGTTCATTACCGAGGAGGAGAAGCTGCGGGACGTGGAAGAAATGGTTGGATACGAGAGGCAAGACTGGGGGAAGTTGAAAAGCGAGATGTTGGCGAGGTGGGGAAAGCGTGAACCTCGGTTTTGGGAAAGCAACTTTGATTGAGCTGCGGAGGAGGCGATCGAGAATGGCGGGGTGCGATTGCGCAAAGGATTAGTGGAATATATGTCAAGGTTTGAGCGAATCTACGGGTACCTTGCAAAGAACAAGGTCGTCGCGGGTCAGACGGGTGCCATGAAGCGGGCTTTCCTGGGGGGTCTCGCGCCCCAGCTCCGTTCCAGAGTGCAACAATACCTGTACGACCACGGCCTGGTTAAGAGGTCGCTGGATTGGAGCGTCGCGATTCTCCCCGATCTTTCGGTTATCCGTCAAGCCGTGGAAAGCGAAATCGATTTGGAGGAGCTTATCGCGGATACGGCACGAACGTACCCGTCTTCCTCCAAGAAATCGGTCACAATCTTGGCGCCGGCCCCCGACCAAACTTTGGCCGCGCGGCCGCCGACGCCCTCTCATGCCGGACTTTCCCAGCAGCCTCCGGGACCATCAGTCGGGGAGATAACGGAGATTCTGCGGGACATAAGGGTTTTCCTCAACCGGACACCGGCTCCTACAGCTCCGGCAGCCGCACCGTTTCCGGCGGCTCCTTCTCAACCGCGCGCGGTGCCGCCTCACATGGCGGAGGGGTTCCAGCCCCCTAGCGGATCATCCGGATCGTACGGGTCGCCGCAATGTTCATATTGCGGGGTGAGAGGACACTGGAAGTCAGTTTGTGAGGACCTCACTTGGGACATGGACGAAGGGCTTGTTTGCGCATCCGGGATGACATACATATTTCCGACGGGTGAATTGGTGGACCTGACTAAGGACAAGCCGCCACCAATGGTGCAAGTGCGGGAAAGAGCGAAGGCTAAGACCAAGACTGCTCGGGTCTTGCTCGGGATTGTCACCGCGCCCGGAACCTGGGTAGCGCCGAGAGTGGAGGCTGAAGTCAGGGCATTTGCAGCGAATGAGCGTATTGCGATGGATGTTGACGAGCGACCAACGGCCTCGAAGCCAGTCGCGCGAGTACCGATTTCGGACGGGCCGTCCTCTAATTCCGCGGGAAAGAAGAAGGCCGCGGACATCGTCCAAAGGGTAATGGGAAACGACTTGCCAATACCCCTGACCCTACGAGAGCTAGCAGCGGTGTCCCCCGCGGTCGTTGACGAGATGGTCCAGGCTTTAAAAGATTGTGGTCAGGGTCGGGTGCCAACAACGGTTCAGCGGGTTAACGTGGCGGAGGAGGAGGTGGATCCCGAGCTGTGCCGGTCGAAGTCGGTATCCGTCCCGCTTGCTTATGTCGCAATGACCATCGCCGGGCGGAAGGTGTGGGCGATGGTGGATAGCGGGTCAATGGTCAACCTGCTCCCATCAAGGTTGGTGGACGAGCTTGGTCTGGTGCGGAGGAAGTGTGCAATGGGTCTTTGGGCGTTAAATGGCGGGGAATGCCGCGTGGATGGAGTAGTAGAGGCAGAGGAGGTGGAAGTCGCCAAGGTCTGTAAGCCCCTGTCATTTCTCTCAGTGGAATGCGGAGATGTGATTCTGGGACGTCCATTCATGTTTGGTTTCCGAGCCCAAATGGCCTTCAACGCCGAGGAAGGGACGGAGGCACTGACCGTCGAAGACTCGCTCGGAGCACGGTACGAGACGACAATCTGCGATCACGGGAGAGGGAAATGGATACAGGACCCAATGTCTGGCGGCAACAAAGAGTCCGGCGCGGGGGTCGACTGTAAGGGTTACCCTGCAGAGGATTTTTTCTAGTCGGCCGCGGGAACCGTGCAGAGCAGGCTCCGGCTCAGCACAGGCGGCCGACAGGTAAGGAGCAAGCGGGGGAGGGCGGGCGTGGGGCGCAGGTGCCAGAAGTAAGTCCCATTCCTCAGTATGCACCGCCGGAAGGCGCTACGCTTTGAAAACCCTATCATCGTGCCACAGTCGTGAGCAAAGGCAAAAGCCCCGGTCTGGTCATTACTAGGAATTACGACAGCGACGATCGGGTCTGGATGGCGCGGTGTAACGCGGGCAAGTACAAACCGGTAGCGCGGAAAGTCCGGCTGCGGAACGAGCCAATGCCTCAGGGGCTCAACGGACCCTTACGACCAATTGCGTGGTCCCGGGACCCGTGGGAGACGCCCCTTAGGAAGAATGGATGGGTAACGCGGTCGGGGCGAATCACGGACGAGCGGGTGGACGCCCTCATTTTCGGACCGACGGGATGGCTGAGTGCGGAGGAGATGGATCTGCTGGTGTCGGTATTGGTGATGAGGGAGAAGGCGCTCGCTTTTGGACCGGACGAGCGCGGGTTGTTGAGAGTTGAGATCGGGGACCCTTACGTTATTCCCACTGTCCCTCACGAACCGTGGCAAATCAAGCCAATTCCGATCCCCCGTACCGTTCGGGAACCCTTTCTGGAGCTGGTACGGGAACGCGTGAGGACGGGGCTTTACGAGCAATCCACGTCAAGCTACTTGAGTCCTATCTTCGCGGTCGTTAAGCAGGACGGGAAGTCGTTAAGGACTGTTCACGACCTTCAGAGGCTAAATTCGTTCACTATTCGCGACGCGGGGCTTCCCCCGCGCGTTGAAGAATTTCTGGAGTCGATGGCCGGGCGCGCTTGCTACGGGCTGGTGGACGTGATGGGGGGATATGACCAGCGAGAACTCCACCCTGACTCGCGGCCACTGACGGCGTTTGAAACCGGGCTCGGGAGGATGCAGCTGACGCGGCTACCGCAAGGTGCGACCAACTCAGTGGCGGTATACCAAGCCCAAATGACCTGGATACTACGCGACAACCTTCCGGAAGGCATGCAGATCTTCATTGACGACGCTGGCATCAAAGGCCCCAGAACGGACTACGAGGGCGCGGTCCTAGAGGATGCACCCGCAATCCGGCGATTCATCTGGGAATACGCGGAGACTCTGGAACAAGTCCTCTTCCGAATTGAGGAGGCAGGCCTTACCGTGTCCGGGAAGAAATTGGCGGTCTGCGTTCCGGCGCTCGAAGTACTGGGGCATGTTGTGGCCTACAACAGGAGGCAAATAGCGGAGAAGAAGCGGAATAAGGTTCTTGAATGGCCGACCCCTCGGACAGTGTCGCACGTCCTGCAGTTTCTGGGGTTGTGCAGCTACGTCCGCATGTTCATCGAGCGGTTCGCAGAAGTAGCGAGCCCAATGCGGGCATTGACGCGTAAGGGGGCGGAGGGGAAGTGGACCGAGGGATGCAACGCCGCTTTTGCAAAACTCAAGGAAATCGTGGGGCGCGACATCGTCCTTTGGGACCTTGATTACGACGCCGGAGGGATACGCCTGGCGGTCGACTCTAGCGAGTTCGGCGCCGGGGGGGTCTTGACACAGGAGGAGGACGGAAAAGATAGGCCGGTGCTCTACGAATCGGTCACCTTTACCGCGACAGAGAGTCGGTATTCGCAGCCGAAGCTGGAGCTGTGCGGTGTCACGAAGATCGTACGGCGGTTGCAGCACCTTTTGTGGGGCGTGCACTTCGAGCTCCTGGTTGACGCGGAGGCCTTGGCGCAAATGATTAACTCACCAACGCTGCCGAACGCGCCCATGACCAGGTGGGTAGCGTTCCTCCAGTTATTCTCCTTTAACGTGGTGCACATCCCAGGAAAGGCGTTCACAATGCCGGACGCGCTGTCGCGGTACCCGCGGGACGACCCATACGAGGGGGCGGAACCCTTGGATGTGGAAGCTCCGGTCGTTTGGGTAGGGAAGACGGAGGCGGCGGTTTGTCTTCCGTTGCGTCAGTTGGGACGTTACGCGATCTTGTGCTCTTATTTGCAGGATCTCTGGTTCCCCGAGGGCACGACGGAAACGGTCACCCGATGGGTGAGGCAAAACGTTCTGAACTTCTTCTTACAGGACGGTCAGTTATGGCGGCGGAGCGGTTCCGTGCCTCTTGTTGTCGCAACTTCTAGGGCCGACCAGGAGGTAATTCTAGGAAATCTGCATGACGACCTTGGTCATCGGGGTGAGGTTGAAACGCGGAGGAGGGTGAAAGCGAGGTTCTGGTGGCCGGGGGTCGTTCGCGCGGTGCGCAACTGGGTGAAGTCATGCGAGGCCTGCCAACGGCAAAGCTTGAGGCTGCCCAGGGAGGTTGGCCGCCCCACGGGCGAGGACGCGCTGTTCGGGCGCGTTTCGCTGGACGTGGTCCACATCAAGGCGGGTAAGTTTGCGTATTTGCTGGTTGCGCGCGACAATCTGTCTGGGTGGGTGGAAGCGAGGCCCCTAGCGAAACTATCGGCGGAAAAGGTGGCTCAGTTTCTGGAAGAAGACTGGTTCGCGCGCTACGGGTCGCTTCGCTTGGTCACCGTTGACGGAGGGGCGGAGTTTTGGGGACGCCTGATGACGCTGGTGCAGAGTTGTGGAGCAAAATTTGGCCGCGTGACGGAATACTACCCGGAGGGCGCGGGGATGATCGAGCGGGGGCATCAACCAATCAAGGATGCCCTGGTGAAAATGTGCGGCGAAGACGGCAAAAGGTGGCAGGTGGCACTCCCTGCGGTCCTTTTTGCCAATCGGATCTCCGTGAAGCGGTCGACGGGGTATTCGCCTTACAAGCTACTCTACGGGCAGCGGCCCGTGCTTCCCGTGGACATCGAGCTGAACACGTTTTTGGGCGTAGATTGGTGGAAGGTTAAGACGTCCGCGGATCTGATCGAGGCGCGGGCTGAACAGCTCCTTAGGCGTGAGGAGACCTTGGGAAAGGCCGCGGAGCGGTTGAAGAAAACCCGGACGGCGTCAGTCCGCTATTGGGACGAGCGCTGTTCCCATCGCCTCCGGGATCCGCTGCGGAAGGGGGACCTGGTTCTGCTGTATAATCGGAGTCTGGAATCCCAGTGGGGCCGGCTTTTTGCCAACCGGTGGAACGGGCCGTACCGCGTGGCCTCTAAGTTCTTGGGCGGCAGCTACGGAATTGAGGAATTGGACGGGACGCCGCTCAAGCGGAAGGCCGCGGCTTCGCACGTGAAACGCTTCTTCGCGCGCGGTTCCACTTCCTTCGACGAGACGGCAAGCGATGATTCGGGGCCCGGGGGCGAATCGGTTCCAGAGTCCGACGACGGCGCGGATTGTTTGGACAGCGAAGTAGCGGCGCGCGACGCGCGGCCCCGGAGAAGTAGGAGGTTGCAGACAGCTGGGGACATCTGCCAAGCTGGGGGGGGTGCTAGGTGGTTAAGCTTTACTTGGTAAGGGGGTGCTCTAGCCGGTACACAGCCGGGACAACTAGACACCCCAGAATGTTCGTTTCCTTATGTTTTGGTTTGGGCTTGGCTTTGGATTGGTACTGGCTATGGTTTGTTTATTGCAGGTACGCGGGCGCGGCGTGGCGTCGGGCCCGCAAACGCGAGGACAAGCCCCGCGCACGGATGGCGGGACAAAGAGCTCTTCAAAAAAAAAAAAAAAAAAAAAAAAAAAAAAAAAAAAAAAAATGAAAATGAAAATGAAATGAATGGAATAATAAATATAGGATATTTTCTTTCTCTTCTCTGGATTCGGGCTGTTTTCTTTCCTTTTTTTCCTATTTCTCTCCTGTTTCTTTCTTCAACGGACGGGCGCGACGGGCAGGGATGGTATGGACGCGGATTAAAGCTTAGCTTGGTAAGGGGGTGCTCTAGCCGGTTCACAGCCGGAACGACTAGACACCCCAGAATGTTTGTTCCCATCGCTTCTCCCTTATACTCCCGGTTGTGAGCGCGCGCTGTCGGCGCGGTGTTTGTTTTGTTTTGCAGTACGGGTACGGGGAACTGTGTGGCAGTCCGTCTGGGGCGGTCCAGGTACCTCTTTTCTTGGAATAACTGGTCACTTACGGTTTCTCACGGAGGGAGCGCGCGGACGTGGATCTCAACCTCAGCCTCACTCACACTCACTTCTCACGCGGACGGGGATCTCGGCACTCACACTCACTTCTCACGCGGACGCGGATCTCGGCACTCACACTCACTTTCCACCCGGACGCGCGGACGCGGCCCTTTCTTTTCCTCGCGCAGCAAGATGTATTTCTCCAAGGATCGCGGTACAACAATAGGACAAGAAAGTAAGCGGGAAAGGAGAGAAGGAAGGGGGTGGGGGCGTCTAAGCCATTCGCATCATTTCCTCCATGTCCGCCCTCGATGATGCCAGAAGGGCCCGGTAAGACGCCAAGAACTCGCGCCGGGATTTGGAGGATTGGGCTCCAGGGGTCGCCAGGAAGTTGCGGAGCATCGCGGTTGACCGTTCCGCGAAAGCCTTGAAGCCAGCCGCCGGGAGTGCCATCACGACCGGGATCTCCGGGATCTTGGGGGAGTTGGAGGAAGGCGGTGCCGGTGCTGGGACGGGGCTTGATCCGAGCGGGCGAGGAGGTGATGAGGGGGTCCCTGGGGCATCGCGCGGAGGGCTTGGTCCATCTGGGGGCGAGGACGGAACAATGATTGGGGACGGCGGAGGAGGGACCTCGGGGGTAGTAGGCCTCCCATCCGAGACCACTGGTGACGCGGGCGGCGGTGGAGTACCTTATGGAGCCGGGGCGGAAGGAGCCGGTGTAGGTGCCGGAGGGGGAACCGGGGCTGCAGCAGCGCGACGCCGGAGAATCTCATCGAGTCGCGGGTCCCTTGCGCCTTCCCTCATCCAAACGCGGTCCGACCAGAATCGTACGGCCCTCCGATAGTCGTCAACGGACAAGAAATCCTCCTTTCGCAGCGGTCCTGCGCGGCGAAAGGGGGAAGCCAAGTCGCGATCCTCGCTCGGCAGAGGGCGGCGGGAAGGGGAGCCCGGCGGAGTCCACGAGTCCTCCGAGATGGTGTCGTCGTCCAAAACCACAAATGGGTCGGGACGAGCCCTTTTGCGCGGCCTGGGGCGGGAGCCGAAGTTGGGGGGAGCCGGGGCATGCCATCGCTAAGCGAGTAACGGCAATGGCCGCGACGGCAAGCGACACAGGCGCGTTGACCAGGAGCGATCAAGCACGCCTGCCCGGTCCGGGCGCAGAATTCGCAGGGGAGGATGACGGCGATGAGCGTGGAAGGGGAGTTGGTGGAGTGTGAAAAGGGGAGTGGGTAGAGAGGAGCGGGGTGCGGGTAGTCGAGGTGGCAATGGGAAGGGACCTCTGGGGACAGAACTCAAGTTGGGGGGGGATGTGGTGTCATTATATAGCCTCGGGTCGGGGACTGCGTCGCGGCCTGCGCGCTCAGCATCTGGTAGGTTAGGCTCAGCAGTGGGGGTGCGCCGGTCCTCAGCAGTAGCCGCTGCGGGCTCAGCAGTAGCCGCTGCGGGCTCAGCAGTGGGCGCGGCGGGATCGGGCACACGACTGCGGGCCGGGCCTGACTAAGGGAGGCGGGCCGCGACCCGCTTGGATGTCCGACTCATGGATGGAGCTGGGCCGACCAGGTTCTTGGAACGGCTAGTCGGGGGAGGAAAAAGCGGGGCGACAGCGGGGCTATATGCGTGGGCAGCCGCGCGCAAGCGCAGGCCGGCCACGGGACGGGAAAATCCACGACGGCGCGTTGGGTGGATGCGCGCAAGCGCGGTGAACCTTGGGTATCGCGCGGCGGAGGGCCGCGCCACGAAAAGACGAACCGGATGCGCGTAATGACAGGCGAGCTGGCGGGAATAGGGTATGGGTATGGGTTTAGGGATGGGTCAGGGTTCTGGGTCTAGGGTTCCTTCTTCATGGTTGCCAGTCTGTCTTTGTGCTTGTGCTTAGGTTAGGGTTGAGGGGGAGGGCTCAAATACCCTTCCCCTCGACTCCGGGTTGTAGGGGGGATCTCATCATCCATTGGACTATCTCTCTCTCACTCTCTCTCTCTCTCTCGGAGTAAAGAAAAGGAAGCATTCTCGGTCTTACAGACGCTAGGACCATCGATCCCATAACTAGGGACAACTTCGTGAGGGATAACTGTTGAGATTGTAGAGGTATTTTACCCCGCGTTCTCTACGTTATGAACTCTGAGACAAGTTCGCGTGACATGTCTGTACCACCCGGGTGAACTGACAACTTGGTCAAGAACCGCGGATTCTACTCCTCTCCTCCGGCGAGATCTCTTCCGTCTCTCGTCTCATTATTCTTTTTCTATTTACTCTTTTTATTCTTCCACATCTTTTCTCACTCGTATCTCCCTACTTCTCATCTACTCACTCAATGAACTCCTCTCTACTCAAATCCATCTCAATCCAACTCTTCTATTCTACCTGTCTCTTCGTGAACTAACCTCTGCCTGGTAAGAATGCAATCCCCAAGAACGTCTTAGCACTTAACGTGATCTCTCTGACAATCTAACTTGATTCGTAGTCTTCCATCTTCTACGTCTAAACTCTTCCAACTTACACTCTGCCAAAACCTCATGCTGTCTCATCTTTCTCTTATTTACTAAATAATTCAAAGCTGTTGGTCCTCTCACTTTTTCCTTTCTTTCTCTCAATTCCTATTTGATCTATCAAGAGTCTAACTTGTTGTCCACAGTCTGCTGGTTTTCTGTTCAGAGGATTCTCATTCAAATCTTATCACGGTTAAAAGCCGAAATTCGACTCTACAACATCGAAAATGAACGAACCAGCGGGAGCAAACGATTATTTTCACCAGGTTGCTCTCAAAGCCTCCGTCGATGCTATTCCTCCATTAAACGAAGACAACTACTCTATCTGGCGTGATAAAATGCTAATGCTGTTCGATCTCAAAGATATCAAGGATACTATGACTAAGAATGCAGGACAACTACCGATAAGACAAGATCGGGAAATCCGGGCAATCATCCTATCCAAACTCGACGCTACTACCCATGCAAATGTTGTCAACGCCTCTAATATCACATCCTCAAAATTACTTTGGAATGAAATCACTTGTAGATTTGCTTCATCCGAGACAGCAAATCGAGCACGAATTTTTAACCAGTTTCTCCACGCTCCGTTCAACGAACTTGCCATCGAAGGTTTTATAACGGACATTTGAAAGTCTCTTACTCGTATGGCGGATGTCGGAATAGATCTACCGAGCGACATTGTGGCCTACTTAATACTATTCAAATTTCCTCCAACACTTGAGAATTTGAAACAACAAATCATGCACGGCGAGAAGTCGATAACCGTAGAAGTTATATTCAATCACTTAATCCAATACAATAACGAGCGTAAGGCACAACTTAAGACTGGAAAATCAACAACCGATGTCTCACTGGCCACGTTCAAAAACAAATCAGATAAAGAAGATAAGAAGATCCGCATTAGATGTAAAGAAGGCTTCCACGATCCAAATGCCCCCCATCCGGAATCTTCTTGTTTTCATCTCCACCCCCAAATCGCCCCTGAATGGTGGGTCGAACAGCAAAATGAATGGAAGAATAGGACGAAGAAGGCACCAACGATCAATTACCACGCACTACTAACTCTATGGATTAATGCAGACAGCACTCCAAATCTTCTCCTTGACTCTGGTGCGAACATACACACTTTTAACGATCTCAAGTACTTCACCTCCATAGATCTACAAGATGAAGCAGAGGAAATCAAAACAGGCAAGTTAGAAGCGAACCTTAAGGTACGAGGAACTGGTACCGTCCGACTCGAGTGGAAGGATTCCGTCATTACTCTCGAAGGATGTCTGTACGTTCCGGATATCGTAGTCAATTTAATTAGCCCAGGTCTTCTCGCAAAGAAGGGATGTAGTCTCTCTCAAAAGCATGACCGATTCTTCATTACACAAGACAACGAAATGGTTCTTAAAGGTTTAATTCGAGATGGTCTATTTGTAATAGAGAAGCCCCAAACTGCTGGAAGTAATTTGTCGGTTAATCTATCCAACCAATCATCCACCACTACTCTTACTCAATCTCAGTCACTGTCCGACCTCCATAAGACATATGGACACGCTTCAATTTCCACTCTTAAACCAATTCTCAAAGATAGATACTCGAAAGATGAATTAGATAAGTTTCAATGCGATGGTTGCGTAAGAAGTAAAATCACTCGAGCTCCGTTCTCATGCACCTCGACACCTGCATCGAAACCACTCGAGCGAATACATCTAGATTTGATCGGTCAGATTACTCCTCAATCCAAAGCTGGCCATAAATACGTCCTGACTCTGGTGGACAACTTCACGGGTTATCTAGCAGCTTTTCCTCTCCAATCTAAAGAAGAGACCCCCAGTGTCATCATCAATATTCTTGAAGCAGAGTACAAACGACTAAACTATTATCCCACTGAAATCTTTTCAGACAAAGGAACCGAGTTCACTAATGCTACCTTGAAAGAATTCGCCAAGAACAAACATATCAAACTCCTAACATCAGAACCATATCACTCTCAACATAACAGTCGAGCGGAGCGAGCCAATCGGACAATTATAGAATCAGCTCGCGCAACATTCTCTTCATCTCGATTGAATAAATGCTATTGGCACATAGTGGTTTGAAGCTGTTGCTTCATGCTTAACCAGGTCCCTAGGGAAGGTAATGACCTATCCCCTTGGGAACTTATGTTTAGCAAGAAGCTCCCTACTAATTATCTCAAACCTGTAGGATCTTCTGTCATTTACCTGGCGAATGGACTACAAAAAGGAAGAAAGTTCGATGAGAAAGGAGTGGAAGGGATTTTAGTTGGGTTTAATCCCGTTTTTCATTCTTATTTGATCCTCAACTCATCCGGTGCGATTGTTGAAACCAAACATATACAGTTCCTTAAAAATCCGCTACACGATTTTCCTCTCTTAGAATCACCTGGTATCGATCTCTTCACTCAAACTAATCCGCAGGCAGAAGAATCCAACCCCTTATCATTCGAAAAAAAATTTACATTTCGTGAATCTCAAGAAATTGCTTCCGAATCAGACTCAGATCAGGACGATTCGGCATCTGTAGACTCTCCTCCCTCCGACCACTCTTCTCCAACGTCTCCAGTCCCTGAACCTCCTATCCAAGCTATTTCTCAAAGACCCAGAAGAGAGGTGAGAAAACCTCAACGATACGGTTTCCATCACTATTACGAGCCTCCTTCCTACAAAGCAGCTCAAAAATGCTCTGAATGGCCGAAGTGGAAGAGAGCCTCCGAAGATGAACTGAACTCTATAGAATTACAAGACGTGTGGGAGGAGTACTATGGCAATCCCGATAATATACTAAATACGACGTGGGTTTTCAAAGTGAAGGAAAACTGCCACGGTGATCCCGTCAAATACAAAGCTCGACTCTGTGTCCAAGGGTTCGATCAAGTCCTAGGAATCGATTACAATGAGACCTGGGCACCAACCGGGAACCTTGGTTCACTTAGAGTCGCTCTTACTTACGGATTGAAAAATAAAATGAAGCTTACTCAATTCGACGTAAAAGGTGCTTTTCTTCATGCCCCTATAGACGAAACTGTCATCATAAGGACCCCAGAAGGATCGACTCGGAAATCGCCATATCTAAAACTTAAGAAATCTCTTTACGGGTTGAAACAATCCCCCAAGAATTGGTACAAAACCTTAACTTTATGGATCAAGTCTCAAGGATACCACGAATCTACTAGTGATCCGTGCTTATATCTAAACTCCAAGACGGGTGAGATTCTCTACTTTCACGTGGATGATCTCATCCAGGTAGGTAACTCTAACCTCTTTGAGATTAACTTTCTCGAACGATTCAAAAATTCTTCTTGCCATCCACCCAATACTATTCTCGGGATGCTCATGGAAATCGAAAGCGATAAAATCCTCCTGAGTCAACCCAACCACATCGAGAGGGGCCTGGAAGAACTTGGCTTGACTTCTTGTAAAGACACCCATATTCCTTTGACGCAGAATCTAAATCTCGAACCGGCCTCGGATGCCGACCACGCTGAATTTAGGCAACTCAACATTAACTATAGATCAGCAGTTGGCCTTCTGAATCACCTGGCTCATTACTCTCGACCCGACATCTCTTACGCCGTGTCTAGTCTGGCTAGGTTTAATACCAAACCAGGCATGACTCACTGGAGGGAAGTTAAGAAAGTATGGAAATATTTGAAGACGACTAAACATCTCAAGCTTGTAATTACGTACGATCCAAAACAAGAAATTCTCTCTAGTTTCAGCGATGCTACCTGGGGAGACGACCCAACCTTCCGGAAATCCCAAACTGGATATATTATTCTTCACTACGGTAGTCCAGTCGTCTGGAATTCTACTCGACAAAGAAATATCACTTACTCTTCGACCGAATCAGAATTAAACGCGTTGCTCGACTGCTACCTTGAAATCAAATGGATTAAACATCTCATTGGTGAGGTCCATCAAATCTCTGAACCCAAGCCTATTCTACACATCGATAATAAAGGGCTGGATGATAAAATCAAGAGGTTTGGGTCGCACTCCAAGTCCAGGCATATAGACATTAAGACTAAAGGATTGCGCGAAGATTATGCGAGCAACAAGTTTAGTCTCACTCTAATTCAAAGTCAATCAATGATCGCGGATTCTCTCACGAAGGCCTCTTCTTTATCCTCTCTGCAACTTCTTCAAGATACAATCTTCGGAGTTACACATCAGTGAACTTTAGGATTACACTCTCACCAGTCACGGGGGGGTGTTGAGATTGTAGAGGTATTTTACCCCGCGTTCTCTACGTTATGAACTCTGAGACAAGTTCGCGTGACATGTCTGTACCACCCGGGTGAACTGACAACTCGGTCAAGAACCGCGGATTCTACTCCTCTCCTCCGGCGAGATCTCTTCCGTCTCTCGTCTCATTATTCTTTTTCTATTTACTCTTTTTATTCTTCCACATCTTTTCTCACTCGTATCTCCCTACTTCTCATCTACTCGCTCAATGAACTCCTCTCTACTCAAATCCATCTCAATCCAACTCTTCTATTCTACCTGTCTCTTCGTGAACTAACCTCTGCCTGGTAAGAATGCAATCCCCAAGAACGTCTTAGCACTTAACGTGATCTCTCTGAAAATCTAACTTGATTCGTAGTCTTCCATCTTCTACGTCTAAACTCTTCCAACTTACACTCTGCCAAAACCTCATGCTGTCTCATCTTTCTCTTATTTACTAAATAATTCAAAGCTGTTGGTCCTCTCACTTTTTCCTTTCTTTCTCTCAATTCCTATTTGATCTATCAAGAGTCTAACTTGTTGTCCACAGTCTGCTGGTTTTCTGTTCAGAGGATTCTCATTCAAATCTTATCAATAACCTCTAAAGTTTCCACAACGCTAGACCAATAATTTCCGGTACTCAGGACAACTTGAGAAGGTAACTCTTTTTAAGTTTCCATATCTGGGGGTCTGGCCGGGAAATCACCTTTCGTCTCAGTCTCTCAAAGATAGAGTACGCGATGTTGCCAACAACTACTCCAGGATCGACCAATCCGCCCCCATTTCCTCCCCGGGCGGGAGTTGGCGGACCAACACCTCCCCCACCTCCAACCACTCGGACCGGCGGCTTCGCCCCCCCTTGGTCAGAGCCTTCGGAGGCGGCCAAGGCCCCACGGCGGGTATGGCTTAGGCCGCAGAAATTCCCCCATCTTCGGTTCGACACTGCCAATATCAGGCGTTTTCTTGCAAGGTTCGAGGATATCGCAAACTCTGAAAACGCGACGAGCAAGGACAAGGTCCGCACCGTTGTTCTCTTCATCACGGACAAAAGTAAGCTGCGGGATGTGGAGGATATGGCAGGTTATGAGGCTCGGGACTGGATTAGGCTCCGGGGCAAGATGATGGCGAGGTGGGGGAAGCAAGAACCCCTCTTTTGGGAAACAGATTTTGAGCGGGCGGCGGCGGATGCAATCTTGCAAGGTGGGGTGGGGATGCGGAACGATTTGTCCGAGTACAAATCTCTGTTCGGCCGTATCTATAGTTATTTAGAGAAGAGCCAGGTGGTGGGGGGCCAGACAGGAGCGATGAAACGGGAGTTCTTGGGCGGGCTTGCGCCACAACTTTGCGCACGGGTTCAGCGGCACCTCTTCAAGCACGGGATGGTATCGCGGTCGGTGGACCAGAGTGTTATCCTTCTCCTGGACCTGGGGGCAATCAACGGGGCGGTAGAGAGCAAGATTGATCTGGAGGAACTGATTGAGGACATGGCTAGGGCGTTCCCGTCAGCCTCGAAGAGACCAGCGGCTTCCTCAGCCCCGCCTCCAGCGCAGGAACTACACGCGGGCCCATCCACAACGAGTCGGCCGGGTACGATGGAGGTACCGGTGAATGAAATGACGGACATGCTGAAGGATCTGCGGATACTCCTCAATCGGGTAACGGCGCAGCCCGCGGCACAGCCAACAATCCAGTCAATGGCTCCGCCCCCGCCCCCTTGGCGCGATGAGCCGCCCCACGTGGGGGGGGGTCCTTGGCCTGGTAGCGGACCCTTGGGAGGGTTCTCGGCCCAAATCTGTACATATTGTGGCGACAGGAGACATTGGAGGTCAGGTTGCGCGGAGTTGACCAGGGATATGGACGAGGGATTGGTCTGCGCGTCCGGATCAACTTTCATATTTCCAACAGGTGAGCCGGTAAGTCTTGGGCCCGACAACCCGTCCCCATTGGACCAGGTCAGGACAAGAGCGCAGTCTGCAGGGGCCACTCGGGTGTCGCTTGGAATCGTCACTGGGCCCGGCACATGGCGAGCTCCGCGAGTGGAGGCGGAGGTTAGGGCGTTGGCGGCGGACGAGCGAATCTTATCAGAGAAGATGGAGGTAGACGTGAAGGAGTGGCTGACAACTCAAGCCCCAAAGACTGGTGCGCAAGGACCGTTTGCTGGCTCCGGAGGAAGAAGGAAGGCCGCGGAAGTGGTGCGGCGGGTGATGGGGAGCGAGATGCCAGTTCCTCTCACGCTACGGGAGCTGGCCGCAGTCTCTCCGGTGGTCGTCAAAGAGATGGTGCAGGCGCTAAGGGAGTACGGGCGCGGCAGGGTTCCGGCAACGGTGCAGCGCGTGAACGCGGCGGAGGAGGGGGGGAACGCAAGCCGTTCCCACCCAAGGCTGTGTCGGTCCCGCTTGCCTACGTCTCAATGAAGATTGCGGATTGGAAGGTGTGGGCGATGGTGGACAGCGGGTCAATGGTTAACTTGCTCCCGTCAAAATTGGTAGACGAGTTGGGGTTGGTCTGGAGGAAGTGCGCCATGGGATTGCGGGCGCTCAATGGTGGAGAGTGTTGGGTGGACGGGGTGGTGGAAGGAGAAGAGGTGGAGGTCGCGAAGGTCCGTAAGCTGCTGTCATTCCTTTTGGTGGAGTGTGGCAACGTGATTTTGGGTCAACCGTTTATGTTCGGGTTCCGGGCCCGGATGGCATTCAACAAGGAGGAAGGGACAGAGGCGCTGACGGTAGAGGACGCGTCCGGGGCCAAGTTCGAGACGATGATCTCCGACCATGGGAAAGGGAAGTGGATGCGGTCGGCCACGGCTGGCGAGGAGACGGAATCCGACGGGGGGAACGGCTGCGAGGGCCGCCTCACGGGGGATTTTGCCTAGTCGACCGCGGTGACCGCGCAGGACAGGCTCCGGTCTTGCGCGGGCGGCCGACTAGGGAGGAGCAGGGGGTGGAGGGAAGCGCGCGGAGGGTGTGGGCGGCAGAAGTAAGTTCTTTTCCTCGGTATGCATCACCGGGAGGTACCGCGTTTCAAAAACCCTACCATAGTGCCACGCTCGTGAGCAAAGGCGAAAGCTGCGGGTTGATTGTTGCCAGGATCCATGACAACGACGACAGACGCGTGCGGATGGTTAGGTGTAACGCGGGGCGGTATAAGCCTGTGGCGCAAAAGGTCCGGCCTTGGAACAAACCGATGCCGCAGGGGCTGAACGGGCCCCTGAGACCGATCATCTGGTCTTGGGATCCCTGGGTAAGTCCATTAAAGACGTCGGGGTGGGTAACCCGGTCAGCGCGGATCACGGATGAAAGGATCGAGGCACTTAACTTTGGGCCGGCGGGGTGGTTGAGTGCGGAGGAAAAGGATTTGCTGGCATTGGTGTTGGTGCTTCGCAAGAAGGCCCTTGCCTTCGGGCCGGACAAGCGCGGATTGTTGAAAAGAGGAATCGGAAACCCCTACGTAATCCCCACGGTGCCGCACAAACCCTGGCAAATCAAGCCAATTCCGATTCCACGGACCGTACGGGAGCCCTTTCTGGAGCTGGTTCGGGAGCGCGTTATAAAGGGTTTGTACGAGCAGTCCACATCAAGCTACTCTAGCCCAATCTTTGCGGTGGTTAAGCAGGACGGGAAGTCGCTGAGGATCATCCATTACCTGCAGCGGCTGAATTCATTCACCATCCGGGACGCGGGATTGCCGCCGCAGGTGGACAAATTCTTGGAATCAATGGAGGGGCGCGCGTGTTACGGACTGGTCGATGTGATGGGGGGGTACAATCAGCGGGAGCTCCACCCCAAATCGTGGCCGTTGACCGCGTTTGAAACAGGGCTGGGACGAATGCAGTTGACGCGGCTGCCGCAGGGCGCAACAAACTTGGTGGCAGTTTACCAGGCTCAGATAATGTGGATACTACGGGACGACATCCCAGAGGGGGCTCTGATCTTCATTGACGATGCGGGGATCAAGGGGCCGAAGACGGACTACGGGGGCGCGGTGTTGGAGGAAGCCCCGAGGATTTGCCGCTTTGTCTGGGAATACGCAAGGACGTTCGAGCGGATCTTGTTCCAAATTGAGGAGGCGGGGCTTACGGTGTCAGGGAGTAAGTTGGCGGTTTGCGTTCCGGCGCTGGAGGTGCTGGGACACGTGGTGGGCGCCGACGGCCGGAGGATCGCGGAGAAGAAAGGGAATAAAGTCCTTGAATGGCCGACTCCACGGACGCCTTTGCATATCCTCCAGTTTTTGGGGCTGTGCAGCTACGTCCGCATGTTCATTTAGCAGTTTGCGGAGGTGGCGAGTCTGCTGCGGGCACTTACGCGTAAGGGTGCGGCGTGGGAGTGGACGGCGGGGTTTGAAGCTGCCTTTGTGAAGCTCAAGGAGATTGTGGGGCGCAACATCGTCCTCCGGGACCTCAACTATGAATTGGGAGGGATCCGCCGGGCCGTTGACTCTAGCAAACTCGGCGCGGGAGGCGTTCTGACGCAGGAGGAGGATGGTAAGGATAGGCCAGTTCTTTATGAATCCGTAACCTTCACCGCGACAGAGAGTCGGTATTTGCAACCAAAGTTGGAACTGTGCGGGGTCACCAAGATCGTGCAAAGGCTGCAGCGTTTGCTTTGGGGGGTGAATTTCAAACTCTTGGTGGACGCGGAGGCTCTGGCGCGGATGATCAATTTGCCAACGCTGCTGAACGCCCCAATGACTAGGTGGGTTGCGTTCCTTCAACTCTTTGCCTTTAGTGTGGTTCATGTCCCAGGGAAGGCGTTCACAATGCCCAAGGCGCTGTCGCGGTACCCGCGCAAGGATCCGTTTGAAGGGGCCGAACACTTGGACGTGGAATCTCCGGTTTTCCGGGTGGGCATGATGGAGACGGAGGTTGCTCTTCCGCTGCAGCAGTCCGGGCGTTACGCAACGTTGTGCTTCTTTCTGCAGGGTCTCTGATTTTTGGAAGGTACGTCGGAAACAGTAATTCGGTGGGTAAAACGGCGGACGACAAACTTCTATTTGCAGGAGGGGCAACTGTGGCGGAGGTGCACCCCTGTGCCCCTGGTGGTGGCGACATCGAGGAGGGACCAGGAGGTGATTCTGCGGTGTCTTCACGACGACCTTGGGCATTGAGGCGAGATCAAAACGCGGCGGCGGGTGAAAGCAAGGTTCTGGTGGCCGGGGGTGGTAAGCGCGGTGCGCAAGTGGGTGAAGTCATGCAGGGCTTGTCAGAGGCGGAGTTCTTGGCTCCCAAGGGAGGTGGGTCACCCTACGGGGGAGGATGCCTTTTTTGGACGGGTCTCCCTTGACGTGGTTCACATCAAGGCGGGGAAGTTCGCGTACCTGCTGGTCGCGCGGGACGACTTTTTGGGTTGGGTCAAGGCGCGTCCGCTGGTCAAGCTGTTGGCGGAAAGGGTCGCCCAGTTTTTGGAGGAAGATTGGTTTGCGCAGTATGGTTCGCTCCAACTGGTCACCATTAACGGGGGCGCAGAGTTCCAAGGCCGCTTGATGGGGTTAGTTCAGAGCTGTGGGGCTAAGTTCAGGCGGGTCACAGAGTACTACCCCAAGGGTGCCGGGATGATTGAACGCGGCCACCAGCCGATCAAGGACGCGCTGGTGAAGATGTGTGGCAAAGACGGGAAGCGGTGGCAGGAGACCCTTCCGGTGGTCCTCTTCGCGGACAGGATATTGGTCAAGCGCTCGACGGGCTACTCGCCTTATGAACTCCTCTACGGACAGCGCCCGGTCCTTCGGGTGGACATCGAGCTGGAGACTTTCTTGGGCATCGATTGGTGGAAGGTGAAGACCTCCGCGGAGCTTGTGGAGGCGCGCGCCGAACAGCTTCTCTGACGGGATGAGACCCTGGCGAAGGCCGCGGATAGGTTGCAAAAGACCAGGACGGCGTTGGTCCGCTACTGGGACGAGCGCTGTTCCCATTGTTTCCGGGATCCGTTGCGAAAGGGGGACTTAGTGTTGCTGTACAACCGTAGTTTGGAGTCTCAGTGGGGTAAGCTTTTCGCCAACCAATGGAACGGCCTTTCCGCGTGGCATCCAAGTTCAAAGGCGGGAGTTATCAACTCAAGGAATTGGATGGGGCGCCGCTCAAACGGAAGGCAGCGGCTTTGCACGTGAAGCGCTTCTTTGCACGCGGCTCCACCTCCTTCAATGAGACGGCTGGCGATGGCGCGGACACGCGGGACAAACCTGAGGGTCCAGAGTTGATGGGCGGGTTGGGTTCGTCGGTTGAGGAGGAGCCCGCGCTTGACGCGCCGCCCCGGAGGAGTGAAAGGCTACAAGTTGCTGGGGACAGTTGTCAAGTTGAAGGGGGGCGCGAGTAGGGCAAAAACCTGATTTGGTGAGGGGGTGTTCTAGCCGGTTCACAGCCGGGATGACTAGACACCCCAGAATGTCCGTTTTCCTATTTCTTGTGTAAACTGGTTTCGCGAATTGGTACTGGTGTCGGCTATGTTTGGTTTTTTTAGGGACGCGGGCGCGGTGCAAGCCAGGCCCGTGAACGCAAGGAAGAGCCCCGCGGATGGGCACGCGGGACGAGGAGCGGAGGCCCCAGGTATAAAAATATATATATATATATATATAGTAATCTTTTTCTTAAGGGTTTGGATCTTTTTCTCTGTTTTTTCTCTCGACCTGTCGCCTTGTGTATGGAGTAATGGGTGCGGATTATGGGTGGAACACGCGCAGGACGAGTCTGATTTGGTAAGGGGGTGTTCTAGCCGGTTCACAGCCGGAACAGCTAGACACCCCAGAGTGTTTGTTTCCCTTATGTCCTCTTCCTCTCTCTTGGATAACTGTGTGCGCGCGCTGGTGTAGGGTTGTTTTGTTTATTGAAGGGTGGGTACGGGGAACTGTGTGGCAGTTTGGCTGGGGCGGACCAGGTACCTTCCAGAAAACTTTGTTGGCTCAGTGTACGGGCAGGGCGCGGATCTCAATTTTGTCTCAATCTCACTCTCACTCATAACACGCGTACGCGGAATTCTCTCAAGGCTCTCACAAAATGGCGCGGCAAAAGTTTTTCTTTGCAAAAAAGGGCGCGGAATAGGAACTATAAAAAAAAAAAAAAAAAAATTATAATAATAATAATAATAGTAGAAAAGGGGGGGGTGATCCGTCTAAGTCAAGCGGACCCTCATCATATCCTCCGCGTCCGCGCGAGCCGCCGCGACCAGGGTTCGGAAGGCCGCCAAGAGTTCCCAACGGTCATCAGTGGTGTGGGCTCAAGGGACCGCCAGGAATCGCCGGAGTAGCCCATCCGCGTCGTCCACCATTGCATCCAACCTTGCAAGCGGGAGAGCCGGGAGGACAGGAATGTCTGGAATCTCGGGCGGGTTGGGGGGAGGCGGGACCGGGGAGAAGGCAGCCTCCGGGGGACCATCTGGACCGCTCGGACAGACAGGAGGCGACGAGGGGATAACAATGGGTGACGCGGGCGGTTGAGGGGTGCCTTGCGGGGGCCGGGGCCTCTCGTCCGAGTCCAACAAGTGATAGGAGGCCGGAGGAGGGGTTGGGCTCGGGGCCGGGGCTGGGGGAGCCGGAGCTGGAGGAGCCGGAGCTGGAGGAGGAGCGGGAGCCAGAGGAGGAGCAGGGGCACAACGCCGGAGAATCTCGTCAAGGCGCCGGTCCCTCGCGCCTTGCGTCACTCGAACCCGGTCCGCCCAGAATTGCATGGCCGCTCGGAACGCCGCGAAGTTTGGGTAATCCTCCTTGCGGGGAGGGCCAGCGCAACGGTAGGGAGAGGTGGAGTCGCGGTTCAAGTTTGGGGAGGGACGGCCAGGGGGCAATCCAGGAGGGGTCCACGAGTGCTCCAAGACCGAGTCATTGTCCGAAACCATGAATGAGTCCGGATGGGCCCTCTTGCGCGGCCGGGGACAAGAGCCGGATGCGGGTGGAGGGCGTGGCATACCCTCCCCCAACAAGCAGCGGCGGTGACCGCGACGGCAGGAACCGCAGGCACGTCGACCCGGGACGATTGTGCAGACTAGCCCGTTCCGGGCACAGTAATCGCAGGGAATCATGGCAATGGCGGGGAGCGGAGGACAAGCGCGGCTAAGACGGCTAGGGTAGGGGTGGACTGGGGATGGGGTGGAAGTGGTTCGGTAGGTGCGGCAGGGGCGAGGTGGTGATGGAAGGACCTCTGGGGACAGAACTCAACTTGGGGGGGGATGTGGTGTTGTATTTATAACCCCGGATCGAGAGCTGCGTCGCGGGCTGCGCGCTCAGCTGTTGGGTAGGTCGGGCTCAGCATCTGGCGTGCGCGCGGTCTCAGCAGTGCCTGCTGCGGGCTCAGCAGCAGTCGCGGCGGGCTCAGCAGTAGGGGCTGCGGGGCTCAGCACCAGGTATGGGTCGGGCCTACCTCAGGCGGCGCCGGACCGCGACCCACTCGGAAGAAGCGGACCAAGTGATGGAGCCGGCCCGACCAAGCTTGCGGGTGGCTAGTCCGGAAGGCAAGGGCGGGGCGATCATGGGCTATACGCGCTGGGGAGGCCCGCGCGGGCATAAGCGTGGGCCGACCCGCGGATCGCGGGATTTGCAGACGGCGCGGACGGAAACACGGGGGGCTCCGAGTAGGGCGCGGTGGAGGGCCGCGCCATGAGAAGGACAAACCGGGCTACGTTAATACCAAAGGGCGCGGGTGATGGCAAGGGATGGAGGGATAGCGTTGGGCTAGGGTTCTGCGGCTTAGGGTTGTATTTCATCACTTGTTCTTGTTGTTTGTGGTTTTACTTAGGCTAGGGTTGAGGGGGGGGACTTAAGACCTCACCCTCAACTCCGGGTTGGGGAGGATCATCATCTTACGGATTGGGGAAGGAAGGAATTTCATCATACCATCACTCTCTCTTCTTAAAAATTCATCGCGCCCAATCATCTTACAGACGCTAGACCAATAATTTCCGGAACTCAGGACAACTTGAGAAGGTAACTCTTTTTAAGTTTCCACACCGCCCGCGTCCGCAGACCTTGCAGTCCGCAGGTTGGCCCGCGCGCGCCTAACCCCCGATTGCCCTGCCCTTGTCTTCCGGACTAGCCACCCGCAAGCTTGGTTGGGCCGGCTCCATTACTTGGTCCACGTATCCTGGGCGGGTCACAGCCCGGCGCCCTCAGAGTAGGCCCAACCCGCACCTGGTACTGAGCCCCGCAATTCCTGCTGCTGAGCACGCAGAGGCCGCTGCTGAGCACACAGCGGCTGCTGCTGAGCACGCAGCCGCTGCTGCTGAGCCCGCAGCGGCTGCTGCTGAGCCGTCAGCAGGCACTGCTGGGACTGCGCGAACCCCAAATGCTGAGCCCAGCCTACCCAGCTGCTGAGTGCGCAGCCTGCAACGCAGCTCTTGATGCAAGGTTATAAATAAAACACCACATCCCCCCCCCAAGTTCAGTTCTGTCCCCAGAGGTCTCCCATCACTGCTTTGCCCCCATCACACTAACAACCCACCTCTCCCCCACCCACCCCCAGCTCACCCCAGCCCCTCCTCCCCTTCTGCTCCGTTGCCATTATGATCCCCTGCAACTTCTCCGCCTGGAACAGGCTTGCATGCTCGATTGTTCCTGGTAGACGCGCCTGCAATCCTTGCCGTTGTTGCCATTGCCGCTGCTTGCTTGGCAAGGGAATGCCGCGTCCTCCTCCTCAATCCAGTCCCCGTCCCCGGCCGGGCAAGAGGGCCTGTCCGGACCCATTCGTGGTTTTGGACAATGAAACAATCTCTGAGGGCTTGTGGACTCCGCCCAGATTGCCTTGTGCGCGCCCCCCCCAGGAACAATCTGCGACTCCTTCTCCCCATTTTGCCGCGCAGGGCCCCCACGGAAGGAGGACTACCTGAACTTCGCGGCTTATTGGTCCGCCTTACAGCTCTGGGCGGACCGCTTTTGGGTCACGCAAGGCGCGAGGGACCCGCGCGTTGATGAAATCCTCCGGCGTCCTGCTGGCCCTCCTCTGGTCCCTACCCCAGCCCCGGCTCCTCCCCCAACTCCTACTCCTTCCCCGGCCCCGGCTCCTCCTCCCACTCCGGCTCCTCCTTACTCATCGGACTTGGATGAGAGGCCCCCAACCCCGTGGGGCACCCCTCCGCCACCCGCGTTGCCGGTTGTCATCTCATTGTTGCCTCCCGCTGGACCAAGCCCCCCCAATGGTCCACTGGGGGCCCCTTCTTCACCAGTCCCCCCTCGTCCCAGCCAACCCAAGATTCCGGATATCCCCGTTTTCCTGGCTGTTCCTCTTGTGAGGTTTGATGCAATGGTGGACAACGCGGACGGACTCCTTTGGTGGTTCCTGGCAGCCCCTCGCGCCCACACCACCGGCAACCAACGGGAACTCTTGGCGGCCTTCCGGACTTTAGCCGCAGCAGCTCGCGCGGACGCAGAGGAGGTGATGAGGACTCGTCTGATGTAGACGGGTCGCCCCCCCCCTCTCTTCCTTTTCCATCTTGTATCTTATTCTGCGCCTACTTGCAAAGAAATAGAGTTTTGCCCCGCCGTCCTGAGTAGCCTCTGGGCTTGTGAGAGCCTTTGCGCACAAGATCCGCGTCTTGAAAGTGATCCGCGCGAGTTAGAGCAAGAGTGAGTGAAAAAGAGGTCCGCGCCCGCGTCCTGAGTGAGAGTGGGAGTGAGAATAAAGGCGGAGTTAAGAGTGAGAATGAGTGAAATTAAAGTCCACGCCCATTTCCTGAGCCAACAAAGTTCCCTGGAAGGTACCTAGACCGCCCCAGCCAAACTTGCACACAGTTCCCTGTACCCAATCCTGCAACAAACGCAACAATCCTACACCAGCACACGCACAGTCATCCAAGAGAGGCAAAGAAAGAAGTTGAGAAAACAAACATTCCCGGGTGTCTAGCTGTTCTGGCTGTGAACCGGCTAGGACACCCCCTTACCAAATCAGACCTTTCCCGTACGTGTCCTGCGCAAAGAGGAAACAAAGAAAAGAACCAAGCCCATAAAAAAAAGGGAAACCAAAACCCCAAGAAAAGCAGAAAGAATTTTTTTTTTTTTTTTTTTTTTAGGGTGTCCGCTCCTTGTCCTGTATTTCCCAATCTGCGGGGCTTGTCCTTGCGTTTACAGACCTGGCTAGCGCCGCACCCGCGTCTCTGTGATCAATTATAACCAAAACCAGTACCAATCCAAGAGGCCAATCAAATATAAAAGAAGTAGGAGAACGCACATTCTGGGGTGTCTAGTTATTCTGGCTGTGAACCGGCTAGGACACCCCCTCACCAAATCAGACCTTTACCCTACTTGCGTCCCCCCCCCCAAGTTGACGGCTGTCCCCAGAGGTTTGTAGCCTTTCACTCCTCCAAGGTGGCGCGTTGCTCATGGGCTCCTCCTCAGACAAAGGATCTGGCCTGTCCACTGATCCTGAACTTCTGACGCCGTCCCCCGCGCTTGCGCCATCCCCGGCCGTCTTGGCAAAGGAGGTGGAGCCGCGCGCTATAAGACTCCAAACGGTGCTAAGCCGTGGCAGTTCTGTGGAGGGGAAAGGTGCTGTTTAGGCTGCCCTCCTAGGAGTTACAATAATATTTTAATGTAACCGGAATCAAGGTCCAGAACCTTATGGATGAGAAATCAAACTAAGAGAAGGGGATAAGAGTTGTCGGTAGCAATGGAAACAACACTATCTGAGACAAGGTGGTGCAGGGAAAGACTTGAACAAATAAGTCAAGGTTTGTTCAGAGTTCAATAGAACAAGGCAGTTGTAAGTAACAACGCCCACAAGCTAATAACTCTGGTCGTCAGCAGCTGATTAGGAAAGATCAACTCAATCCCAACCAACCTCCAGGTTCTCAATGAACCTGCCCAACTCTCCGCAATCAAGCGCTTGAAGGGTACCAGATAACTGTGGGAGGCTGAACAAAAACAAAAGCAATTTGTTTATGAAGCTCTAGAAGCAAATCAATAACAAATTTGAGCAAGAATACCCCAACACTTCTCAAGGAACTCAAGAATAGCGTGGCAAAATTCAACTTCAAAGAAAAAGGGAGGTATAACACTCCAGGTTTTAAGCTTAATAAAACCTCTTCAATCAAACGTGATTGGCTCCAGAAAGATGATCAAGGAGAGATCAAGACCAGTATGGTCGGAAAAAGGGATCAGAGTGGTATAACACACTCAAGAATTCAGGCAGACAGGAATTCTTCTTCAACCAGCAAGGCTATTGGTTGGTGATAAGGATCAAGGTCACAAAGGACTTAGTTTGAGTATGGAGGCTCAAAGGATCAAGGGGCAATCATAGATATACCCGGATAATTTGCTCGGATAAGTGGGGAAGGATGCCCACGGATAAATTGTTTATGATGATGGGATGCTGGGATGCTGAGATGCTGAGATCTGAGATACTAGGATGATGGAATGGTCGGCCAAAAGGCAGGGGAGAGCCCCTCCTTATATGGGCAGGAGGCCCTGTTAGACTATATACAACGGATTCTACAGATAGAGCGGAAACGGGAAGGCAACCATGTGGTCACTCGCGTTGGTCAAGGATCTGCCAAATGCTTGCGGGTGCGGTCGGGATGGATTCAGTAGATCATGAATGAGCGTCGCGCGACGGTAGCAATGAGGAGATTGGGAGGCGCAACGACAAAGATGAAGACACGCAACAAACAAAGATGAGGACGTTCTATAACAACGGCGGAGATGAGAAGCAACACGGATAAAGTACGCGCGACGCGCTCGGATGAAAGGAGCGCGGCGCGGCGCGGCGCGGCGCGCGACGCGGATAATGGAAGCGCAGCGCGGCGCGGCGCGGCGCGCGCGCGCGGGTAAATAATAGTTGGATGAGCCTGAGGATAAGTTGTTCAGCCGGGCGGTACGTTTGCGCAACAGTTTATGAATTGAGGTCTTAAGGCGGCCAGGGTGTCCAGGATGGGGCACCACATCTCTCCCCAACTTACAGACTGTCCCTAGTCTGCTCCCGAGTTTGATGCCATAGAAAGAAAAGAAAGGAAAGGCAGATGATTGAAACCAAAGAATGGCCATTTTGATCTTGAGAGTGGTTGAAGAGTTTGAGGAAAATATCTTGATTCTTCCAAATGAACCCTAGAAGCGGCAGGAATAGAACAAGGAGGGCGTCCCAGGTGCTCACATATGTGGCATACAGTAGAGTTTTACAACAAAAATGCAGCAAATGACCCTGGTGGTGCACAATTGAGAGGACTTACTTCTGAGATAAGTTGCCCCCACAACAATGGAAATTCTTGACTTGATCAGCAGAGAACCTTCTGGCCAACCGAGTACCATCCAGCTCCTCCAAAACATAAGATCCACCTCTAACTTGATGAACCACTCGATAAGGGCCATTCCAACGATTAGAGAAAAGCTTGCCCCACTGGGTTTCCAAAGATCAATTATAAGCTAAAACTAGGTCACCAGGGTTCAAGGGCTCCCTGATTCGATTAGAGTGCTTGTCCTCCCAATACTGGACGGATTTTGCTCTGGCCTCCATCATTGTTTGATAAGCTTCATCACGAACGTCTTCACTTTGCTCCAGTTGCTTGGATCTAGCAACTAACAGATCAGTGGTTGAGGACACCTCTTCCCAAGAGATACCCAAGAAAGATTCCATTTCCAGATCCAAAGGAAGGACTGCTCTTTCACCAAAGATGATTTCATAAGGTGAGTAGCCAGTAGTCCTTTTGGTTGAGATTTGATCAGAAAAGAGAACTAGAGGAAGGAATTTGCGACAATTCTTGCCACTTTCACCAGCCAGTTTAACAAGTGCAGCCTTCAAAGGGGCATGGCCTCGTTCCACCATGCCTTGGCCTTCAGGATAATAAGGAGTAGTAACTCTATGTTGTCCAGGAAGGGATCGGATCATTTCAGCAAGCTTGCCCCCAAATTCAGAGCCACCATCAGTAGAGTAAGATCGAGCCAGGCCATAACGCATTGTCCAGGTCTCATAGAGGAAAGCTGCCACTGATTCAGAGCTAAGGTTCTTAAGAAATTTCGCTTCAACCCATCCGTAAAAATCATCCCTAGCCACAATGAGGTACTTAGCACCACCTGCCTTAATATGAACCACATCCATAGCAATCCTTCCAAAGACAGTGGACTCCCCAGTAGGATAACAAATTTCGGCTGGGCGCCTAAGATCACGTTTTTGGCAAACTTCACAGCTCTTACACCATTGGGAGACGGATTTCTTCAAAGATGGCCACCAGAATCGTTCGGATAATCGTTGATAAGTTTCAGTTTCCCCACGATGACCAAGGCCTTCATGGAGACTTTCAAGGATAGAATCTTGTTTAGAGGGAATAGTAACAACAATAAGAGCACAAGGATTGCCCCTCTTCATAAGTCTGGAGCCTTGAACAAAAAAATTAGAAGACTTTTGTTTAAGAGATCAAAATTCCTTAGCAGAGAGATCAGGAGGTTTTTGAAGAGTTGAAAGGTACTGCTCTAATTTAAACCAGAAGCCTTGTTGAAAGCCAGAATAATTTTGTGAAGAAAAAGAGAAAATAGGTCGAATTAAAGGTTCCTCTTCATTGAAATTGGTTCCAACATCAGATTTGCTGTCCCCAAGAGGTCGTCGAGATAAACCGTCAGGCATGGTGAAAGTTTTTCCAGGCCTGTGAACAATATCAAAAGAGAAAAGCTGGATAAAGGCCACCCAACGAGTCATAGGAGCATTGGGAAGACTGGGAGCGTTGATCATTTCAATGATGGATCAAGCATCAACTTGCAATTCAAAATGTTGGCCCCAGAGAACGGTTTGAAGTTTCTTCATCATTCGAGCCACACCACAGAGTTCCAGTTTGGGCTGGGAGTATCTAGATTCTACATCTGAAAACAACAAAGATTCATAAAGAGCAGGACGGTCCCAACCATTTTCATCTTCCTGACTAAGGACGGCCCCAACAGATTGATAACTAGAATCAACAGCCAGCTTGATCTTGCCAGCTCCAGGTCCATAAGAGATCTTTTTCAAAACTATGTCTTTACCAACTATCCTTTTGAGTAGCTGGAAAGCACATTCACAATCTTGGGTCCAAATCCATTCAGCATCTTTTCCGGTTAGACGACGCAAGGGTGCACAGATTTTGGATAAAGATGGGATAAAGATTCTAACATAAGTGACAACACCTAGAAAGCCCCTAACTTCAGTTGGATTGATTGGGGTAGGCCAAGAGATGATCTTGTTGACTTTGGCTGGTGCCATCCTTCTTCCTTCCTTGCAGACCACATGACCAACAATTTCCAGAGCAGGGACACAAGCCGCCATTTTGGATCCAGAGACAGTAAGGCCAGATTCCTCGATTTGGAACAGAATCCTCTCCAAGGTAGTAGCATATTCCCAGATAAAACGACGAATTCCTGAATGCCAAGGTAAGAGCTCATTATCATAGTCAGATACTGGACCTTTAATTCCGCCATCGTCAATAAAGATACCAGCATGATCAGGGATTTCATCCTGGAGGATCCACATCATCTGAGCCTGATAGACTGCAACCAAGTTGGTGGCTCCTTGAGGCAATCGAGTAAGTTGAAATCAACCAAGAGGAGTATCGAAAGTAGTGAGAGGACGAGAAATAGGATGTAAGGATCGTTCGTCATAGCCACCCATAATATCCCCTAGACCATAGCAAGCTCTTCCCGCAAATGATTCAACAAATTCTTCAGTAGCAGGAGGGATACCAGAGTCTTTAATAGTAACTTTATTAAGAGGTTGAAGATCATGAACTATTCTAAGTTTACCATTACTCTTGTGGACACAGAAGACGGAGCTGGAGTAACTAGAAGTTGACTGTTCATACAGGCCAGTTCGAACTCGTTCCCGGACCAACTTGATGAATTCGTTGACTTTAGCAGCAGGGATAGGGATCTTTTTCTTTTGCCAAGGATCATGTTCAACTACAGGGATGATATAAGGGAGGCCATAGGATTCCCGCAACAGACCTCTCTCTTCTTCACAGAAAGCAAAAGATTTTTCTCTTAGAGATAAGACATTTTTAATTAAATTTAACTCATCAGGAAGAAGCCATCCATCTGGACCAAAGTTGACCACCTTCAGACGTTCTTCAGTGACCCGTCCATTAGGCACAAAGGGACCAGTAAGAGATTGAGGAAGACCACAGTAAGGATCGCGAGATAGAGGAGGACGCATAAGGGGAGGATTGAGGTTGAGAGGCATAGGCTGGTTGACTGGTTGGACCTTCCTAGCAACTGGTTTATACTTAGTGGCAAAAGAGAGAAGTTCTTGTTTCCTCCAAGAGTTGACCAGAGAGACTTGGTTACGAAAGCTGAGTCCAAGTTCCAACATCTTCCAAGTCCGATGTTCTGCAATATCCTTGAAGGGTGCCTTTTCCATAAAAGGAGAACCAGGAGATAATACGTTGCTCACATGTGTGGCACAAGGTAGGGTTTTGAAAATGACGGTAAAAGATTGCCCTGGCAGTGCACAATTGGGAGGACTTACTTGTACCCCAAATTGCCTCCACTGCAGCCCATATTCCTTCATACCAAAATCACCAAAAACGGAATTGCAATTCGGATCTAGTTTAGACTCATTGCGGAGATTCAAACCGGAACTGAGAGAAGATTGATCAGACTTAAAGGTAGAAGGAAAAGGAGACACAACAGATCCAGAGAGAGAAGGAGATGGAGGAGAAATATTTTTGGATTTTTTTATTTTGATATGTTTTTGTTTTTTAATATTCTTGAGCTCAGAAGAGAATGATGAAAGGAATGAAAAATAAGCCTGAGGGATGGGAGTTGACCCTTGAGTTGCAGTCTGAGGCTGAAAAGAACTAAAATCATTGGTAGGATCAACTATTCCCCTAAAAAATGAGAGGAACTAGAGTTATCCTTCTGCTTCCCCTTAAAAGATGATTTGGGAAAATGACCAGGAAAATCTCTTTCCCAACGACCAGAATCCAAAGAGCAAAGAGGAAATTCAATTTTTCTGCCATCAGCATCAGGGAGAAGAATTCTCTCCCCAACTTGATCAGAAAACATCAGGGTTGCACCAAAGTCCATTAAGAAGGGTCGTCCCAAGATCATAGGACCGTCCAAAGGAGTAATCCAAAAATGGCAGGTTCCAACAATATTTCGACCAATCCTGAACGGTACATCTTCAGCAATAACAACCAGTTCACAAGCTTGATTTCCTATCCCATATACTGCAGAGTTGAAGCTGACCCTAGGACTAAGTTTGAGCTTGCAGGCCATAGCATCCGAGATTAAGTTAAGCTGAGATCCAGAATCCACAAGAGGAGAAACAGTTTTAGCTGAGTCACCAAGATAACAAGGAAGAAAGCCAAGGGGAAAGGAATAAAGATTGGATTCTATAGAAGGACTGGTTCCACCAGAGTCCTCCATTAAAGTGCCAGAGGAGACTTTGAGTTCTTCAGGGCCAATTTCCACACGTTGACGAGAGACCCATTTCTTCATTCCTTCAGCAACAGATGGAGAGATCGATAGGAGTTCAGCCACAGATAGATCAGGAATTTTGAGATCAGAAATTTTCTTTAATACTCCCTCCACAGCATTGGGGTGATCCTTGGAGATGCCTCTTTCAAATCGAACTTTGGGCTGGGTGGGGGGAGGAAGTTCAGGTGACGCAGAATCTAAGATAGGATTAGAAGGTTGAGGTGAGAGAGAAGGATCAGGGTGATCTGGGAACCTTTCCATGAGTGGTTCCTTTTCCACCTCCATGTCTTCTACATCAGAGGAAGGAGGCTCAAGTGTTGATCAACGCTTAACGGGTTTTTGAAGGATTGAAGTTGGCAAGGAAGGAGCCTTATAAGGTTTAGGTTCCTCATGTTGTTTCCTGGCTGGATCAGATTGATAAGTAGTCCCAGCAAGACTAGAGGAAGAAATGGCTGGAGGATACCAAGGTTGGAGGGTACCACAGGACGATCGAAATTCAAAGGAAGCAAGAGATGCTTTCACAGGAGGTGATGGCTGGTAAGAGGCCACCACATGTTGGATAGGACGAGACAAGTCAAAAGGGATTAGGGCACCATTAGGGAGGAAGTAATTGTTTCCCCTCTGCTCTACCAACTTTTCCTTTAAGTCCTTCTGAAGTTCTTGACATCGTCCGGTTCCATGGCCTTCCCTATGACAGTAGTAACAGACCAGAGTCGATTTGGGGACAGAAGAAGGAGTTTTAGGAGTAGCTAGCGAAGAAATCTTTTGATCTATTTTGTTCTCAAAGGCCCTAAGTAACTTGGTGATTTCATCTATAGTAGTAGGTTCTCGATTGGAATTAAGATCTGCTTTAGGCCTACGATCTGCCTCCATTTTAATCATAATATTGTTTGACTCTTTAAAAGAAGGAGCATGGACTGGTTCAGTAGTTCTAGGCTTTTCAAAGGTAAGAGCAGTTTGACATTTCATGACTTTATCCACAGTACTCCTAAGGGTAAGAAAAACAGGGAGCTTGAATCGATTATCCCTGGTAGTAATCATGGACCCAGATTTGACCAGTTCTTCTTTAATCCTTTCCTGCACAGCCGACGAAAAAGATTGGAAGAACTTTGCTTGAATTTCGTCCACTGTGTCAATGTGATCGTTTCGGATAAGATAGTTTTGAATGGGATGCCAAGACTTCCTAAAGATCTGATAGTCAGAGGCTGAAGAAATACCACCATTGGAGATCCACTGAGAAACCAGAGCATCCAAGTCCTGCAGAGTAAACCTAGCCACATCTATTTTACCCCAGTATGCCAACATAGCCTCCCTGAGAAGCGTCCAGTTGTGGGATTCGAATCCCTCGAAAGACTTGATTACCTCCATAACTTCATCTGAGGAGATAAAGAACCGCAACTGATAGGCCATATCGAATTCACTAGCTCCATCCACTTCAGCAGCCATTTCGTAGGAGTCCAAAAATCGCTCGACATTTGTACCGTTGAAGCCTAAGTTCTTGTTCTGGGGTTTGATCTTTACCATCTTAGGTCAAACAGAGGTGGTGGGAGTAGCGGGAGATGCCATATCAAATAACAGAGTTCCTAGGGGATCCAAAGAGCAGATTTCCAAAGTGGCTCACGAGCGTGGCAAGAGTAGGGTTTCGCCAAAAACGACAAGTATCTTGCCCGAGCGGTGCACAAATTGGGAGGACTAACTTCTGGAACAAGCTGCCTCCACGGATGGAAAAAAAAGAACAAACAGAAAAAGACAGAGAAATTGGATAGGATTTCGGAGTTGATTCTTCAAGTTAGGACTGTAAATCCCAAGGTTGCTGGTTTGATCCCGGCCCGGGGGACCAAATGTAAGACTCCAAACGGTGCTAAGCCGTGGCAGTTCTGTGGAGGGGAAAGGTGCTGTTTAGGCTGCCCTCCTAGGAGTTACAATAATATTTTAATGTAACCGGAATCAAGGTCCAGAACCTTATGGATGAGAAATCAAACTAAGAGAAGGGGATAAGAGTTGTCGGTAGCAATGGAAACAACACTATCTGAGACAAGGTGGTGCAGGGAAAGACTTGAACAAATAAGTCAAGGTTTGTTCAGAGTTCAATAGAACAAGGCAGTTGTAAGTAACAACACCCACAAGCTAATAACTCTGGTCGTCAGCAGCTGATTAGGAAAGATCAACTCAATCCCAACCAACCTCCAGGTTCTCAATGAACCTGCCCAACTCTACGCAATCAAGCGCTTGAAGGGTACCAGATAACTGTGGGAGGCTGAACAAAAACAAAAGCAATTTGTTTATGAAGCTCTAGAAGCAAATCAATAAAAAATTTGAGCAAGAATACCCCAACACTTCTCAAGGAACTCAAGAATAGCGTGGCAAAATTCAACTTCAAAGAAAAAGGGAGGTATAACACTCCAGGTTTTAAGCTTAATAAAACCTCTTCAATCAAACGTGATTGGCTCCAGAAAGATGATCAAGGAGAGATCAAGACCAGTATGGTCGGAAAAAGGGATCAGAGTGGTATAACACACTCAAGAATTCAGGCAGACAGGAATTCTTCTTCAACCAGCAAGGCTATTGGTTGGTGATAAGGATCAAGGTCACAAAGGACTTAGTTTGAGTATGGAGGCTCAAAGGATCAAGTGGCAATCATAGATATACCCGGATAATTTGCTCGGATAAGTGGGGAAGGATGCCCACGGATAAATTGTTTATGATGATGGGATGCTGAGATGCTGAGATGCTGAGATCTGAGATACTAGGATGATGGAATGGTCGGCCAAAAGGCAGGGGAGAGCCCCTCCTTATATGGGCAGGAGGCCCTGTTAGACTATATACAACGGATTCTACAGATAGAGCGGAAACGGGAAGGCAACCATGTGGTCACTCGCATTGGTCAAGGATCTGCCAAATGCTTGCGGGTGCGGTCGGGATGAATTCAGTAGATCATGAATGAGCGTCGCGCGACGGTAGCAATGAGGAGATTGGGAGGCGCAACGACAAAGATGAAGACACGCAACAAACAAAGATGAGGACGTTCTATAACAACGGCGGAGATGAGAAGCAACATGGATAAAGGACGCGCGACGCGCTCGGATGAAAGGAGCGCGGCGCGCGACGCGGATAATGGAAGCGCAGCGCGGCGCGGCGCGGCGCGCGCGCGGGGGTAAATAATAGTTGGATGAGCCTGAGGATAAGTTGTTCAGCCGGGCGGTACGTTTGCGCAACAGTTTATGAATTGAGGTCTTAAGGCGGCCAGGGTGTCCAGGATGGGGCACCACAGCGCAAAGAAACGCTTCACGTGCAAGGCCCCAGCCTTCCGTTTGAGCGGCACCCCGTCCAATTCCTCAAGCTGGTAGCTCCCGCCCTCAAACTTGGATGCCACGCGGAAGGGGCCGTTCCATTGGTTTGCAAAAAGCTTTCCCCACTGAGATTCCACACTCCGGTTGTACAACAAAACCAAGTCACCCTTCCGCAGCGGATCCCGGAGGCGGTGGGAGAAGCGCTTGTCCCCATAGGGGACCAAGGCCTTCCTTGTCTTCCGCAACCTTTCAGTGGCCTTTTCCGGGGTCTTGTCCCGTCGGAGAAGCTGTTTGGCGCGCGCTTCCACAAGTTCCGCGGAGGTCTTCACCTTCCACCAGTCCGTGCCCAAGAAGGTTTCAAGCTCAATGTCCACCAGAAGCACTGGACCCTGTCCGTAGAAAAGTTCGTAAGGCAAGTAGCCCGTTGAGCGTTTGACCGAGATCCTGTCCGCAAAGAGGACCGCCGGAAGGGCCTCCTGCCACTGTTTACCGTCCTACCCACACATCTTTACCAGGGCGTTGTTAATGGGCTGATGGAGGCGTTTGATCATCCCGGCACCCTCCGGATAGTATTCCGTGACCAGCCCAAACTTATCTCCGCAACTCTGGACCAGTGCTATCAAGCGCTGTAAGACTCCAAACGGTGCTAAGCCGTGGCAGTTCTGTGGAGGGGAAAGGTGCTGTTTAGGCTGCCCTCCTAGGAGTTACAATAATATTTAAATGTAACCGGAATCAAGTTCCAGAACCTTATGGATGAGAAATCAAAGTAAGGGAAGAGGATAAGAGTTTTCGGTAGCAATGGAAACAACACTATCTGAGGCAAGATGGTGCAGGTAAAGACTTGAACAAATAAGTCAAGGTTTGTTCAGAGTTCAAAAGAACAAGGCAGTTGTAAGTAACAACGCCCACAAGCTAATAACTCTGGTCGTCAGCAGCTGATTAGGAAAGATCAACTCAATCCCAACCAACCTCCAGGTTCTCAATGAACCTGCCCAACTCTCCGCAATCAAGCGCTTGAAGGGTACCAGATAACTGTGGGAGGCTGAACAAAACAAAAGCAATTTGTTTATGAAGCTCTAGAAGCAAATCAATAACGAATTCAAGCAAGAATATCCCAACACTTCTCAAGGGACTCAAGAATAGCGTGGCAAAATTAAAACTTAAAGAAGAAGGGAGGTATAACACTCCAGGTTTTAAGCTTAATAAAACCCCTTCAATCAAACGTGATTGGCTCCAAAAAGATGATCAAGGAGAGATCAAGACAAGTATGGTCGGAAAAAGGGATCAGAGTGGTATAACACACCCAAGAATTCAGACAGGAATTATTCTTCAACCAGAAAGGCTATTGGTTGGTGATAAGGATCAAGGTCACAAGGGACAGAGTTTGAGTACGGGGGCTCAAAGGATCAAGGGGCAATCATGGATATACCCGGATAAATTGCTCAGATAAGTGGGGAAGGATGCCCACGGATAAGTTGATTATGATGATGGGGGAAACAGATGAGATGAGATGATGATGGTCTGCTGGATGCTGGGCCAAAAGGCAGGGGAGAGCCCCTCCTTTTATAGACATGAGGCCCTGTATACTATGTACAAGAGATACTACAAATAGGTGCGGGAAAATGAAAACATAAAAAAAGATGACATGAGGAAAAAAAAAGAAATGTTGCCCGCGTCGAGAATGACCGCGGGCAACCAGATGGACACCCGCGACAGCGGTCGCGGGTGTCAACAAAGGCTTTCGTGGTCGAGGGTGATGAGGATGGTCTGGGTAAGATTGCAAACTGAAGTGCGTAGGCATTGGTCGATTTGAAGCTTTGGGTGAACTTGAGTCCAATCTTGGGTAAGTTCTCAATCAGGTTGAGCTTGGGTCGACCAGGAGTAGTGATGAAAGACTTGGGACCTTGAAGGTTCTGAGATCCGTTGGTGATCAGAGGTGGTAATGAATCGTAGGATGCTCTGGCATTCTTGATTGCTTGTTGTCGTAGGATCGAGATCGTCTTGGATGAGATCTTAGGTCTTGGTGATCAATCCTGATCCAGATGGTGAGACAAATCTTGGAAGGGCTGGGTAGGAAGGGTTGAAGGAGATGATGATGATGATGAGCGAGAGAATGTAGGATGGGATGGGTTGATGAGGTTGAGAGGTAGAAGTAGATGGAAGGATAGATTGAATCGTGAGAGGTTGGTCGAGGATGAGAGGATTGTTGAAGATAGTTGATGGATGGATGGACGAGTTAGTGAAGAACTGTAGACCCAGTTCATGGTGGTGGAAGATGATGATGAGGATCGATGGATTGATGGGATTGTCAAAGGTGGTTCGACGATTGCTCGCGTTGCCAAAAGTCAGGGCCGCGAGCGCGACAAGTAGGAGTTGAACATAGGAGGGGGGGATTGAAGCGGAGAGACAGGTAAGAGGCCTGTCCTAGACCGCTAGGACAGGGAGAAGTTGAGAGATGGGGGGAAATGAAGGTACCCATAGGAGTACAACCAAAAAAATATTTTTTTTTCTTTTTTTTTTCCCGTGGTGTCCCAGATTGGTAACCACAGCGCCCCCGGAACTCTGCACCTCCGTCAACAGTGACCAAGCAAAGCAAACTGTACCGCGCAAACCAATCTTCCTCCAAGAACTGAGAAACCTTCTCCGCCAACAACTTCACCAGAAGACAAGCCTTGACCCAACCTGACAGATTGTCCCTTGCAACGAGCAGGTACGCAAACTTCCCTGCCTTTATGTGGACCACGTTGAGGGAGACCCGCCCGAACAACGCATCCTCCCCCGTAGGGTGACCCACCTCCCTGGGCAGCCTTGAACTCCGCTGTTGACACGCTTTGCAAGACTTCACCCATTCCCGTACCGCGGGCACCACACCCAGCCACCAGAACCTTGCCTTCACCCGCCTCTGGGTTTTAATCTCGCCCCGGTGCCCAAGTTTGTCGTGGAGACACCTCAGAATAATTTCCTGGTCCCCCCTCAATGTTGTGACCACCAAAGGCACCAGGGTACTTTGTTGCCACAGTTGCCCGTCCTGCATGTAGAAGTTGGTCGTCCGCCGCTTTGCCCACTGAATTTCTGTTCCTGACGCATTCTTGGGAAACCGGAGATCCCGCAAGAAGGAGCACAAGATTGCGTAGCGCCTGGACTGCTGCAGCAGAAGGGTGACCTCCGTCTCCATCATACCCACGCGAATAACCGGAGACTCCACTTCCAAGGGCTCCGCCCCCTCAAACAGATCCTCCCACAGATACCGGGACAGTGCGTTGGTCATTGTGAACGCCTTCCCTGGAACATGAACCACGCAAAAAGTGAAGAGCTGGAGAAAAGCCACCCAACTAGTCATAGGAGCGTTCGGCAGCGTTGGAGAATTGATCATCCTTGCCAGGGCCTCCGCGTCGACCAGAAGCTTGAAGTGAACCCCCCAGAGCAGGTGCTGAAGCCTCCGCACAATTTTGGTGACTCTGCATAATTCTAACTTTTGCTGCAAGTTCCAACCCTCCTTTGCTGTAAAAGTCATGGACTCGTAGAGAACCGGCCTATCCTTACCATCCTCCTCCTGCATCAGGACACCGCCCGCCCCAAACTTGCTAGAGTCAAGGGCCAAGCCGATCCCTCCCGCATTGTATTCAAGGTTGCAGAGGACAATGTTGCGGCCCAAAATCTCCTTGAGCTTTGCAAAGGCAGCGTCACACTGCGCCTTCCATTCCCATGCTGCGCCTTTCCGGGTCAGCGGACTTGCAACTTCCGCAAACCATTTGATGAACATGCAAACATAGCTGCACAGTCCCAGAAATTGGAGAATATGCAAGGGGGTCCGCGGGGTTGGCCATTTGAGGACTTTGTTTTGTTTCTTTGCCGCAATTCTCCTGCCGTCAAAAGACACCACATGGCCTAGCACTTCCAATGCCAGAACACAAACTGCCAACTTACCCCCCAATACCGTAAGCCCTGCCTCCTCAATTCAAAACAAGACCCACTCTAATGTCTGTGCGTACTCCCAGATGAAGCAGCGGATCTTTGGGGCCTCCTCTAGCACCGCACCCCCGTAATCTGTCTTTGGTCCTTTGATACCGGCGTCGTCAATGAAGATCTGAACCCCTTCCGGTATGTTGTCCCGCAGGATCCACATCATCTGGTCTTGATAGACTGCCACCAAGTTTGTTGCCCCCTGCGGCAACCGCGTCAGCTGCATCCTTCCCAATCCTGTCTCAAACGTGGTTAGCGGCTGCAAGTTGGGATGGAACTTGCGCTGATCATACCCCCCCATTACATTGACCAAACCGTAAAACGCGCACCCTGCCATTGATTCCAGGAACTCGTCCACGCGCAGAGGCAATCCTGCATCCCGGATAGTGAATGAGTTAAGCCGCTGAAGGTCGTGAACAATCCTAAGCGACTTCCCGTCCTTTTTAACAACTGCAAAAATCAGGCTAGAGTAGCTTGATGTCAACTGCTTGTACAACCCCGTCCTCACACGCTCCCGGACCAGTTCCAAGAAGGGTTCCTGCACGGTCCAAGGGATTGGAATCGGCTTGATTTGCCAGGGCTTGTGCGGCACCATGGGGATTAAATAGGGTTCACCAACCTTGCCCTTCAGCAATCTGCGCTTGTCAGGCCCAAAGGCGAGGGCCTTCTTGCGGAGCACCAACACCAATGCTAACAAATCCTTCTCCTCCGTACTCAACCACCCCGCCGGCCCAAAACAGCACCTTGATTCGCTCGTTTGTGATCCACGCCGACTTCATTACCCTCCCAAACTTCCTCAACGGACTCACCCAGGAATCCCAAGACCAGGAGATCAGCCTCAGAGGCCCGTTCAGCCCCTGCGGCATGGGCTCGTTCCGGGGCCCGACCTTTTGCGCCACAGGCTTGTATTTCCCCGTGTTGCACCTAACCATCCTTATGCGCCGGCTGTTGTCATCTTGAATCCTGGAAACAATCAACCCGCGGCTCTTGCCTTTGCTCACAAGCGTGGCACTATGGTAGGGTTTTTGAAACACAGTACCTTCCGGTGGTGCATACTGAGGAAGAGGACTTACTTCTGCCGCTTGCGCCCTCCGCGCACTTCCTTCCGCCTTTTGCTCCTACCTATTTGACTGCCCGCACAAGGCCGGAGCCTTCCCCGCGCGGTACCCACGGTTGACTAGGGAAAACCCTCCGCAGGGTGGCCCTTGCGGTCGTCCCCACCGTCGGACTCTGCCTCTTTGCCGACCGCCACCAATGGCACCCATTTGCCCTTCCCGTGGTTGGAGATTGTTGTCTCAAACCTTGCCCCAGACGGGTCCTCCACCGTCAGCGCCTCTGTCCCTTCCTCCGCGTTGAACGTCATTTGGGCCTGGAATCCAAACATGAATGGCCAACCCAAGATCACGTCACCGCACTTGACCAAGAGGAACAACAGCGGCTTCCAAACCTTTGCAACCTCCACCTCTTCTTCCTCCACCACCCCATCTACCGGAAATTCCCCCCCATTTAGTGCCTGCAAGCCCATAGCACACTTCCTCCGCACCAGGCCCAACTCATCCACCAGTTTTGATGGGAGCAGGTTGACCATTGACCCACTGTCCACCATTTCCCACACTTTCCTTCTCGCAATATTCAGTGAGACATAGGCAAGCAGCACTGACACGGCTTTGGATTGGCACAACTCCCGTTCCGCTTCCTCCGTTGCCGCATTCATGCGCTGCACTGTTGCCAGGATCCTGCTGCCCCCGTGCTCCTTCAGCGCCTGGACCATTTCCTTGACAACACCGGAGAGACCGCGGCCAGCTCCCTTATCCTGAGAGGTATTGGTACCTCACTCCCCATCACTCGCCAAATGATTTCTGCGGCCTTCCTTCTTCCTCTAGAGCTGATTGCCGGCGCGTCGCCCCCAACCCTTGCGCCCCAACCCTTGGAGCTTGATTTAATGGCCGCTCCTTGGCATCCACGTTCATCTTTTCCAACACAATCCGCTTGTTTGCCGCCAAAGTCCTAACTTCCGCCTCCACATGCGGTGCCCGCCACGTATTGGGCCCGGTGACAATCCCAAGGGACACCTGAGAGGCCCCTGCGGGTCAGGCCCTTGCCCTAACCTACTCCACTGGCAGTGGCTGACCAGCCCCCAGGTCCACCGGTTTTCCCAACGGAAATATGTAGGTCCCCCCGGACGTGCAAACCAACCCCTTGTTCATGTCCTTGGTCAGATCCGCGCAACCAGACTTCCAATGAACTTTATCGCAGCAATATGTGCACAGGCAAACCAAAAACCCCCCCCCCTGTTGGTCTGCTACTGGGCTGAAAGCCCCCTCTTGCATGGGGCGGCAGATCGCACAAAAAAGCGGGAGGCAGAGCCGTTGGCTGGGCCGCCATCCGATTCATAATTATCCGCAAGTCCAGTAGCATTTCTGTTACCTTGTTCACTGGTACTCCCATTGACTGCAAAGGGGCTACGGGCCGTTCCGTTGCTGGCAGGTCCGCGAGCGGTACCGGCGTCGGGGCCGGGGTGGAAGAGGCCGTTGGCTTCCTTGAACTTGCAGGGAACAACCGGGCGGTATCCTTGATCAGCTCTTCCAAGTCGATCTTGCTCTCAACCGCCTGGTTGATTATGCCCAGGCTTTGGAGGAGCGCAACACTCCCATCCACTGACCGTGTTACCAAACCACGCTCGAATAGGTAACGCTAGACCCACGCGCAAAGTTGTGGGGCAAGCCCGCCTAGGAACGCCCGCTTCATGGCCCCCGTCTGACCCGCAACCACCTGGTTCTTTTCTAGGTAACTATAAATTTGGTTTAACTGGGACTTTTACTTGGACAGATCACTCCGCGTCCGCACCCCACCTTGGGAAATTGCCTCACCCGCCGCTTGCTTGAAGTCCGTCTCCCAAAAGCGGGGCTCGCGCTTCCCCCACCTTGCCATCATCTCGCCCCGGAGCCTTCCCCAGTTGCGAGCCTTGTACCCTGACTTATCCCCCACATCCCGGAGTGTATTCTTGTCTGCAATGAAGAGAACAACCATGCGGACCTTGTCCTCACACGTCGCTTTTTTGGAGTCCGCGATATCCTTGAATCTTGCCAGAAAGCGCCCAATGTCCGGGGTGTCAAATTGGAGATGGGGGAAGTTCTGCGGCCTAAGCCACACCCGTTGAGGAACATCAGCCGCCTCCAAAGGCTCTGACCAAGGAGGAGCAAAACTGCCGGACCGAGTAGTCGGCGGTGGTGGAGGTGATGGCCCGCCAGCTCCCAGCCGGAGAGGGAACAAGGGTGGAACATTCAATCCTGGGGTAGTTATAACTTTGAGAAATGATTATTGAATTTTAACCAGCAAGACTGAAACAGTAGAGAAGACCTTTGATGAGACTCAAACAACTAGGATGACAACTTGTCTTGAACAAAGGAGTAGAATACCTACACTGAGATGTAATAAGCCAGATAGAGTTGACTATGGCATTGTGAGAGGACAGGGAGATGACGCGACTGATCTGAATGATGAGACAGAGGCCCTTAGGTCGATTGATGTTCAGATGAACATGAGTGCGGAGTGATCTTACCAGTCAGAGGAGAGAGGTCTCGAGATATGACTTGTTGAATTGATGATTGAGTATCTTGGACTTGAGAGCGTATCTTGAAGGGTTGAGATGAAAGAAGAGTTGTCGGAAATTTGAGAGGAGTGAGATTGAAAGAAGGGAGCAAAGAAAAGAGACAGGAGAATGAAAACCAGATGAATGAGAATGAGATCAGAATCCGTATCAGATCAGAATTGAAGAACCCGCAGATACGACCAGGATTGCTACAAGCTATTAAAAGTCCAACTGCTGTAGTCGGCGTTGCTGTTGTGTTCCCATTTTGGAGCATTAGCATCGTTGATTAGACTCGCGAGACTCGAGTCTTCAGGTCTCTGAGTGAGAGAGACCTCCCCTCTCTCTACAGTAGTTGTGGGAAGCATCGCACCCGCTAGCTTTGAGAGACCTAGACAAAAGATTATTTCCCGGCCAGACCCCCAGATGTGGAAAGCAAAGGAGAGTTATGCTTCTAAGTTGTCCGCAAGTCCAGAAGTTATTGATCTAGGTGTCTGTAAGGAGGTTGGATGCAATGAGTTCTTAACGGTAGTGAGATAAAAAAAGAGATAATGAGATGTATTCTTCTTCCCCCAATCCTTCCTATTCCTTTCCTTGGTGGTCTTCTCCAATAGATGATCATAACCCAACCCAGAGTTGAGGGTGAGGATTTGGGTCCCCCCCCTTCAACCCTAACCTTAGTACAACCACAAATGCAAAAGAACAATGAAACACAACCCCTAAGCACAGAACCCTAGCCCAACCCTAACCCTCCATCCCTTGCCCCATAACCCATGCCCCTCAATATCAACGTACACCCGGTTTGTCCTTCTCATGGCGCGGCCCTCTGCCGCGCCCTACTCGGAGCCCCCCCATTTGCCCGCCCGCGCGCGTCCGCTGACCTTGCGGTCCGCAGGTTGGCCCGCGCGCACCTAACCCCCAATCGCCCCGCCCTTGCCTTCCGGACTAGCCACCCGCAAGCTTGGTCGGGCCGGCTCCATTGCTCAGTCTGCATTTCCTGGGCGGGTTACGGCCTGGCGCCCTCAGAGTAGGCCCGACCCGCACCTGGTGCTGAGCCCCGCAATTCCTGCTTCTGAGCCCGCAGCAGCTGCTGCTGAGCCCTCAGCAGGCACTGCTGAGACTGCGCGCACCCCAAATTCTGAGCCCGACCTACCCAGCTGCTGAGCGCGCAGCCTGCGACGCAGCTCTCAACCCAAGGTTATAAATACGACACCAGACCGGCCCCACCACCTCCCCCCCTCCTTGCTTTCTTGCCGGCCCCACCACCTTTCCCCCCTCCTTGCTTGATGGCCCCACCACTGCCCCCCCTCCTTTCTTGCTCTCTCCTTCACCACCCCCCCCCCCCTTCCTTGCTTGCTTGCTGGCCCCACCACCTTTCCCCCCTCCTTGCTCTCCAGCCCCACCTCTGCCCCGGCAGGCCCCACCTCAGCCCCCCCCTCCTTGCTTGCCCGCCAGCGCCACCTTGGCCCCCCCCTCTTGATCCACAGGCCCCCCCACCTTGCTTGGCAGGCCCACCACTGCCCCCCCTCCTTGCTTGCTGGCACCACCACCCCTGCTTGCCCCACCTTGGACCCCTTTCCTCCTTGCTTGCCTGCCAGCCCCACCTTGGCCCCCCCCCCTTGCTCACCCACTGGCCCCACCTTGGCCCCCCCCTCTTGATTGGCCGGCCCCACCTTGGCCCCCTCCTTGATTGCCCACCAGCGCCACCTTGGCCCCCCACCACCCCCACCAGCGCCACCTTGGCCCCCCCCTCCTTGCTTGCCCACCGGCGCCACCTTTGCCCCCCCTCTCAATTGCCCCAGCCCTCCCCCCTCCCCCTTGCATTGGCCCCGCCCCTCCCCCCCTCCCTGGTTCCCAGGCCCTGCCTACCTGGCCCCAGGCCCAACCTGGAGGCCCCGCCCAATTCCCTCACACCCTGGTAAGTTTTTTTTTTGTTTTTGTGGGTGCTGATGTGATTTTTGTTTGTTTTTTTTGGTACAGTTTTTTTTTTGGTGATCACGTTTCTGGTGAACTTTGGATCAAGTCCAGGTTTAGTTTCATTTTTTTTTGATCCAATCTTGTTTCACCAATGAAGTCCATTTGACTGACTGTTTTTTTTTTTTTGTTTTTGTTTTCAATCCCTCAACTGCTATTGATGAATGTCCAATTATTCTCCCACCCCACTCAAAATGTTACACAAACAATCAAATCCCATCTTGTTCCTCACTCCAATCTAATTATAGGATTAGAAGGGAACAAGATTGAAGGAGATGGCTTGAAGAACACAAAGAGAGGTGGGAAGAGTTGGGCTGCTTGCCAAAAGAGGCTTCAATCTTGGGATTCAAAAATATCTTTGGAAGTTGCTGAGAAAGTTATTAATGAAAATTTTGTCTGTTCTGGTCAAAAACCACATACTTTGGATCTGTACCCTTTCATTTTTGCCAAAAAGAAAAAAAATAGTCAAAAACCCACCCAGGAAGAGTTTTAACAAGCCAAACAAACAATCAAAACCTTCCATTTCTTCCACCGTGGAAAAGTAATTCTTGTTGTGGAGACTGCCACTCACCCAAGAACGGCAATGTCAATGCAAACCAACAAAACTACTAGAAACACTTGCAGGGACTTCGGGAGTGGTAAAATATAATCCACAAAAGAAATATAAATAAAAAGAAGAAATATTTTTTTATTGGTGGGGGTAAAAATAGTCTTGAGCATTGTTGTAATCAAAAATGATTTTTTTTCTTTTCAAGTCTTTCATCATAGCAAATATATTTACAAGCCCAGCATTTGAGTAATCTGCTTTAAATCATCTACTGTTCTGCTGCTACCAATGTATGCTGCAGCCATTGTCCACTTATCCTTTTTTTTTTTGTTGCCAATTGTTCCCTCTTCATTTGTAGTTGTGCTTGCTTTCAATCTTTCTCCTTTTCATATTTTTGGAATTCTAGCTCAGCCTGTTTCAACTTCCACTCAGCGTCCCATTTTTGCTGATGAGCCAAACTCTTGGCTTTCTGTTTTTTAAAATCAATATCCAGTTGACAATCCCACTTCTCCTTTTCAAACCAAAGTTTTTCTGATTCAATTTGGATTTCACTGTTTTTCAGAGGGGAATAGGAATGAGCTTGATGTTAAAAGCAAGGAGAATCCAATGGGCTTACTTGAATCTTTCTTCTCCAAGATCTCCTCAAAGCCCAAAAATGTTGAAGTGTTTCTCCTCTTTTGAATGCTATTGGGGTTGATGTTGATTGAATTGTAGTCCTTTTGCTTTCCCTTTGCAGAGGAGGTTTGTGTGGGAACATCATTGCTCTGATTTGAAGGGGATTTCAGAGGCCCCATTGGCTGAGTTTTGGGCCAGTCAGGAATGGATGAGCCTGTTTCTTTTGAATCTAAATCAGTCAGGATTAACTGGAAAGAAGAGAAAAGAACTTTTTTCCTTACTTGAGCAGATTTTGATGGCAATGGTGATACAGGAATGACATCCTCCTCATTGGCCAAGTTCTCTAGTTCTTCCACCCCAGGTAGAGAGCAATCCAAAGAAGGAGGGGAGGGGTCCAAGGTTGGGTTTGAATCCTCAATCAATGCGGAAGCAGACATGATTGGAGCTGATTGCGTGTGAATATCCTCCTTGGCATTGGAATGGGGGCCACTCATAGGTTTCTTCCGGATCACCATTGCTAGGCTGAGCATCCTCAGCGTCAACTGAATTGGATTGTTGGGAATCAAAAGCAGCTAGGGGGTGATTTTGACCTTCTTTCCAAAGAATTTATCCATTTGAATATAAAAAGAAAAAATGGAGTCCAACTTATCAACCACTGAATTGATTACCTTGGCTTTGTCAGAGTTGGTGATACCAAAGCTGGTCAAGATTGACATGAAGTGGGCCTTTTTGTACTTGGCTTGATAATTCTTGAATTTCCCCCTCATCTGTTTGGATGACAGATCCAGCATACCTTTTGTATTATTATTGAGTTCATTGGCCATCAGGAGATAACCATTGAACTTAGAGGATGGAGGTTGGCCAAGGCGTGTTTCATTGTCTGATACAAAGCAAGCATTGTAGTTGGATGGAATTTTGAGCCAGTTTACAAGGATGATGTCTTGTACCTCATCTTCTTCTATGAGAGGGCAGATTTTAACCCCCACCCTTTCCCACTGTGATAAGTAAGATTTTTTTTTGAAATAGGTAAAAAATGTTTTTTTGTTTGGGTTGTTAAACCAAGAATCTTAGGCTGACTCACTCCATTTTTTTTCTTTTTTTTCTTAGACAAAACTGACCCAAAACCTCACCACACCACACCACCCACCTCACCCCACCAAAACACTGGTCCATCTCCTCTTCACCCACCACCTCCTCCTCACCCACCCATTTTGGAACCCCAGGTAATCTCTCCTCGTCCTCCTTGTCATCCTCCCCATAATCAGAAGCTAACCAAATGTTCCATCCCCCTCCAGGCACCTTCAGGTCCTCAGGTAAGCTCTCCACCTCCTCCTCATCCTCCTGTTCCCTCCATCCTAGCTGACTCCTCTCTCTTGCTTGCTCATTCACCACCACCCCCCCCCCCTTGCTTGCTTGCTGGCCCCACCACGGCCCCCCCTCCTTGCTCACTTGCTCCTTCACCACCCCCCCTCCTTGCTTGCTTGCCGGCCCCACCACTGCCCCCCTCCTTGCTTGCCTGCTGGCGCCACCTTGGCCCCCCCTCTCAATCCACCGGCCCCCCCCCACCTTGCTTGCCCGGCCCACCACTGCCCTCCGCCTTGCTCACCAGCCCCACCACCCCGCAGGCCTCTCCTTGCTTGCCCGCCAGCCCCACCTCCGCCCCCCCCCCTCCTTGCTTGCCAGCCAGTGCCACCTTGTCCCCCCCCTCTTGATCCACCAGCCCCACCTTGGCCCCCCTGCCTCCTTGATTGACTGCCGGCCCCACCTTGGCCCCCCCTCCTTGCTTGCCTGCTGGCCCCACCTTGGCCCCCCCTCCTTGCTTGCCCGCTGTTGCCACCTTGGCCACCCCCTCTTTATTGCTGCAGCCCACCCCCCTCCCCCTTGCTTTGGCCCTGCCCCACCCCCCTTCCCCCCTCAGACACTGCCCCCTGTCAATGCATGCCCCCCAACGCCTGCCTGCCTGGCTGACCAACTCCCCCCCCCCCCTCCCTTTTTCCCAGGCCCAACCCCAAGCAGACCCAAAGCCAGACTTAAACCCAACCCAAAGGCCTGGTCCAATTCCCCCACACCCTGGTAAGTTTTTTTTTTCTTTTTTTTTGGGGGGGTGCTGATGTGATTTTTTATTTTTTTGGTAGTTTTTTTTTTTTTTTTGGTGATCACGTTTCTGGTGAACTTGGGATCAAGTCCAGGCTTGGTTTCATTTTTTTTATCCAATGTCTTTTCACCAATGATGTCCATATGACCAACTGTTTTTTTTTGTTTTTTTTTTCAATCCCTCAACCACTATTGGTGAATGTCCAATTTGTATCCCACCCCCCTCAAAATTTTACACAAAAAATCAAATCCCATCTTTTTCCTCAACCCAATCTAATTATAGGATTTGGAGGGAACAAGATGGAAGGAGATGGATTGAAAAACACACAGAGAGGTGGGAAGAGTAAGCCTGCTTGCCAAAAGAGGCTTTAATCCCCCTCAAAATGTTACAAAAACTATCAAATCCTGTCTTTTTCCTCACCCAAATCTAAGTATAGGATGAGAGGGAAAAAGAAGGAAGGAGATGGCTTGAAAAACACACAGAGAGGTGGGAAGAGTAGGTCTGCTCGCCAAAAGAGGATCTCTGAGTATTCCTTTTGACTTGCAGTTCCAACAGGGCAATCAAATGGACAAGTTATTGAAAACACAGATGAATATCAAGTATCTGATTGCCAATTCCTTCTTCCTGACCTGGGCTTTGGAATTGACTTCAAGCAAAAAGGTGTGGTCAAAATTATTTGGGCAGGCAATAATTACAAGCACTATACTTTTCCTGCTGTGGAGACTGCCACTCATACAAGAATGGAAATTTCAATGCAAATCAACAAAACAACTAGAAGCACTTTCAGGGACTTGAATAGTGTGAAAATATACTCCAGGAAAAAAATATTGTTAAAAAGAAAAAATATTTTTTTACTGTTGGGATTAAAAATAGTCTGAAGCATTGTTGTAATCAAAAATTATTTTTTTTTTTCTTTTCAAGTTTTTCATCATAGAAAATATATTTACAAGCCCAGAATATGAGTAATCTGCTTTAGTTCATCTACTGTTCTTCTGCTACCAATGTATGCTGCAGCCATTGACCACTTATCCTTTTTTTCTGTTGCCAGTTGTTCCCTCTCCATTTGCAGTTGCTCTTGCTGTCAATCCTTCTCCTTTTCCTCTTTTTGGAATTATAGCTCAGCCTGTTTCAACTTCCACTCAGCATCAGATTTTTGCGGATGAGCCAAACTCTTGGCTTTCTGCTTTTGAAATTCAATAGCCAGTTGAAGATTCCACTTCTCCTTTTCAAACTGATGTTTTTCAGATTCAATTGGTGATTTCACTGTGTTTCAGAGCGGAATAGGAATGAGATTTATTTTGAAAGCAAGGAGAATTCAATGGGCTTACTTGAATCTTGCTTCTCCATTATCTCCTCAAAGCCCAAAAATGTTGAACTGTTTCTCCTCTTTTGAATGCTATTGGGTTTGATTTTGATGGAATTGGAGGCCTTTTTTTCCCTTTGCAGAGGAGGTTTGTGTAAGAACATCATTTCTCTCATTTTAAGGGGATGTGCAATGCCCCATCAGGTTGAGTTTTTGACCATCCAGGAATGGATGAGGCTGTTTCTTTTGAATCTAAATCAGTCAGGATTAACTGGACAGAAGAGAAAATAACTTTTTTCCTTACTTGAGCAGATTTTGATGGCAATGGTGATATGGGAAGGACATCCTCCTCATTGGCCAAGTTCTCCAGTTCTTCCACCCCAGGAAGAGAGCAATCCAAAGAAGGAGGGGAGGGGTGCAAGGTTGGGTTTTACTCCTCAATCAATGCAGAAGTATAAGTGATTGGAGCTGATTGCATTTGAATATCCTCCTTGGCATTGGATGGGGGCCACTCATAGTTTTCTTTGGGATAACCATTGCTAGGCTGAGCATCCCCAGCCAAGTCCTCAGCATCAACTGGATTGTATTTTTGGGCATCTAAAGCAGCTAGGGGGGGTAATGTTCACCTTATTTGCAAAGATTTCATCTATTTGAAGATAAAAAGGAAAAATGGAGTCTGATTTACCAACCTTTGAGTTGATTACCTTGGCTTTGTCAGAGTTGGTGATACCAAAGCTGGTGGAGATTGACATGGAGTGGGCATTTTTGTACTTGGCTCAATAATTCTTGAATTGCTCCCTCATCTTTTTGGATGACACACCCAGCCTACCTTTTGTTTTATTCTTGAGTTCATTGGCCATCAGGAGGTAATCATTGACCTTAGAGGATTGAGGTCACCCAACATTTGTTTCATTGTTGGATCCAAAGAAAGAATTGTAGTTGGACGGAATTTTGATCCAATTTACCAGGATCATGTGATCAGCTCTCTTGAGATGACTTGAGCTTTTGGAAGCTGATGGTTGATGATTGTTGGATTTTGAGTTCCTGGTGGATGTTTTCATTGGTCCATTGTATTGTTTAGTGGACTTGCTGGGGGAGGATGGCTCAGGGGCCATTTAAAAATAGTAGGAGGGATGAAAGAATGAAGGGCTTTGATAGTGCTTAAGTGGTGAGATTAATTATTTGATGAGAGGATGACAGTGATGAAGCAAATAGAATAGGAAGAGATGAGAGTGAAAAAGTTACAAGAGGGATAAAGCAATGAGAGTTAGGATGTGATGAAAGCAATAAAGTAATGAGAGTGATGAAGTGATGAGGATAGTGATGAAGAGATGAAGAGCAATCAATTAAATTTTTTCCAATGAGGTCAGAGTTAGAAGGAGGTGGGAAGCCAGAGGTGGATGACGTGGAAAGGTGGTGGAAGCCTTTAAATACTTTATTTGAAAAAACATACTTATTTCCAGGTAACTCTGACATTTCTGATGTGAAATAAGTGGGGTTTTTGATTTTTAATGGAAGGTTTGAAATTTTTGATTTGGTTTGAAACCTGCCATTAAAAAATGGCGGGTTTTCTTAAATCTGATATGCCCTAATAATGAGTGATGGGATGTGTTTGGATTTTAAAATGTGGAGGTGTTAATGGCTTTTTTGCGTGCCAGGAATGATGCATGAATTTTGATGCATACACAGCAGATTTGATGTTTCAAACATTCAATTCTCATGAAAGAAAACATTTTTAAATACACAAGTTATTTGTTAAGTGTATTTCAGATAATTGCCATTGATTTGCAGTTTTGGTCAAAATAAAAATGGAAGTTTTCTGATGATGGGTTTGCTAACTTTGCTAAACCCTAATTTTCCTCCCTATTCTCACTCTTTAATCATTCTCAATATCTTTCTTATTAATCATCCACCAGTTTCAATATTTTAATTCAAAATCCCTTCAATAAAATACTTCACCATTCTCAATCTCTGAAATTAACAACATCCCTTCAATAAGGTCCTTATTTTCAGATTCAATTAATTGGATTTTTGAAATAAATTAAAAAATACCATCTCCATCTCCAGGATAGAACCTTATCATCAAACCTCCTGTGAAATCTCCCTTTTTCTTTTTCCTTGTCCAATATCATGTCTAACTCTTGTCTATCACTCAAAATATTTATCCTGAGTAAGATATATCATTGTTTTCTTTTGTCTATCCTACAATTCAATTATTTATAAAAGTTCATTATAGATCACTGGTCTTTGAGTAAATTTATTTTCATATCAAATTCACAAAAACCCTTCAATCACCAGCAAAACTTTAACAATCAATTGAACATTTCCTCTTCCATTCTATTGATATTAATCAATCCTTACTTTCAATATCCTCAGAATTGAGCCAAAAAATTTGACATCATTCAATTAAATTTTACCCATAAGTAGAACCTCAATAGGGGGTATCAAAGTTAACCAAACCCGCCATTTTTTAATGGCGGGTTTCAACCCAAATCCGCAATTTCAAACCCGCCATTAAAAATCAAAAAAACCCACTTATTTCAGATCAGACGTGTCAAAGTTAACCTGAAATAAGTGGGTTTTTTCAAATAAAGTATTTAAATGCTTCCACCACCTGTCCGCGTCATACACCCCTGTCTTCCCACCTCCTTCTACCTCCAACCTCATTGGAAAATTTTTTACCCCCACCCTCATCATAAAATTGATTGACCACTCTCATCACTTTATCACTCTCATCACTTGATCACTCTCATCCACTTCATCGCTCTCAAAACTTCATCACTCTCATCACTTAACCGCTCTCATCACTTGATCACTCTCATCCACTTTATCGCTTTCAAAACTTCATCACTCTCATCACTTTACCGCTCTCATCACTTGATCACTCTCATCCACTTTATCGCTCTCAAAACTTCACCACTCTCATCACTTTATTGCTCTCATCACTTGCGTAGCCCGAACTCTTTCAAATGGCCCCTCAGCAAACCTCCACCCACAAGTCCAACACACCCAAGAGAACATTGCCAAGGAACTCCACAACAAACAATCCTCCCCCATCAGCTTCCAAGGGCTCAAGTCAGCTCAAGAGAGCTGATCACATCATCCTGGTAAACTGGCTGAAAATTCCCTCTAACTATGATGCCTGCTTTGGATCCAACAACAAAACACGTGTTGGCCGACCTCAATCCTCTCAGGTAAATGGTTATCTCCTGATGGCCAATGAGCTCAAGAACAAAACAAAAGGTAGGCTGGATCTGTCATCCAAACAGATGAGGGAGAGGTTCAAAAACTATTGAGCCAAGTACAAAAAGGCCCACTCCATGTCTATCTCCACTGGCTTTGGTATCACTGACTTGGACAAAGCCAAAGGAATCAACTCGGTGGTTGATAAGTTGGACTCCATTTGTCCTTTTTATATTCAAATGGATGAAATCTTTGGAAAGAAGGCCAACATCACCCCCCTAGCTACTTTTGATGCCCAACAATCCGATTCCGTTGATGCCAAGGACTTGGCTGGGGATGCTCAGCCTACCAACGGGGACCTTGATCAAACCTTGGCCTTGGAGTGGCCCCCATCTGATGACGAGGAGGATATTCAAACACAATCGGCTCCAATCACTTCTACTTTGGTATTGATTGATCAGTCAATCCCGACCTTGGAACCCTCCCTTCCTTCTTTTGATTGCTCTCTTCCTGGGGCAGAACAACTGGAGAACTTGCCCAATGAGGAGGATGTTATTCCTGGATCACTGTTGCCATCAACATTGGCTCAAGTAAGGAACTAAATTGTTTTCGAATCTGTCTGGTTGCTCCTGACGGATTTACATTGTAAAAAAACAGGCTCATCCATTTTTGATTGGCCGAAAACTCAAGCCAATGGGGCCTCCCACATTGCCTTCAAATACTAGTGAGGACTTTCAGACTCAAACCTCCTCTGCCAAGGGTAAGCAAAAGGCTTCCAATTCCATCAATGTCAACCCAAAAAGTCATCAAAAGAGGAGAAACACTTCCAGTTTTTCGGGCTTTGAAGAAATCATGGAGAAGCGAGATTCATGTAAGTTGATTGATTCAATATCCTTGCTTTCAAAATCATGCTCATTGCCATTCCCCTCCAAAAAACAGTGAAATCACAAATTGAATCAGATAAACTTCAGTTTGAAAAGCAAAAGTGGGTTTGCCAACTGGCCATGGATGGTCAAAAGCAGCAAGCCAAGACTTTGGCTAATCAACAAAAATTGGATTCTGAGTGGAGGTTGAAACAAGCTGAGCTAGAGTTTCAAAAAGAGGAAAAGGAGAAGGATCGGCAGCAAGTGCAACTGGAAAAGGAGAGGGAACAACGGGCAAACAAAAAAAGGATAAGGTATCAGTAGCTTTGGCTTGCATTGGCAGTGGTAGATTGGTAGAAGAAATACAGCAGATTACTCAAATGCTGGGCTTGTAAATATATTTGCATGGATGAAAGAAAAACAAATTATTTTTTACTACAACAACGTTTGAGAGCATTCTTAACCCCACCAATATACAAATCTTTTTTGTTTTTATTGATATTTTTTTCTCTAGAGTAAATTTGGCCTTTTTTCATTTCCCTACAAGTGCTCTGAGTTTTTTTATTAATTTGGAGTGACATGGCCATTCTGGTATGGGTTGCTGTGTCCACAGCTGGAAAGGTACAGTGCTTGTACTTGTTAGCCGCCCAAACCATTTTGACTATACCTTTTTGCTTGAAATAAATTCCAAAGCCAAGGTCAGGAAAAACAAATTGACTGTCCAAAACTTGATATTCATCCTTATCTTCAATAAGTCAACCATTTGATTTTTTGGTTGGGACCACAAGTAAAAAGGAATAGCCCGAGATGTTGCCTTTGTCAATATGAGGAGAATTGTAAAAAGAATCCAAGGTGAAAGTGAGGTGTGGGGAGCAATCAAAAGGTGTAGGCTTGGAACCAAATTCCAACAAAGAGAAAGAGGGGATGTTGCTGTCCTTCATGGTATCACGGTTTGATTCAAAGGCAAGTTTGGCCAAATTACAAAACATTTGTCCTAAAATTTGGGATCCTTTGTCGTCCTTCAAGTTGAGGACAGCGTACTCTTGAGGAGAAGATCTAATGGATGATTTCTTCACATAACGTCCAAATAACTCCAAAGGGTTCATCAATTTTTGCCAACCAATTGCCCACATTTTTCCACCCCAAGATCTTGAGGGACCAACCGGGTTGACAAATTTTTTTGAACTGTGAAGGAATGTTGTCACAAAGTTGATATCTTTCTTATCTTGCTCAGATAGTCGATCCAAAGGCACAAATTCAATGAAGGCAACGAGAGCATGGTGATCAGATTGGTCGAGAACAATAATTTTTCCATGGTGGAAGAAGTGGAAAGCCCCAATTGTCTGTTTTGCTTGCTTAAATTCTTCCTGGGTGGGTTTTCAAGGGTTGTTTTTCTTTTCAGCCATGATAGCAGGGTACAGATCCAAAGGGCATAGCTTTTGTCTAGACCAGGCAAACTTTTCCTTGATCAAGTCGTCAGTCACTTCCAAAGAAATTTCCGAATCCCTCATTTGAGCCCTCCTTTTTCTACGATTCCTCTGCTTGCCACCTCTCTTTATGTTTTTCATACCATCTCCTTCCATCTTTCTCCCTCCCAGGCACTTGCTGCACCCAAGGTGAGGATCAAGGTGAAATTTGAATGGATGTATAACATTTTGAGTTTGGTAGGCATTTAAGGAATTGATATCAAAAAAGGGGTTGGACAAACAAAAAGACCGGTCAAACAAATAAAAAAAAAATTTCAGCAACCTTCTCATTATGGAAACGGTGGGATTAAAAAAATAAAAAAGAGATGAAAATCAATGATTCCTCTGCTTGCCACCTCTCTTTATGTTTTTCATACCATCTCCTTCCATCTTTCTCCCTCCCAGGCACTTGCTGCACCCGAGGTGAGGATCAAGGTGAAATTTGGATGGATGTATAACATTTTGAGTTTGGTGGCCAGTGAAGGAATTGATAGATATCAAAAGAATAGAATTAGATGGGGAGGAGTGGTAATGATGAGGAGTCGCAGCCGGCATCATACTAGGCAAACCAGACTGTCCCAGGACGTAGCTTGGTTGGCGTAAGACTTGAGAGAATGTGTTCTGGCCGAGATCGAAAACCTAAAAAAAAAAAAAAAAAAAAAAAAAAAAAAAAAAAAAAAAAAACGGGGAATTCAGTTCCTGTACCCTACAAAAACCCTGCATCGATTGGCCCAAACAATTGGCCAATCAATCGCGAATCAATCACTCGATTGATTGCCAATCAATTGGGCAATTGATTGCCAATCGATTGCGAACCGATCGAGCAATTGATTGCCGATTGATTGCCCAATTGATTTGCAATCAATTGGCAATCGATTGCTCAATCAATTGCCGATTGATTGCCCAATCAATTTTGAATTGATCAAGCGATTGATTGCAAATCAATTCGCAATCAATCAGGCAATCGAGCAATTGATTGCGAATCGATCGAGCAATCGATTTGCAATTGATCGAGCAATCGATGGCCGATCAATTGCAAATCAATTGAGCGATCGATGAGAGGAGAAATTGGAGGAGGGGAGGGGCTCACCTTGAGGGATTGACCAAGGGATCCAGGGGGGGACTACAGGTTGAATGATCAAAGGATCAGCAACTGGTGAGGGGAAGGAAGAGGAAGAGCGTGGAGGGGGCTTACCGGGATTAGGAGGAGGGGATTCAGTGAGTGAGGTGAGATGAGGTGGTGGTGATGAGTGAGGTGGTTTGGTGAGGAGGAGGCAGGGTTTGACTGGTGAGTGAGTGGGGTGGATCCAGGGGGGGACTACAGGTTGAATGATCAAAGGATCAGCAACTGGTGAGGGGAAGGAAGAGGAAGAGCGTGGAGGGGGCTTACCAGGATTAGGAGGAGGGGATTCAGTGAGTGAGGTGAGATGAGGTGGTGGTGGTGAGTAAGGTGGTGGTGATGAGTGAGGTGGTTTGGTGAGGAGGAGGCAGGGTTTGACTGGTGAGTGAGTGGGGTGAGGTTGAAGGGGTTGTGTGGGGCAAGGGGGAGGGGGGTGGCATTTGGTGAGTGGCAGGGTTTGAGGTGGAGGTGTTTTTGGATTCAAGTCCACTAACAAAAAAAATAAAAAAAAACAGCCTATGAATCTTGGGTGAACAACCAAAACCAAAAAAATACGGTGAAGGGAATTTTTACCAATTTCAAAATCAAAAATTACTCATCAAAGCGAGCAAGGGTGAGAGGAAGAATCCGCTCTCTCATAGAAGAAGATGAGGGACCAGATGAGACAGGGATGACTTGAGGCGGATCAGGAATATCATCTTGGAATATTTTGTCCCATTCATCTTTGATGTCGGCCAAAAGGTTGTGAAGGATTACACAAGTGATAATCCAGTTGATGAGGAACCTCATATCTTTGGAACATTGGAGCTGGTTTTGCATCTCCCGTAAGCTGGCCCATCTTCATTTCAGAATTCCTATGGCATGCTCAATCCGAACTCGTGATTGGGCAAGATGATAGTTGAAATCGGTTTTTCCTTGATCATTGGACAAAACATTCCGGTATGTTGGAACTACATATTTCCAACTAGCATAAGCCAAATCGGCCAGAAGGTATTGATCTTGGTCAAAGTAGATCTCTGGTTGTTGGGCAATCCGCATCCAATTGAAAACATATGAATCATGACAAGAACCTGGAAGGCCAGCATGGAGGGAGATGAACTTCTTGTTGTTATTGCAAATAAGTTGTAGTTCCACAGAGTATCTAAACAAAGAGATGGAACATATTTGGTCAGTGTGTGATCCAAAGTTTTATCATAGCAATTGGAAAAGAAATGAATCAATTGCCTTTTTTTACAATCAAAATAGTGGTTGCCATCTAGGTTGGGTTTTTGACTCAAGGGGATGGTGGTTCCATCAACAAAACCAATGCAACCAGGAAAGCCTTCTGTCTCCATTACATGAGATATCTCCTTGCGTTCTTCTTTGGTTGGCCATGAAAGGACAGAGCGACGGAAAGATAGGATAGCAATCATGACTCTTTTGGTGTATAAGTCAATGCTTCCGTAACTGACTGAGAATAGATTTTCCAATCGATGGATTGCTGCTCCATTTCCATTTGACCCCAATCTACAAAGAGCAACGGCAAGTTGGATGGCTGGATCACTTTGAGGATTGCAAGAATTGTTCTGGAAGATGTGGTGGTCTTCAATCATCGCCAAAAGTTTCATGAAAGAAGGCAAAAAAGTTTGGAACAGTTGCTGGAAGCTTAAGTCAGGGATGAGATGAAGCTTTTGCCTTTCATACATAGGGTTATGGAGAGTGTGTATTCTTGGAACCATGTATTGCTTTGCCAACAGAGAATTCAAAGCTAACCAAGTTGATTCCAAATCGGAGTCTGAATCAGAGTCTGAATGGGAGTCAAACAGTAGCAAAAGTTCAGTCAGCTTTTTTGCTTTTTCAACTTGCTGGCGGGATGTTTGATTGGACATGTTGAGAAAGGTGGTGAGTGATGTGGGGTGATGAGATGATGATGGGATTTGTGTGAAGATGGGTATGTGAAGGTATGTGAAAAACAATAGAGATGTGTGTGATGCAATGGATATGGGACTGGTATGGATTTGCTGATGTGGATGGGTGTTTTTGATGTGATGGATGGTGGATGGATGATGATGCATAAATGGGGGGTTTAATGGCGTGTTTGATGATTGAAATCGGCCATTTTCATGAAACACGCCATTTTGAAATACACCAGTTAGGGGGTATGTGTATTTCAGAAACCCGCCATTAAAAATGGCGGGTTTTGTCAAAAAAAATGGCGGGTTTCTAATGGCGGGTTTGCTAACTTTGATACGCCCTAATATGTTATTCATGTTCACCTTATTATTTTTAATAAAAAAAATTATTTGTGTGATCATTGGATTCATTTTTTACTGTTGCATTGATTATCCACTCATGGCCATTCAAAGACTTAGCATCACTTCACAATCATGCATCAACAACATAGATTTCCACATAGAATCAATCATGTACATTTTTCTTCTCTAAATAAATAATTTCCTTAGTATTTTTTTCTTAAATCAATCAATGCCTGACTTTTCCCTAAAAGCATATTTTTTATCCCTGTTTTTAGGTCTTCTTCATTCATTCAATTTAATACATAAATTTTTTTTCTGCATTCAATTCTGAAATTGGACTTTTTCAGGTTTCCTTTTCAATTGATCAACTCTCAACTCAACCTGGAACCTATCTTTGAATTTCTCAAGTCAAAATCCAAACTAAAAACCTCTTCAAAATCCATACACATCTTTTTTGTGCTGTTTATATCTGCATCCAATCAATCTTATACTATCTCCAACTATTTTGGGTGGATTTTTGATAAGGGTCTCTTGAAAGAATTTTGGATTGAACCAATAAATTCATTTTTGTCCTGTGATTCAATATTATTTTATACCTAAAAATAGTTCAAAAAAACAATTTCACACACCTTAGTAAGTACTGGGCACCCCAAGATAAAAATAATTCTATAGAAATAAAATTCCTATTCTACCAGGGATAAAGCACCCCAAATTGATTTTGTTCCTTTTGTAACTTTACAGATCAATAAATTTTTAATTTATAAACATCATCAAAGCCCAATCCTGCAAGGAGGAAACAAGAAAACCATATACAGCCCTGGTCCTTTCTATTTCATGCCAAAAAACTGAATCAAAATATAAGTAGTGATTTTTACAAACCAATATTCCTTCTATTATTAATGGAATGTTTATCCTTTTGATCCAGTTCACTGAACCAATATAAATGATTCTTTGTTTTCAGTATCAATATAAACCTTTGCAAAATCTGGAAGTTTGAAAAAAATCATCATAGGCATGGTTTTAAAAAAATATTATCTGATTTTCAGCTCTGCCATCAGTTAATCTCCCAGATCTATGTTTTTATTGATCTCAATTTAAGGATTTTGGGTGAGATTGTAGTTTCAAAAGATTAGATTCTTTCAAAATCATCTTGATCTTCTCTATGTAGGTTTAAAGTGTATTTTTTCTGTTCATAAATCAAGAAAAATAACAAACCCCCCCCCCCCGCCAAAAAAGAAAAAAACAAAACAAAAAAACAAAAAAAACAAAAAAAACAAAAAAAACAAAAACAAAAAACAAAAAACAAACCCAGAAAAAAAGAAACCCAAAAAAAACCAAAACCAAAACCAAAACCAAAAAAAAACCAAAAAAAACCAAAAAAAAAAACAAAAAAAAAAAACCAACAAAAAAAAACCAAAAAAAAAAACCAAAAAAAAACCAAAAAAAAAAAATTCTGCTCAAAAATCAAAAATCAAATTGATATCAGGTATTCTATGAAATAAGTTTATCAACCACCAATCAGCCTTGTTATCTGAGTTTTTCCCTCCAATAGATGTGGTTCTGATCCAAGATCTCATCCTAATTTTTCAACTTCAAGTTGCATAAGTGTATGCACTCTTCTATGGGAAATCCGTTAAAGATAAAATGCTGAAAAGAATATATTTCAGGATAAGACTTGAGACAAAAATGATAATTAGATAACAGCCAAGATGATGTTATGAATTTCACCTGAAAAGACCAGAAACACAGGACAGTGAACAGACTGACAATTTCAACACTACAACCTTTGACAAACCACTTCTGAGGAGAACAAGATAGCGTGAGATTAGAACACAGGGACAGGAAACTTTGAGATGGATAGAATGGAAAAACTTACCTGATTCAAAACCCATGAATTCCAGATCACCTGGTTGTTCAGGTGATTATTCTGGAAGCCAAGGATCTGGATTAGGCTCACTAGATAGCTTGGCAAGAGGCCTTAAAGTATGGAGTCTCTAAACCCACAGTGCAGGAGGCGCACTGCTCAGACTTGACTTAGAGGCACGGGCGTATAGTTGTGATAAAAAGAATTAATGAAAGAGTATGAAATTAAATGAAAGATGTTAAATGAAGGACAGAAACATGTTCAGCAGATTACCTCAAAAATCTCAACAAAATCACAATTCTCAAATCAGTTGATTCTGTTATAACTATGGCCAGCAATTAGCTTAGGCAAATGAGCATTATTTAAAGCAAAAGAAATTCTGGACACCTTGTGTCAATAATTGCTTGATGGGCTCTCACAATGGGGCAATATGTTGGATGATATTGTTGATGAATTTGATTGGATGAGGAATAGATTATGGAAAACAGCAGGGAGAAGAGTTTCTTAAGTACAAAAGATTGTCCTCTTGTGAGCCCATGATACAACAACCCAAAAGGAAAATTTTCCGCCCCAAAAGAGCTCTACAGGCTCTACAGACCTTGTTACTTGGTTTGGACTACATCAGCCCACATGGCGTCAGTCCCTGAACCCTTACAACCAGCCTATTCCGGTCCATTCTGGTGTTTCCACCGTTACGGGGCTGAAACAGCTCCTTTGCTGTTCAATCCCCTTGCTGGTTTTCCGTTACAACCAGCCCAGTTACTCTTATTTCCTTACTTACGGGCTGGTTGCCTCATGCAGCCAGCCCCTGGCCCCACATATGGGCCAGGTGGGACCCAGGACTCACCTGGGTCCGGTCTCAACCTTACTTGAGAGGGGTGTAACCAGCGGACATGCCGCCCCCCCCCCCCTCTTTCTCCCAAATCCCTGGTGGGGGCGGTCAAATCCCCTCACCAGGGGCCCTGGGGGTCAATACCCCCAGGGTGTTGTCAAGAATAGTGGGATGGGGGTGGTCAGATCCCCTCAGCCCGTTGCTCCTCCCCCTTGGTAAAGGGGGGGGAGAGCGCCCCTCTTGTCTTGCTTTGCTGGTGAAAGGGTGATCAGATCCTCCCCATTGCCCATTGCTCTCTCTGCCGCTGGCATTTTCATCCCCTGGGCAAGGGGATGATGAAATCCCCCCTGCACTGACCAACCGCCTTGTTGTGGCCAGTCGCTGGCTGGTTCAACCCAGCCAGCCACCTCCTCCCCCTTGCAATGGCAAGCAAGGGGAGGGGGAGGGAGCTGGGGCTGCTGGCCCTTGCTCCTGCGGCAGTGGCCACTGTTTGCGACTTGCTGGGCCCGCACGGCGTTGCACTGCGCAGGATCCTTTGGCCACCACAACAGCCCCGCATGGGCCAAACCAAGGGATACAAGCGGCCCCAAGCAGGCTGCAACACAGGCAGTGGCCCCAATGGGCCACCCCAAGCCCAAAACCTGAGACAAACACACTTTGGCAGCCAGCCCATCTGGCCAAGTATGTCCAAAATAAACCTTGGTCCCAATCATGCCCATACAAGCCCATCTGGCTGTATTTGCCCATATCCCCCACCGGTCCCGTTAGGGCCCCTGTACCAATAGGCCTGTTTCACGCATTTTGAGGCCAGTTTCCCCAAATCCGTGACATCAAAACGGGCCTATATGGTCTGTGTGTGTGTCCAATGGGCCGCAGAGGCCCACATGTGCATCCCATTTGGATTACACTTATATGTAGCACACGCGTAAGTGCATATGTATTTTAACAGATTCAAGTTACTCCTCAAATTTCTTTAGTTGCCTAAATTCAAATGCATTGGATTTGATACTTCAAGCACTCTAAGACTTTCTAGTACACACTTGAGGAGTGGAAAGTGAATCAATTTTTTTTAAAAAAATCTGTGTAGAACTTGACTCAACCATCTCAGATCCTCAATCAAATAAGCTCAAATGTGGAATAATAAGGATAAGCAGAACCAAGAAGGTCCTCTGGAAGAGAACCAGAAGGAGGAAATAAAAATGGAAGTCAGGAGGAGGATAATGAAACCTGTAAAGGGTGATTTCCTAATAATAATAGTTATCATTTTTCTCAAATAAACAAACAACAGTAGGAGTAGTTTGTTTGCAAAATTTTTGCAACCTTCTTGATTGGGTCTATGGATTAAAACTTTCTGACATCTTGCATCAAGTTTGATTGGGCTTTTTTGTTGAATTTGAACCATCCAATTCCATTGTAATCAAGTCTCTGGATGATCCCATGGGTATGTTTGGAGTCTATTGAGTGAAGCACATCACATTTTGAATGCATTCAAGTCTTTTCTTTGTTGACTGATGGCCAATGTTGTTTCTTTTTCCAAACACTACCAATAAAAAATCCCACTTCTCAAAATATTTAGTATTTGGGCTTTTTCAAGTTATGCTTCCACTCCAAACGGTATGCAGTGCTGGGAGATTTTCTCTTGCAGCTAAGGATGTACTACTTTTTTTTTTTCGGTATTTCTTTTTTTTTGTTTAAAAAAAACATTTACACTGGATGACGAAGTAAGAAGAATTCAAACAGAGGGATGTATACAACTTGTCATTTTTCTTGAAAAAAAGGAAGCAGGGTATAAGGCACTCCAAGTCTTTAATTTGCCCCATTGAAACTATTGACCTGCGTATAAGTCATGCTCGACGCTTAAACTTAAGGCCTCAACACTCCAGACAAACATGTACTTTTATTACTCTTCAAACAAACAAAAATAAAAAATAAAAAACAGAATAACTGCACATATTCAAGTTCCCTTTTTTAAGCGTTTCTCCCCCAACTAACCGAAGATCAACCATGCAGGGGCAATCAGCGGGTAATCTGGAAGGATCAAAGATCGGGAGATTTACCGGATAAGTCATTTGTCTCCCAGGGGAAGGATGGATGAACTCACCAAATAAGCAGATCATGAGAAAAGGAAACGATAAAGAAAGCAACCCAAATTTTTAGTCTTCATCGTCTTCTTCAAACCTAAAGTATTCGTGACCTTCTTCCAATCGATCGGACCATACGTTCGATAGTTCAGGATTGTTTGCGCCGAACTGAGTATTTGAAGATGATAACAAGCCTTCTTGATCTTCGTCTTGGTCTGACGATAGATCTGGATCGCCCCAACCGGAGCCTCCTGCTCCTAATGGTTCGTAAAGGCTAGATAGTTCAAGTTTGTGTCGATACTTTCGATGTAAGGATCTCGAGATGTGATAACCAGCTAGGCAACCCAGCTCATTCGCTAGTAAATCACCCCACTACCAAGATACGTGTCGTGTCGGACAAACACATTCCGATGATTTTTTGCAGTAAAAATTATATCACCTCATCAGAAGACTCATTCAAACAAAGTCGACATCATGAAGATGAAGATCTACTCACTGAAAAAACCTTCCAAGGCAGGAATAACTGAATGAATTCACTACCGAATCCGCCCAAAAAGAAGCAAAAAAACCCCGTGAGGATTTCGTTGAAGTAATTCCAGTACCAAATCACTCTTAATGAGTCATCTAAATCCGGTATTGAATAAAATAGACCGGTGATCAATGCGACTACATTTTTGAAGTAGATCCGGTCCATCGTGTTTTATTGCACATTTGTCATAGATGAAAATTCCCGGGGGAAAGGGGGGGGCAATAATGATGCCAGGCCAATGTATTTCAGTCTTGTGACCCTAGCATCAACTCAGGAAAAAAACCAAAAACCGCGTTCTGTACGCTTTCGGACACCGAGGATGAGAGGAAGTGCTACTGACACCCTAAGAAATGAAAGAGCTATATTTTCCAAGAAAGCATACCATGGAGGGAATGTGAATCGGATTAGGGCGATAGGATTAAAGGCCTAGTCAATGAAGGAGTCACGCCTGAAAACTCAAACTGCAAAAAAAAAAGTAGAAGAGGTGGGAGATTGACTTTTTTGGGGACCGGGATGGCTGATTGAACGGTTCGACTGAATCCGACGATTGCCAAGAAAATTAAAGTGATTAGGGTAAATAAACAAAAAGCCTGCGAGGAAGAGATCACGAGGTGTGATTTGTAACACAGGGGAAGGAGAAATCATTCGATAAGCGGCAGAACAGTTAAATCCGATAGCTTTGATGAGTCGAAAGATTTCTCTTTTCTTGAATGCTATTCTCGTTTCTAGATTTTGGAGATCAACAGGTTTAAATAATTGAAAAAAGACGCAAGATAAAAACTAATTCGACTGACTGACGGGTCTAATCTTAATAGGAAATTTCGCGGGGTCGTTGTGATGATGAATGGTACCTGAAATACGAAGAAGATGGCTGAAGGATTCCTTAGAAATCCTCAATCTATGAGATCCCATAACCCATCTGTGAAAGAAATTCTTAAACTTGAAGCCTAGCTTCCTAGATGAGGATAGATGGCGTGACAAATGTTTCGTATTATGCGTGGTTCTTCGCGGCGTAGGAGTTGAATCCAAGGGATTTGAGGAAGGGCTTGGATCGATTTGATGGTGTGTCATGGGATTATCTGAATATGGCATCAATTTGTTGCCAGAGAAGGGCATCCTCTCTCATTAACCTCTTCGATTACGATCGCGAAGTTACCCTAAGCCTGAGCGATTCTCGAGAAGTCAACTTGACGATGAGCACTCGGTCGATGGATGAAGAAAACAAGTATGGGAGTACTGGGTTCGATCAACGATTTGAAAGGAAGTCCAAGTTCGAGCCTTCCATTGTAGTTCGAGCCCTTCCTCTGTCTTTGTCCTCCTCGTCTTCCTTTGGTCTCGCGATGGAATGTCTGGTGGCCGAAAATGACGGAGAACCAAGAATCAGGCCGAAGGTACGGGGGTTGACTCGGTCGCGCTTGGGGACCCAGACTGCCGACACCGGGGGACCGGAGGGGATTGAGAACATCTGCATCAAAGGTATTATTCAATCAACAGTCAAAGTAGGCAAAATTCACATTCAACTGGTGAGTGTTTTAATTTTTAAAATGCTTCAGTCTTGAATCAAAGTTTCAGTATTATGAGTTCTTCTACATTCTAAATGATTTTAAGCAAATAGAATGCTTTTTAGTTAAGTCTCAGGGGAATTCCAAATAGGGTGTATCAAAGTTAAGCAAACCCACCATTTTTTAATGGCGGGTTTCAACCAAAATCTACCATTTCAGACCCACCATTATAAATCAAAAAAACCCACTGAGTTCAGATCAGACGTGTCAAAGTTAACATGAAATAAGTGGGTTTTTTCAAGTTTATACAAAGGCCCTACCCAGCTCAACCATGTGTTATTCCACATCATCACCCCTGGTTTCAACCTCCAACCTCATTGGATAAATTTGATTTTCATTGCTCTCATCAATTCATCAATTTCATCTCTTTCTATCCTCTTTGCTTCATTACTCTCCTCCCCTCATCACTTCATCACTCCCACCTTGCTTCATCACTCTCATCACTTTATTGCTTTCATCACATCCATCCTCTCATCACTTCATTTCTTCATCCCTTCATCACTTCATCCCCCCTTTAATAACATCCTAACTCTCATTGTTTCATTGCTTCATCCCTTCATCCCTGCTTTCATCACATTGCTTCATCACTTTTTTGATTCATCCCTTCATCCCTCTTACTCTTTTTAAATGGCGCCTCAGCAAACCTCCCCCTGCAAGTCCACTCAACCAAAGCAAACATCCCCCAGGAACTCAACATCCAACAATCCCCCCCATCAGCTTCCAAAACCTCAATTCAGCTCAAGAGAGCTGATCACATCATCTTTGTAAACCGGCTCAAAATTCCATCCAACTATGATGCTTGCTTTGGATTGGACAATGAAACACAAGTTGGCTGACCTCCATCCTCTAAGGTTAATGGTTATCTCCTGATGGTCAATGAACTAACAAATAAAACCAAAGGCAGGCTTGATCTTTCATCCAAACAGATGCAGGAACAATTCAAGAACTATCAATCCAAACATTGCCCCTTTAATCAATGCTGACAAGCCCCATTCTGTCCCTGTCTCTGTATGTTTCCCAAATCATCTCCTCCCATCCATATACTACGTCATTTGGGGTGAGGATCAAGAATGGATTCAATTCTTCACATAAACCTTTGAGGGTTGCAAGCCCTATTCTTTCCACATCTCCGTATGTTTCTCGAATCATATCCTCCCATCTTATTTCCTCCCAACCGTATACTTTGATTGGGGCAAGGATCAATAATGAATTTAATTCATTTTATGACTTTTTGAAGGTTGCAAGCCGTATTCTTTCCACATCTCTGTATGTTTTTCAAATCATCTCCTCCCATCTTGCTCCCTCCCAAGTGTATACTTTGATTGGGGTGAGGATCAATATGGAGTTCAATTTTTTGTATAAAATTTTGAGGACAGTGGTAGATTCATAAGCCAAAATTTAGTTGCACACTATGGGATCTGAACCCATGAACTCAACATTGGTGAGTGATGCTTTAACCACTAAGCCAAATGTGCCATTGCCAGATGGGCCAATGTGCCTGTCCAAATGCTCAGCCTCATCATCCTATTACTGCTTTCTCACAATGATCATTGCAGCTCATCATATAATCATCACACACTTGAATCAATACCCCATGGAAATAAATTGCTTGAATTATTTCAAATCAATCAAGCAATCAATTGCCAAACAATTTCTCACTAAATTCGTGATTGATGGAGAGATCAATTGGCAATTGATTAGTCAATCACTGAATCAATTGGCAATTCATTGCTCAATTTATTGGCAACTGATTCACAATCTATTTGCAATCAATTCATGATTGATTGCTTAATTGATTTGCAATTTATTTGTCAATCAATTTTCAATTGATTGCTTGATTGATTGGCAATTTATCCCTTGACTGATTTGCAATTGATTTGCAATCAATTTTGCAATTGATTTGCAATCAATTTTGCAATTGATTTGCAATCAATTTTGCAATTGATTTGCAATCAATTTTGCAATTGATTTGCAATCAATTTTGCAATTGATTTGCAATCAATTTTGCAATTGATTTGCAATCAATTTTGCAATTGATTTGCAATCAATTTTGCAATTGATTTGCAATCAATTTTGCAATTGATTTGCAATCAATTTTGCAATTGATTTGCAATCAATTTTGCAATTGATTTGCAATCAATTTTGCAATTGATTTGCAATCAATTTTGCAATTGATTTGCAATCAATTTTGCAATTGATTTGCAATCAATTTTGCAATTGATTTGCAATCAATTTTGCAATTGATTTGCAATCAATTTTGCAATTGATTTGCAATCAATTTTGCAATTGATTTGCAATCAATTTTGCAATTGATTTGCAATCAATTTTGAAATTGATTTGCAATCAATTTTGAAATTGATTTGCAATCAATTTTGCAATTGATTTGCAATCAATTTGAAATTGATTTGCAATCAATTTTGAAATTGATTTGCAATCAATTTTGAAATTGATTTGCAATCAATTTTGAAATTGATTTGCAATCAATTTTGAAATTGATTTGCAATCAATTTTGAAATTGATTTGCAATCAATTTTGAAATTGATTTGCAATCAATTTTGAAATTGATTTGCAATCAATTTTGAAATTGATTTGCAATCAATTTTGAAATTGATTTGCAATCAATTTTGCAATTGATTTGCAATCAATTTTGAAATTGATTTGCAATCAATTTTGAAATTGATTTGCAATCAATTTTGAAATTGATTTGCAATCAATTTTGAAATTGATTTGCAATCAATTTTGAAATTGATTTGCAATCAATTTTGAAATTGATTTGCAATCAATTTTGAAATTGATTTGCAATCAATTTTGAAATTGATTTGCAATCAATTTTGAAATTGATTTGCAATCAATTTTGAAATTGATTTGCAATCAATTTTGAAATTGATTTGCAATCAATTTTGAAATTGATTTGCAATCAATTTTGAAATTGATTTGCAATCAATTTTGAAATTGATTTGCAATCAATTTTGAAATTGATTTGCAATCAATTTTGAAATTGATTTGCAATCAATTTTGAAATTGATTTGCAATCAATTTTGAAATTGATTTGCAATCAATTTTGAAATTGATTTGCAATCAATTTTGAAATTGATTTGCAATCAATTTTGAAATTGATTTGCAATCAATTTTGAAATTGATTTGCAATCAATTTTGCAATTGATTTGCAATCAATTTTGCAATTGATTTGCAATCAATTTTGCAATTGATTTGCAATCAATTTTGCAATTAATTTGCAATCAATTTTGCAATTGATTTGCAATCAATTTTGCAATTGATTTGCAATCAATTTTGCAATTGATTTGCAATCAATTGAGAGATCAATTTGCAACCGTTTGGGAGGGAGGGAGGGGAAGGGTGAGAATGAGGAGGGGGGAAGCTTACCTGGAAGATTGAGAGAGGAGGTGGGGGGGGCACGTAGAGTTTGAATGATCAAAGGATCAGCAACCAATGAGGGGCAGGAAGGAGATGAGGATGAGGAGGAGGGGGGGCTTACTGTTAGTTACAGACTCTGCAAGCCCAGCATGCGCACACAGCGCACCAACCACGGCAGCCTTCCAGGACAAGTAACCACACCTACCGCCTCTCAGCTCCAGAAGGAACAACCCACCTTGCACCGTCAAGTTGTCCAACCTCCCCCTGTCCCAACTCATCCTCCCATCCACAGGCCACCCTCAAGGTCAAGCCCTACCCTACCAGCAAACAACCCTCAACTTGAGTTGCAACCTCAAGGAGGATCAAAGAAAAACCCCAGCAGAGCCCTCACGTTCAGTCTGACACCACCTCCTATCCAAAACTATCAACTTGAGCTTGCCTGCTTGTCATTGAGTGCAGGTAATGACCGCTGTCTTCAGTTAACTCTTGTCTTGTTTCTTTTCAGTCCTCAATTTCCATCACTCACATCATTTTGTGCTATTCACTTGTTTTTAGTTGTACTGCTACAAGAGTTATATGTGTGTGATGAAATAAAGAGTCTTGATTGAATTTATCATGGTAGCAAGAGTCAACTCTTAACACACATAACTCTTTATCAGATAACAAGACAAACAGGAATCAATCCCACAATGGCTAGCCACAAGGGTTACCCCATCAACATTCCCAACTCAGATGATTCCACAAAGACCACTCCACCAAAGCAAAGATTGTAAAATTAAATTGACACAACTGGCACGACTGGAAGAGCACATTTGAAGAAATAATAATTGGGAAGGGAAACAAAGAAATACTAGATGAAGAATTGATAAAAGCCAACACAGGGTCAAAAACGTACCGCAGAAAGAACACACTTGCCCTCAGCCTACTTTGGACCTAAGTCAAAAAAGACCTCCAGTAATGCATCAAGTCAAGCAAGTCCAACTTCACCAAGGCTTTTCGAGCACTAGCCGCCAAATGTGACAAAAATTCACTCATTTTCATTGGAGAAGCACTCCCACGGCTTGTCAATCTCACTTAAAAACCAGGGAAAAGTCTAAAAGATCACACTTCTGCATTCAAGAACGCCTACATCAACTTATGCAAAATGATCAAGGATCTGCCGCCCGACAAACAAATCATGAACTTCTCAACCAGTCTGGCTGCAATACTGTTCATTCAAAGCCTCCGCCTTGACAAACTTATCTCTAGTCTAGTGTCAACCCTCTACAATCTTTGGTCGTTCACCGTCAAAAACGCGGCGGCCAGAATCCTGCTGGAAGATTCAAGATGTGTTTTTAACTCATCCAAATCCACCTACTACGCCCTTGGACCACAAAAAGACCCCAAGCCTACTCCTCACGCAAATTTCCCCCACGTCAAAGATGGAGGGCAACACCAATTCAAACCACAAACTGCCATGAAAACCAAAAAGAATCCACAGGATCAGGACCAAAGGGCCATCTCTGCACAAATAGAGAGGTTGGATTGGGAAATTCAGAAAATCAAGAGATTGTGCTCCCTAAAAACTATCAAAGAAAGCAGAGATGCCTCTGACAATGGAACCCCCAAAGGAGATGTCAACCTCACCGTCAAAAAGCACAATGACTCCAAAGACTACGGCTTCCTGGTCCAGGAATATGAGATGTACAGTCTCAACGACACAGACAACTCACCAAAGGAACTGGTCTATGACTTAGGCGCCTCAAGATCCATGGTTTGCAACCTATCCCTGCTACAAGATGTGCAACCAATCTGCAAACAGCTCAACACTTACAGAGAGAGCATATCAATCACCCACATTGGCAAGCTGAACATTGGAGTTACAACAATCCACCCTGTATTTAATGCGCCCAACAGCCCCGGAAACCACATATTGGCTACGCAACTAGAAGATCATGGTCTAAAGGTAGCACACAACCACTGAACCGTCCTGATTAAACTGGGAAATAAAATTGTCTACCAATTCCCCTGCATTGGCAACCTGTACATGGCACATCACAACCCCTTGTCAAGCATCAACTTAGCCAAAGTAACCAGCGCCAAACTTGACTGGCACATCAAACTTTGCCAACCTTCTGACAGCTACCTAAAAAAGTTTCTGTAACTGAACAACCTACCATCTTCGGTACCCTTCCCCACCTCCTCTAAGTGCAAGACCTGCTCACAATGCAAGATCCAATGTTGACCACATTCCAACGCCCTACCTACCTCACTCAAGCCTTTCTACAAACTGCACCATGATGTCCTCCAAATCAGTCTGCCGTGCAACCAGTCAGCTTCATACATCCTGGAAATCATCAATGAATTCTCATTCTTCAACCAAATCTACATTGTAAGGCACAAGTCCAACGTGGCAGATAAGATTGTCAGCTACATCAACAAGATCAAGAACCAGCTCAATGTCACCCCGGCCTTTCTACACTGTGGCTGCAGCGGGGTCTTCATGTGAACCAAGCTCTACGCATTCTTATCCCCAAATGGTATTGTATTGGAGCAGGGACCGGCCAACTCACCTCAGAAAAATGGGCTGGCCAAAAGATTCAACCAAACAATACTGACAAAAATGAGATGCATACTGGCACAGTCCTGAGTACCAATCAACTACTGGGATGAGGCGGCTTGGTACTCATTGATGCTCATCAAATTGCTTCCCTCCCCTGCTCTCAAATGGAATTCTCCAGTCAGCATGCTGCTTGACACCGGCTCTACCATAGAGCCAGTGAGGGATATACTAACTCTAATACCTTTTGGACTGAAGGTACACGTGCACGCTCATCAGCAGTTCAAGCTGGATTTTTAGTCAAAGCCACTCCTATTCCTTGGATACAAACCCTACTCAGACGACGGGAGGTTCATCAATCCAACGAAATGGCAGATCACGGTAAGCCAAGACTTTGTCCCCACCAGGGTGGTTTTCTCCTATGGCTCTACATTGTCCCTCAAAAAGCCGCCCTCCGCCCCCCCCAGGGTCTGAAACACACCAAAACTAACTCGTTTCCCACCGTAACGGTGTACATGTCCCCTGCAAAGAAGAAAAGGCCTTGCCAGGATACGGTTCCAAACCCAGGAACCCAAGCACTAGCCGCCCCAACCGCCAGGAGCACACCCCTGGAGGGGAACGTGGCAACCGGCAGAAAACCAGCACTGATCAACCCAGGCGTGGACTTTTCCACCAAGAAAGGGTAAGAATATGTACCTTACTACGACAAAGCTCCAAGCAACATATCCTCCAGCATCAACCCCGCAGCCATTCTCTCCCACCCACACCAAGGATGCAACAATGAACCCAAACCCATTGCAGCCAACAATGAACTGATGATAAGAAATGTCATCCCAGTTGAGAAAGCAATGTTGGACGCGCAAAAACGCCCCCTGTGGATTGGGTCCATGATGGAAGAGAACAAATCTCTTCTCATGCACAAAACTGGAATGCTGGTACCAAGCCCATCCCATGACAAGATCATCAGCAGCATGTGGCCGCTGGTCCATAAAAATAACAAGTTTAGGGAAGTCATGCGTTGTAAGTCCTGGTGGGTGTGCTTTGGTAATCATCAGGAGCACCTCTGACACTATCTGGGCACCTACTCCTTGGTCAGACAAAGCAAGTCCCTGAAGGTGCTACTGTTGGCCGCGGTCTGACACAGTTGGAGCATCTTCCAGTTCAACGTGGAAACAGCCTTCTTGTACGGGGAGATCAACACAGTGGTACATGTCACTCAGGTTGCCGGATTCAAAGTCCCTGGGAAGGAAGACTGGGTCTGGTGCCTCAACAAATTGCTGTATGGGACAAAGCAAGCACCAAGGTGCTGGTGGGCCCACCTGTAAAAGACGCTGTCAAAGCTAGGACTGACTCCCTTGGAGGGGGACAAATCAATCTTACTCAACGCCTCAAATACCATACGCCTCCACATTCACGTTGAAAATGGCCTTGTGGTGGGGGAAGAGCGCAGGGAGATGCTGAAATTCTTGGGTCTGCTGGGGGGTCACTACAAAATAAAAACCCAAGAACGTCCAGCACAACATCTGGGTTACACGCTGGATTGGAACAACAACGGCTCAGTAAAGCTACATCAATGCAACTTCACCAAAAAGGCTCTTGCTGAATTTGGATCTGAAAATGTGAACATAGTCAAAGCTCCAGCACCAACAAACATCATTGATTTAATAAACCAGGAGTTGCCCTGCTACAACATGAAAACAATGCAAAAGGCACTAGGGCATCTCATTCACCTGGCTATCCACACCCAACCCAATATCCAATACACCATCCACCTACTCTCCCAGCATGCAAACAAAACAACACTGGCACACTGGAAAATGGTAAAGCACCTGTTCTGCTACCTCAAGGGAACAAAGAATGTTGGTCTTGTGTTCACCAAGTCAGCGGACCAGGATGACCAGCTTTGTGTATGGGCGGATGCAAACTAGGGTTGCACCATCCTAACCCAAAATTCCACCACCGGGTACGTGATCACCCTTTACGGAAACCCCATAAGATGGACAACCAAGAAACAGACCATTGTTGCCCAATCAACCACCAAGGCTGAATTTGTAGCCATGAACCATTGCCCCAAGCAGGTGAGGTGGATCTCAACCCTCATCTTGAGCCTCAGAATTGCACTCGACAAACCCAAGATTAAGAACAGCAATCAAGGCGCCAACTTCATAAGCAAGGAGGCGCAACTTAATCCAAAATCAAGGCACATCAAGTTCCGGTTCCAGTACATCAGGGAACTGGTGCAGAAGTCCCTCATATCAATCAAACACACACCCTCCAACAATATGATTCCCAACATTCTGAAGAAACCCCTTGGCTATGTGAAGGTAATTCAGGCCAGGCTTCAACTTCAACTGACCTTGTTGGAGTCTAGGAGGAGTGTTATTTAGAGAATCTGCAAGCCCAGCACGCACTCACAGCACACCAGTCACAGCCACCGTCCAGGACAAGTAACCGCACCTACCACCTCTCAGCTCCAGAAGGAACAAACCACCTTGCACAGTCAAGTCATCCAACCTCCCCCTGTCCTGACTCATCCTCCCATCCACCGGCCACCCTCAAGGTCAAGCCCTACCCTACCAGCCAACAAACCTCAACTCAATTTGCAACCTCCAGGAGGAGCAAAGAAAAACCCCAGCGGAGCCCTTAGGTTCAGTCCAACACCACCTCCTGTCCACAACTATTGACTTGAGCTTGCCTGCTGGTTGTTGAGTGCAGGTAATTACTGCTGTCTTCATTTAACTCTTTTCTTGTTTCTTTTCAGTCCAAAATTTCCATCGCTCAAATCATTTTGTCCTACTCAGTTGTTGTTAGTTGTACTGCTACAAGAGTTATATGCATGTGATGATATAAGGAGTATCAATTGAATTTCTCACTTACCAGGGGTGAAAACCAAAGGAGGAGGGGAGGAGGAGGTGGATTTGAAGCAATATAGATGTGAAGCAATGGAGATGTGAAGGAATGGAGATGAGATGTGTGTGATGCAAAAGAGATGGGATTGGTATGGATTTGCTGAGGTGGAGGTGTGGATGGGTGTTTTGCATGGGATGGATGGTGGATGGATGATGATGCATAAATGGTGTGTTTGATGTTTGAAATCCGCCATTTTGAAATACACCAGTTAGTGGGTATGTGTATTTCAGAAAAATGCCATTTAAAATGGCAGGTTTGGTCAAGAAAATGGTGGGTTTCTAATTGCAGATTTTCTAACTTTGATACGCCCTAATAAAAATGAGTAGATTTCATTTTGAGAGATTTTGATCAAATATTATTCTTAGAAAATCAGGGTGTTAAAATCTTTTTTTAAAAGATTTTCTATAATTATGATCAAAGATTTTGAAATTCAAAAAATTGGATCAAGAATTTCACACATCATCAGGGGGTATCAGAGTTAGCAAATTTACCATTGCAAACTCACCATTTTGAATGGAAGCTTTCTTCAAAAAACTAAAAAAAACTAACTGGTAAATTTAAAAATTTCAGCTCTAATAAATCAAATCTTAAAGGCATGAATCACGATCCATCAAAATGCAAAAAATGTAATCCACAGCTCCACATCATCATTCCTCCTTTTCAAAACCTCCATCATGCCACAAAGCTCATCATTGATCTGTATCACCAGACCAGGACCAGTGAAATGCTCAATCCTTAGCATAATTTTTTCCTTAATACCCTCAATCATATTACAGATAGCTCACAAATAAAAAATTTCAATCCTTTTAGATACTATTATAAATGGCTTTTTCATTCCAATTATTGTTTCCCTTCCTTCCTTATGAAATCAATGCTTTTAATCTTTCTGTAAACATTTCCTCAGAAATTCTCTGGTGTTCCTCCTGTTTTTCCTAGTAGTATTCTAAAAATCAGCCTTGTTTCCATTAAACAATTCCAAATCATTTTTTCCTTCTCCAGAAAATAATTTAATCACCAGTACTCCCTGAGTTTCATTCCTCATTGATTAGTCCCTGCTACCCTGGCTTTTGTCAGCCTCTGGTGAAATTATGATGAACTCAAATCTAGATCATCATAACTCACAAAGCAACCATTAGATCATATATAAGATGATTTCTCTTCATTTTATATTCAAAAAAAATCAAGCATACTAAAGAAACATCCGCCACCCCAGAAACCCCATAGTTTCTTGTTCAAAGCTTGAAGTTTTCCACCACCCCTTGCAAGACCTGAATCCTGTAGCCAGTTTCTTTTTAGGTCCTACTCACACTTGCCATGAATAAGGTGGCTAGACCTGCTTGGTAGGATTTCACTCTGAATCTTTATTCCATTAAATATCAAAAACAGACTGGACGCAAGACAGCGTCAATTTCAAAAGATCAAGAAAAAGTTCATAAGAAAATAGAGGTTACACAAAAAGTAATCCTAACCCAGATAGAAATTGACCTGAAGCAGTGAGGACCAAGACAGGAATTCAGAAATTAACTAGGATAACTGAGATCCAGGATGTTTTAAGTAGGAACTACACAACAAAATCTTGAGTGAGGAGATTTAAAGGAAAGAATAAGACAATGATTTTCTCACCAACAAGAACAGTGGCTCAGTAGAGATTATTCAGCTATCATTGAAGAAGGGCTCAGAGTTGATGAGATGAGGAACCCTTGACAGAGAAGAGCTGAATAGTCTTGAGAGAGAGGAGCCAGACAGTTGCAAGAAGTTGAATTTTGGATTGTAGTTTGAGGGTGGAAACTTTTTGGGAAAGTCAAGGCAGTTGTTGAGGTCAAAACAGAGTTTAGATGGAGGTGATGGAGGAGAAGAAGAGGGAGTAATTGGTGAGGAAGATAGGGAAAGATCAATGGAACAATGGAAGATGGGAAGGGAGTAAAAAAGAAGGGAATGCAAGTCTATGAAAGGAAGGGAAGGCAATTTTGGAGTGTTTACAGTTGAGGTAAGGGAATTAGTTGCGGCATGGAGTCAGTATTTCAACACCCAAGATCATTTGATGAGGAAATAGTTGGATATAAAAAACAGTTGGAACTGAGGAGAGACAGAGACTGGGCTTTGGCCACTTTTGTTAGAGAATCAGAAAACATGTTGGAGGATGGAATAAGAGTTAATTTTATTTGTTTTTCTTGAAGAAGGGACTATATTTGTTTTTCTTTGATCTCAAGCTGTTTAGTTTTAGAATTAGACCCAAATTTCTTTAGTTTTTCAATCATTCCTTTGTTTTCCATGTGGAATAAGGTTGGTTTCAGCTTTAGGCCCCAGAGTTCAGATATGAGGTGTCACATCCAGAAGTCCTCCAGAACACTGTCTGAGAGAGAATTAAATTCAGATTTGGTCAATCACAGGGTGATGTACTTCTTTTTTTTGCTTTTCCAGGTGACAGGACAACTTTTAAAGAAGGCAAGAATTCCAATTTGAAAGGTACAAGTGTCTAAGTCATCAGCCCATGTCTCATTGGTAAACATTTGAACCTGGGAATCAGTTGAGGGGGAGGTACAAATGATCAAATTTTAATTGGAGGTTGACTTCAGTTATTTCCAGCAGGTGGAGGACTTCTGGAAAATGATGAATGCTGGTTTGGTTATGTAATCTGGATATAATGGACAAAGCAGCAGACAATTATGGACAAAATTTACTTGACAGGTAGTTGAGGATTCCCATAAATTTTTGGTAGTTGAATCCAAAGGCTTAAGAATTGTTGATGTCTTTTTCAGATGCCGGAGTTAGCTGAGTGTTAGGGGTCAGAGGAGTCCCAACAGATCTGTATTGTGATAAGTTTAAAAGATCAAACCCTTTTTTGATGAGATCAGGTTGGGAAATAGATAACAAAGATCCTTCAGATTCCACCTTCTTGCCAAGCAGGGTGTCAAGATCATGAGCAGATAATTTTGGAAATCTTCTTAGAAACAGTTCCTTGAAGATGTCAAATTTTCCAACAACAACCAAGTCATAAAAATGAAAGAAAATAAAGGAGCCCAAATTTTTAAGAATATAGAGGCAAGGATCAGAGGAATATTGTTGGTACTAAATTTCCTCTAACCAGGAGGTAAGAGTGTGATTCCAGTTAGCCTGGGCTTGCTTGAGTCTGTAAAAGGATTTTTTTTAATTTTAGAAATGGAGAATTATGACTGGATCCTTTAAGATTCTTGATTTATAGGTCTTCTTGTAATGGTGCAAATAAGCAGGCACTCTTCACATTGAACTTTCTGATTGGGAGATTTTTGTACATAGCCAGATTCAACAGAAGTAATAGAGAGGGAAATTTTATGGTTGGAGAAAATTTATCAAAGTAGTTGATTCTGGGTTTATTTTTGAATCCCTGGATGCACAGCCAAGATTTAATAATTTCAGGTGAAAATTTAGGGGCAGCCTTCCAATTGTTTACATGGACAGTGGCAAACCATCTTTCAGGGGTATTAGATGTGTTGTCCCAAACATTGTGAGATTTAATGAAATCCAATTTGACTTGATTTTCCACACAAAACTTTTCAGGATCCAGATAATTGGTGAGATGACTGTATTTTAGATTTTTTACAACCAGAATTTGCTCCCTAAGAACCCAGTGGACAGAAATTAATTGGAAAGTTCTTTGGAGGGAAATTCCTGGTTTTTAGTTGATTTGTAAGCAACATATTGTCCTGATTGCATTTTGGGGTCTGCTGTATTGACTTCTTGATTCTCACTAATGTCCTCTTGAGTTTGATTGGATGGATTAGGAGGAATAAGCTTTTCTTCTGGGAACCACTTGTTTGTGGTGGATATTCTCTGGTATTTAGCTGTTATATCAAGAAATAAAACATGTTTAGTTTCAATGATTTTACTGGAAGAATTCAGGCTTGAATAGGATTTAAGTTTAGGATTATATCTGATTAAGTGACCAATGTTGCCAGGGGGAATAAGTTTTGAACCAGAAGATTCTGGAAGAACTAGATACAAGATACAAGTTCCTGGGGGATGTAAGTAAGATATGGGAAGTGTATGATTTTAAAAACCTTGTAAGGTGCCATCTTGCTCTTTTGATTAGGGATCTGATTCAGAGTCAGGGATTTTTCTGCTGCAACCTCATTCCAGAGGTTCAAGGGAACATTGCAATCCTTCAGAGTCGAGCAAATGGATTTGATGATTTTACAATTGAAACTTTTAGCCAGTCCATTGAGCTGAGGATTATAAGTATTGGAATAAAATTTTCAGATGAGTTTTTTTTGGCAGAATGAGGAAAGCTTTGAGTTGAAAAAATCACTTCCTTTATCAGATTGAAGTGTTGAGGGATAGTACACCAGTCTTTTTGCTTCCAAGTTGATTTCTTCTATAAGAGTCTTGGGTATGAGATCCTTGCTGACCAAGGAAATGGAAGCAGAATATTGTGAGTAGGCATCAAATATGGTTAGCAGGTACTTGTGGACATTTATCAAGGTTTGAGGAGTTCCAAACGTGTAAAGATGAAATTCTTGAAAGATTTGATCCCCCAAGGATTTTCAAGAGTGAAATGATCCTCTGGTTACCTTTGAGATTGCACAGGATTTGAATTCAGTGTTTTCCTTAATCAGTAGATTCAACTTGTTTCAAATTCTATGGTAGCTAATGTGTCCCAGAAACTTATGAAGATTTTTGGCAAAGGACAAGTGGGATGTGGCAGATTGGATGGGCAGAAATCTCAAGCATGGAATTTGATTGAGATAATATCCTTTCATTGAAATTTTAACATTCTTAAATACACAGAAATAATTGGGTTGCAAGTCAAAAGTTTACTGTTCAAGGAGGAGTTTTCTCAGTGAAAGCAGGTTGGTAGCCAAGTTGGGAAAAAGCAGCACATTTTTTGGACTGATTTTTTTACTCTTGTTTCAGAGTACTTCTTCTTCACCCTTGATCTGAAGCTTATTCCATCCACAACTTGCACTGATCATTCTGTTTTCTGAGATATTGAGTTGAAAAAACATATTAGGATCAGAAATCATATGATTGGAGGAGCCCAAATCCAGAACAAATTGAATGTTTTTGGGACAGTGGGAAAGGGAGAGACAGCTAACATTGTGGTGGCATTTTATAGCCTTGGGATCTGGAACCACTTTGTGGGTGCGCACTCAGATTCTGGAGCAAGCTGGGCTCAGCATCCGGCGCGCAGCTTGCTCAGATTCTTGTGCACAGCTGGCTCAGAATTGATTTCCCCACATCTGTGATCTTCTTGAAGGATGTAAACCAAGAATGAAGCAAATCTTTTTGGGTTGGGGGAGGAGCTAGTTTAAGGGAAGTAGGCAAGGGGCATTTGCACGGGGCTATATGGGGGAGGAAACCAAAGGCACGGGGAGCTCCAATTAGGGTGGAGGGAGGCCAATATAAAGATTACTGACTAAAGAACCTAATTGAATTGTCAGGAAAAAACTCAGAAAATGAGGAACCATATCACAATTAGAAAGGAGAAATAACCTAAAGAACAAAAAGAACTAGACACAAGACAATGGAAGGAGACATTTGAGGGACAGCATGAAAAGTTGATCTTGAGAATCATGTATAGGGTCAAGTCAACAAGAGTTGAATCCAGAAGGGTTTGTGTTCAGAGGGAGACTTGAAGGTTGTTGAGGACAGGTTGAGAGAGTAAGATCCGTGATTCAACAAAGTAGTTCTTGGCGGGTTAGTTTGGAGGGACCAAAGGAAAGAAAGAAGAAGAAGTAACAGACAACAGAAATGAGCTTACTCAACTGAGAGGACCAGGAGAGCCCTGAGGGCACAACCAGTATCTCATTTGAGAAGTAAAAAAAGGGTCTTGAGTTCCGGGATTAGAGTATTAACACTGAGTGGTTGATTACTGGGGCGCGAAAACACACTGTTGCGGTTTAAATGAAAAAATAAAACAAAAGAAATGACAAAAAGACAAAAAGAAATGAGAGAGTCAAAGACAAAATACTCCAGAATTCAGAATTATGACACCCTCCCTGGCTTTGAACTCTCATTTGAAGCGCAGAAAGTGTAGGAAGTTCATAAGTGGTATTCTTGAAAGTGCCTTGGTGAGGAAGTCAGCACAGTTCTCCTTGGAAGAGGTTTTCTTTAATTCAATGGTACCTTTAGCTATTTCTTCATGGATGAAGTGATGCCGTAAGTCAAGGTGCTTTGATCTGAAACTAGTTTGATTTGCCTGTTGCATAGCCAGCTTTATACACCCTTCATTGTCTTCATGAACCAGTGCAGGGGCATTAAACTTACATTGAACAACTTTGCTAAAAAAGGTTTGCATCCACAAGACTTCCTTTACGCCATCCCCCACTGACTTGTACTTGGCTTTGATTGTGGAGAGGGAGACCGTGGCTTGCTTTCTAGAAGTCCATACAATTGGATTGCCGTTCCAGGTAATCACAAGGCACAAGATTGACCGGCGGGTTGAGGGGCACGTAGCCCAATTGGAGTTGACAAAGGCAGTCAGGGGCGCACTTGAGTCTGTAGATGTGAACTAAATACCCTTGCTGGCGGTATGTGAGAGATAGTTGAGAACTTTCAGAGCTGCATTTTAGTGAGTCAAACGGGGAGCATTGAAGAATTGAGCTAGATAGTTGGCTGCAAAGGTAATGTCTGGTCTGGTATTTATGCTAGTGTAGTTGAGTTTGCCAATCAGCTTTTTGTAATTGAGGCCAGAGGAAGTGAAAGTGGTTCCTTCTTCATTGGTGGCTGGGAGAAGCTTGCTGTAGGGTACAAAGGGAACCAAGTGTTCTTTGAATTTTGGTAGTGGGTAGTTAGCAGCAGTGGATTTGATATACAACTCTTGAGAGAGCTTGACCTGTCCATGGTCTTTCTAAATTTTTATCCCCAGGAGTAGTGAAGATTCCTGAAAATACTTCACCTTGAATCTGCTGCCTATGAGAGTGGCAAATTTTTTGGGTTGTTTTTTGAATATTGCAATATCTTCAACGTGGACGTAGAGCCAGGTGTCCTTGGAGAAGAATAAACAGTGGTCACTGTTACATTTTTTGAATCCCAAGTCCAAGAGCCAGTTGCTGAGAGTGAGATACCAGGCTTGAGGGGCCTGCTTGAGCCCATAAAGTGCTTTCTTGAGTGAGAGGGTTCTTCCTTGAGGAACCTTGAAATTTAGAGGAGTTGCTATGTGGATCCGTTTGGCTAGAGGAGCATTCAGAAATGCAGCTTTGACATCAAGTTGATTGAATTTGAGGTTGTTGCACAAGGCAAAGGAGATGATTAGCCAAAGGGAGCTCTTGTCACAAGTGGGTGCAAAGTTGTTTACAAAGTCAACTCCTTCAAGCTGGTTGAAACCCTGGGCGCAGAGCTGTTAAAATACGTATGCACTTACGCGTGTGCTACGTATAAGTGCAATCCAAATGGGATGCACACATGGACCTCTCCGGCCCATTGGACACTCACACGGACCATATGGCCCTGTGTGGATGTCACAGATTTTGGGCAATTGGCCTCAAAACGCGTGAAACAGGCTCATTGGTCCACGGGCCCTAATGGGCCCGGTGAGGTATATGGGAAAATACAGCCAGATGGGCTTGTATGGGCATAATTGGGCCCAAGGTTCATTTTGGACATACTTGGCCAGACGGGCTGGCCCGCCAAAGTATGGTTTATTTAGTCTTTGGGCCTGGGGCGGCCCATGGGGGCCGCCACCTGTGTTGCAGCCCAGTTGGGGCTACCGCCCATGTTGCAGCACAGTTGGGGCTACCGCCTGCTTTGTGTCCCGCTTGGGGCCGCTGTTTTCTCCATTGGCACGTCTATGGGGCCCAATGGCGCGCGCAGGGCCATTGTTGCGGCTGCCGCGGGGCTGGTGGTCCCGGCTCCTCCCACTTCCCTTGCTTGCCATTGCAAGGGGAAGGGGGAGGGCTGGCTGGTTGTAACCACCCACCAACTGGTTGCAAAGGGAAACCAGTCATGGTGGGGGGGACTTGATCACCCCCCCACCAAAGGAGATGGCCAGGCTGGTTGCATAGAGGTGACTGGCAGTGGGGGGGGGATTGACCACCCCTCCCCCCACCATGGAAGGGGCGCCTCCTCCCCCCCTTTACCAAGGGGGAGGGGCAATGGGCTGAGGGGACCTGACCACCCCCCAGCCCACTTACCGTAGCAACGCCCTGGGGGTATCAACCCCCAGGGCCCCTGAGAGGGGGATTTGACCGCCCCCTCCAGGGATTTGAGGGAAGGAGGGGGGGGGGGACAGCATGTCTGCCTGTTACACCCCCCCCCCAGGTGAGATTTTGGTCTGACTCAGGTGATTCCTGGGTCCCACCTGGCCCATATGAGGGGCCAGGGCTGTACAGGTGCTAAGATAAGTAACAGGGATGGTTGTAACAGACAACCAGCCAGGGTTTTGAACAGCTAAGGGGCTGGGCCAGCCCCATTGCGGTGGAAACAGCAAAAACAACCAGAAAAGGCTGGTTTTAAGGGTACAGGGACTGATGCCATGTGGGCTGATGTAGCCCAAACCAAGTAACAAGGCATGTAGATCCTGTAGAGCTCTTTTGGGGAGGAAAAATTACATTTTGGCTTGTTGTATCATGGGCACACAAGAGGCAAATCTTTTGTACTTAAGGAGCTCTTCTCCCTGCTGTTTTCCATCTATTCATTCATAATCCAATTGAATTCATCAATGATATCATCCAATGTATTGCCCCATTGTTAGAGCCCATCAAGCAATTATTGACACCAGGCGTCCAGCATTTCTTTTGCTTTAATTACTGCTCATTTTCCTAAGCTAATTTCTGGCCATAATTATAACAAGAGCCTTGCCTTGAACTCCACAATCTCAATTCTCTTGTTTTGCTTTGTCCTGAATACCCATATGCACTTGATTTTGGACCATCCTCCTCCACTAATTCCCAAATGTTGCATCTGATGATATTAACCACTTCCTTATCCATTGCATTGATCCATTTAAACTTATATTTGCTTTTGAGAGCTTGATTGAGATTTTTGGGGTCTTCATAGTTGGCATCCACCAGGTAGAGTTGTGAGTTCAGCCTTTGGGGGTTATTGAGGATGTTATCAGTTGAGATTTCAAACTTGTAGTTTTTAAATCTCATCTCACTTGGGAGATTTAGAGTTCTCAATGCATTGTTTTGATCTTTTTCAGAGAACTGAGCAGAGGTTTGATCTCCATCCGGACTGTTGGCTTCAGGAACAGAGGAGTCCAGGAAGTTGGTGGTTTCAATTTTGGGAAGAGGATCTGAGTTGGAGAGAGAAGTTTAGTTGCCAGCCAAGTCATTTTCCAGAAAGCAAACATTTTCAGAGATGAAAAACTTGTTGTTTGAGGTATTGAACACCCTTTAGTTGGAGAATTTGTTGGCAAAACCAACTAGGATTCCCTTAAATCTGGGTTGGGAAAGCTTGATTTTCAAAGATGCTTGGGTATGAGAACTAGAGCAGTACAGCCAAAGGATTTTAGAGCCTTATAGTTGACTGTCCGCTTGTACCAGAGTTTGTATGGAATGAGATTGTAATTGGAGGATACAGGGAGAAAATTGAGCAGGTTTTTCAATGTGTTGATGGCTTCTCCCCAGAGTTGGTTTTTTAGCTTGGCTTGTAACATAATACATTGAGTCTTTTCAAGTATTGACCTGTTGGCTTGTTCTGCGAGTCCATTTTGTTGCGGAGTGTAGGGTGGTGAGAGGAGATGATTAATCCCAGATTCCTTGCAGAAGAGTTTGAATTCTTGACCAATGAACTCACCTCTGTTGTCAGTCAGTGAGTTGATGATCTTAGAGCTGTGTTGTCCTTTGGCCATTTTTGTAAAAGCTTTGAATGCGTCCAGAGTTTTGTCTTTTTTTTTGAGAAAAGCAACAGATTTAAATCTGGAAAACTGATCCACAATGGTAAGGAATTACCTACTTCCTCCAAAAGTGGGAGTTGAGAAAGGTCCAACCAGATCCATGTGGATGGTCTCCAAAATGCGAGTCACTGGTTTAAAATGGCTACTGAAGGGGGTTGAGACCATTTTTCCCCATTGAAAAGTTTCACACCGCAAAGAGTCTGGCAGGTTGGCATTGGGAAACAGGATCTTAATCTTGAAATCACTAGCGTGACCCAGTATATTGTGTAGATTGAAGGAAGTGGGTTTGGAGAGAAAGGCTTTGACTTTCTTCTGTTTGAATCTGATCCCACACATTTCAAGCAGGTTGTTTGATGTAGAACCAATAAGCTCAAACTTTTCCAAGGAAATGGAGGACCTGGAGAATCCCACTTTATTGATGATGACTTGCTTGGAATTGAGTTGAGACAGGGAGATCAGGAATCAATTAATCTTTGGTACAAGCAGAAAATTGTTCAGTTTGATCCAATCAACATTGTGGTTAAGGAGAGAGGCTTTACCAATTGCAACTGCTTTGAGAGCATTGCAGTTGTTGCCCGTTCCAATCTTCATTCATGTTTCCTTAGGATTGAGAAGCCACCAGGGATTGTTGAAAATTTGGTGCAAGGCTCCAGATTCCAGGATGGCAAGCAACAATTTAGATAGGTGAGGTTTAGCTTGAAAATATATTTGTGCGCTGAAGTAAGTGGAAGGCTCTGATGAGGGTTCTTCAGGAGGTTTTGAGGAGGAGGCATCAGTGAGGTGGCCTTGTCCTTGGGAATTTTTGGAAGGTCTGAGGTGGGGATGGAGTTGCCAACAGCAAATTTCTGGATTTTCTGCCAGAGGGTTATGTTTATTTTTGGAGCACAGATGTTTGGTTTGACGTCTTTTCAGCTTGTCCTCAGGGTATTTTTACAGGGCAACAGACAATTACTCGTTAGCTGGAAATTTTGACATATGGGTGGACTCAAGGTGGGTGACCTCCCAAAGCTTGTTTAAGACTTTGGTGGGAGATTTAAGGAGGTTATTGTTCAGCAGAATTGCACCAACTACGTGATAGAATTGGGATGGAAGTTTAGCCAGAATCCTGTAACTGAGGATATCCATGGGTACTTCAAGTCTGAGGGTAGCCTGTTCATTCATTGGTTTGCAACATTCCTGGATGTAGGCCAAGAGATCCCCAGTTAGCTGATATTTTATGAAGGACAGCCAAATTTGCCCTATGTTGGTGGTTGACAGGGAAGCGTATCTTTCCAAGATGGCAAGTCAGATGAAAATTGGATCAGACTGATTGGCAGGGTTGATGATGGCGTCAAAGGTGGTATCCCCTAGGTGCTGTATCAGGATGTAAGAAGCTTTTTAGAACTTTCTCTTTTGTGTGGCAGTGGCGGGGATAACAGGTTATCTGTTGTCTTTGCCTTCTATGTACTCCAGAAGTCCTTTTCAATGCAAATAGATGCAAATTTGCAGAGCCCAGGACAGGTAGTTGGATTCATTTAAGATTGGGAGGTGGCTCTGTTTCAAGTTGTCTGTTCTATCCAACATAGTTGGGTTGTCCTATTGGTTCTTTGGTTGAGTTGAGTATGAGCTTTTTGGACTGTAAATCTGTAAAGATTACTGAATAAAGAACATAATTGAATTTTCAGGAAAACACTCAAAAAAGGAGGAACCACATCACATGTAGAAAGGAGAAATAACCTAAAGAACCAATAGAACTAGACACAAGAAAATGGAAGGAGACACTCACGGGGCAGCAGTCAAATTTGATTGTGAGAATAACATATAGGGTCAAGTCAACAAGAGTTGAATCCAGAAGGGTTTGTGTTCAGAGGGAGACTTGAAGGTTGTTGAGGACAGGTTGAGAGAGTAAGATCCGTGAGTCAACAAAGTAGTTCATGGCAGTTTAGTTTGGAGGGACCAAAGGAAAGAAAGAAGCAGAAGTAACAGACAACAGAAACAAGCTTACTTGACTGAGAGGACCTGGAGAGCCCTGTGGGCACAACCAGGATCTCAGTTGAGCAGTACAAAAAGGGTCTCAAGTTCCAGGATTGGAGTATAAACACTGAGTGGTTGATGAATGGGGCGCACAAACACACTTTTGCCGTTGCAATGACAAAATAAAACAAAAGAAATGACAAAAGGACAAAAATAAATGACAAAAAGACAAAAAGAAATGATAGATTCAAAGACAAAATACTCCAGAATTCAGAATTCTTACAGTCTTTTCATAAGAAGGATAAACCTGGATGGGAGTAGCAGCAGGCAGGTGGCTAGGTTTGTAGAGAGTGGGACTTATGTTATTTTCTTATTTGTTTATTTATCTGGGTTAGGCTTGAAGGGGAGGTTTCTATATCTTGTACCCAACTCTGGGTTGTAGATAGGAACCATCACATCAGGCCACTAGTTTGGAAGGAAGGGAACAAACTCATACTTTTTTTATTTACTCTCTCTATCCCTTTTTCAAGGCTTTCCAACTCCCTAGAGACACTGTGTTGGAGTCAAATCTGCTCTTATGCAGACTGCCATCCAAGGGTTCTAAGTCTTGGTACTGAAAGCCTGAACAGCATTGTCAAACGACACATCAGGTCTTTACAGCTAAAGCCAAGCAAACCCTTGTTGAGTGGAAAGGCACAATGGCCCATCCGGCAATGGCGCACTTAGCTTAGTGGTTAAAGCATCACTCATGAATGTTGAGGTCATGGGTTCAAATCCCATAGTGCACAACTACATTTTGGATTCTAACACACTGGTGACCCATAACTCCAAAATTGAGGACAGCTTCAATGGATTTCTCCTTTATTTACCACAAATTAAGGCTTAGATTACTGTTTAGTTGGACTTTTTGGTCAAAGATGAGGTTACAGCATGAAGTTCTTGTGTTTAGGATGATTGGCCAGAGTGTTGTGATTCTTGGGTTTGCATTTTCCAGGTGTGTCAGTGAAGAGAGAGCCTGTTTGATGAGTCCCAAGGATTCTTCTCTTTTAATTCTTTCCTCATTCATTTGGATTCTCAAGTGGTCCAAAAAAGAATTGGAATTGATTTTGGATGGCACGTTGTGAAAATTAAGAGAGTGGAAATCCCCTAGTTGTCCCCAAGTTCCCAAATCAATGGTCCCAGCGTCTGTAAGGATAAAGATGATCCAGTTTAGAGAGAGAGAGAGAGAGAGAGAGAGAGAGAGAGAGAGAGAGAGAGAGAGAGAGAGAGAGAGAGAGAGAGAGAGAGAGAGATAGAGAGAGAGACAGAGAGAGAGAAAGATCAATTTCCTTCATTTCCTTGACTTTCCATTTGGCAAGCCGTGCTCATCCTCCTTTTTCCTATCAAGCTAGGGTTGGGAGCGTGGACTTTATGCCCGCACTCTCAAGCCTAACCTCAGTACAAGTGCAATGACAGCTCAACAAAAAATAGAAAAGAAACCCTAAAAAACAGAACCCTAGCCTAACTCTAAACCTTTCCCATTCCCCAACCACCCTCAAGCCCGCCTAGCCCTAAAAACACCCAGTGTGCCCTTCTCATGATGCGGCCCTCCGCCCTGCCCTACTTGGAGCCTCCTGCATTGTCTGTATCCGCCCTGCACGCCACGTAATTTCCTGCCCCGCTGGTTGGCCCGCGCTTGCGCGCGCCTGGCCCGCTCCTATAGCCCTGATTGCCCTGCTCTACCTTCCAAAACTAGCGGCCTGCAAACTTATTGGGCCAGCTCCATTCTTGGGTCCATAATGTCCAAGCAGGCCACAGCCTGCCACATCCAATTAAGCCCAACCCACACCTGGTATGCTGAGCCCTCTGTGGCTGCTTCCAAGCCCTTAGCGGCCACTTCTGAGAATGCGCACATCCCAAATGCTGAGCCTGAACTACCAAATGCTGAGCGCTCCAAACGCAGTGTGGTTCCCAACCCAAGGCTATATAACAACACCACAGCCCCCCCAACTTGATTTCTGTCCCCAGATGTCTCCCCATTACTACCTAAACCATCTTTGCGCCCTCCCCATACCAACAAACCCTTTCTTGCATTCCTCCTCACACACCAACAACCATTCCTCTTGTCCGCCACAATGATACCCCGCAATTTCTGTGCCTGGAACAGGCATGTGGGTTTGATCATCCCTGGATGATGCGAGTGCAGCACCTGCTGTTGTGGCCAACGCTTCTGCTCTCTTAGCAAGAGAATTCCCCAGGCTCCTCCTCAATCTGGCTCTTGCCCCAGGCCCTGCAAGAGGGCTCACCCAGACCTGTTCATGGTTTTGGAAAACAACACAATCTTGGAGGACTTGTGGACTCCGCCTGGCCTGCCCATTTTCCGCACTCCTCCAAGTGAGATTTTCAACTCCACCTTGCCCCTCCGCCACGCAGGACCCCCCCAGAAGGAGGAATTCCCAACCTTTGCGGCTTACCGGGAAGTCCTGCAATACTGGGAAGATCATTTCCGGTTCACTCAAGGCACAAGGGACCCCCGCATTGGGGAGATACTCAGACAACCCATGGCTCCCCCTCTGGCTCCTCCTCTGGCTCCTTCAAACCCAAAGCCTACTCCTGCTCTGGCATTGGAACCCAACCCTAGGTATTTGTTGGACTTGGAAAAAAGGCCTGCAACCCCGCAGGTCACCCCCCTGCCGGCACTGTTGACAATTGTGATTGCGTTGGTCCCCCCTCCAGGAACAATCCCCCCAAGCATTCCTCTGGAAGTCCCCTCCGCCAACCCCGCCCAATATCCCAGAGATCCCCACCATGATTGCCCTTTTGGTGGCCAACTTCAAGAAGTTTTCTGAATGGTCAACCTTGATTTTGTGGAGACTCCTTGCGGCTCCCGGTGCACAATCCTCAGAATCCTGACGCAAGCTCCTGGCTTCATTCAGGGCCCTGTTAGCATTGTTCTTGGCGGAAATGGAGGAAATGATGAAAATGGCTTAGAAACATTTCCCCCCCCTTTCCTCTTCTCTCCCCTGTTTGTATCTGCGCCTGCTTTTAATTCCTAAAGTAATACACATTTCCTGCGCGCACCTTCCTTCTTAAGCTAGTAGTCCTGTTAGAATGACCCTGTGCCCTGAGTGAGTGAGTGAGAAAACCTGAGTCCCGCTGTGGTATAACAAACCTGTCCTTTAGCCATCAGACTCACTTTTCTAGTGTAAAAACAGCTCAAACCCTGATTCTAAATCAAAAATAACCTATAGTCACTCAGCCAAAGTACCCCCTATCTCTCATGGATTAGAAGATACAGCCCAACAAACCTCCAAGTGTGGCAAACTCATCCCCAACTAGGTGTCAGAGCTCTGTAGAAGAAATGAGACATACCTTGTAAAACCTCAAATAAATACCAGTAACAGCTTACCCTCAACACCAGGAACATACACAAACCCTGTCACCTCAGCCAGAAGATAGCAATACAGACACAGGAGGCAGTGCAACTAATTCATCTCCTGTCACCTCATCCAGAATACAAGGAAATATACATACAGAAGGCTGTGCAGAAGTATAGGGGAACACTAAAGGCAGGAGGAAGTGAAACCAGTCTCAACCAGAACCAAAAAAAAAAACAAGAAAATATACATACAGCAAGCTTTGCAGAAGTATACAGGAGCTGTCAGCCACGAGACAGTTAGAGTTGTCCAAATGTCTGGAAACTCATATGTCCTGCTGGTATAGTGGCTAAGTACTAAGCTCACTTCCCAGTATCTGATACCAAGGTCACTGGTTCAAACCACAATGGAGACAATAATGAAAATGTTGAATAGTTTTGTAATTATATAGTAAATCTTAATAATATTATATAATGTTTTATAAGTATGTTTTTATGAGTATGGATTATGGAATTAAAACCTTGATAATTTATATTATCAAGAAGGGAACCCAATATAACTTTAAATTAAGTTATGAGGACTCAGATGCGTCCCAATTATTGATATAGAAGTTCCCAAAGTGTTTCCTCTCTTTGGGAAGGAGTTACAGTAATCATATTAACCCATACTCTCTATACTGTATAAATTAATTACACATTATCCTTCTTTGGGATGTAATTATCTTCTTTGGGATGTAATTATAAGTAATACTCCCTCTGTACACTTAATACACCTTACTGAGCCTTGAGAGCGTTCACTCAGAGGCTTTAGAACTTAATTGTAAGCTATGAACCTTCTAGTAGCACTGCCAAGAGTATATACCTCTTATAGGTATAGTATAATTATAAATTAATTACTTATTTAATACTATCCCCTTTTGGATGTAATAATGCTTTAATATACTTCACTGAGCCTTGATTACGTCCACTCAGAGGGCTCAGAGTTCATCTGTAGGCTGTAAAACTTTTAATAAACATTGCAAAGAGTATACATACTCTATGTGTATAGTGTGAGCTAAGATACTTATAATTAAAATTAAATTATTTGCCAAGGTATTAAGCTACATTAAATAAATATAAATAATCATTATGATGGAATCTAAGGCTTCTATACCGTCCATCTGAGTGATTTATAAGTCCTAAGACCCAGTAAGTAACCTTTTAGTAAGTAAAATGAAAACTTTACCTTGAAAATCCTTCCCAATGGGTACTAGTTCTTCATTACCCATTGAGAATGATGTAATAATGTCTTGGGCCTTTGAGGACGAAACCAAGGAGAGCCTGACACTCCCCTGGTGATTACTAGAGTTCCCTGAGGGCTCCTGTTACCTTAAAAGAGCAGGGTCTTTACCCTATAGCCCTTTCATCATCCATTATATATTATTATTTGAACAAGAATACAAGCAAGAGTTAACAAGCCCATTAAACTTAATCTCAAAAAGAAGATTGACTGGGGCTATAAACTTTGTTATTAAATTCAATCAATAACCTATCTGGCAACACCAATTTCGAGTGGAAGGTCTCACTTGAATAAGTAACCCCTGTGTGTTACTCTTTAAAGGGTGTGAGCTTATTTATAAGCAAATCTCCTTTTGGTCTTACTCCTTTAAGACTAAGGCCCCTTACCTATTATAAAGGTTTAAGGTGTGGCTATTTACTCATAATACCTTGGTATTATTCGAGTCTGTAAACTTTTAAAGTTGCTGTTTGGAATATATAAGTCAAAACTAATTTAAATATTGGTTTGTCTTTATTCTTTTGCAGGTTTAACCACGGCTAGGTATAGCAATAGAGGTTAAATCCCTGACAGGAGCAGTATAGGGAGAAGGAAGTGAAACCAGTCTCAACCAAAACCAAACAAACCAGCAAATATATATACACAAAGCTGTGCAGAAGTATACAGGAAAAATGCAGTCAGAAGCATATGATAACAAAACAAACACAGCCCCCAGCACTAACCAGAAATATATGCAGGAAACCAGAAACATGCAGTACCAAACACCCCCAGCAGCACACATCAATTTATGTAGCCAGAAGCATGTGATACCAAACAAACCACCAGCACAAGTACCACGGGGCTACCCAGCAATATATGCAGGCAGCCAGAACCATGCAGTACCAAAAACCCCCAGCAGCACACAGCAATTTATGGAGTCAGAAGCATTTGATACCAAACAAACTACCAGAACCATGCAATATCAACCCACCACAGCACCACACAGCAATTTATGTATTCAGAAGCATGTGATACCAAACAACCTACCAGTACCAACCCACCTCAGCACTACCCAGCAATATATGCAGACATTCAAGAACATGCAGCACCAAACAAACCACCAGTAATGCACAGAAATACATGAAGGTAGAAGCAAGTAAAAACAAACAAACCACCAGTGAATGCACAGAAACACATGTAGGAAGAATCAAGTAGCACCAGACCCACCACCAGTACTGCACAGGAATATATTGTATCTGCACTTCACAGCAGTTTATGCAGGTCTGTGCATTCATGAAACCCCTGTACCAGTTTTTCCCAACCAGAAGAAATGACTCATGTAACTTTAAAAGCCTTTTCCAACCAGCTAAAATGTCTCATGTAATTGTATCTCACTGTTCTTCACCAGAACAGGGAGAACCCCTCAGTGGCAGACTTGAGAACCCCTGGGGGCAGGAATTTTCTATTTAAGGAGTTCCTCTCTGCCCTATCCAAGTTTTATCATCATCATCCCCACCTACCTCTCCACACAGATCAAACCACTTAACAGGCCCTCTTTGCCCATCCATCTGTGGTACCTAACCAGATAAATATTAGTAGTTAATCATTTATAAAAGGAAACAAGAAATCAGAAACCAAGTTATTACCCATCTTTAGCAAATTAAACCACCCACCTGGTGCCTTGAATAAGGGTTCTTCTGTGACCTAAATATTCAGAACCATATTTAAATAAAAACCACCCCCTTTGATTATAAATAACCCTTACAAAGAAAGAGAGCACAAAAAAAAGAAACTACCAACCTTTCATCTACCCAGCCCCCTGTGGGTAAAACCATCCTTGGTTCCTCTCCTGAACCATCCCTTTGATAAACCTTTGAAACCTTTAATATTGGGATATTGGTTAAGATCAAACATATCTGATCAATTACTAACCAATAAACCAACACATCTGGTCTATTCTTCAACAAAACCCTACCAATAACAATTCATAAAAATCTAGGTCTGATCTGAGACCTATATTAAGTCTCAAAGAAACCAACCATTAATTTAAATAAATTATTTTGCAGACTTACTATATTACTAGAAGGGAAGTGAATTCAAAACCACTCTTGGTATATACTAATACTCCAAAGGAGTAGAAGTAATACTGAATTCCCCTTCAAGGACTGCCAGCAAGCTATTTGCTACTTTATTTATATAATCCCACAGGAGTCTCTACACCGCTCAATTGCGCAACCACCAGCCCTGCTGTTACTCCTCTAGCCAACTTCTTTGTGAGTGTACAAGAGCTCCGTGAGGTACCTGGACTTCCCCAGACAAACTTCCACACAGTTTCCCTATATATTTCCTAAAAAATAAAACATAAAAGCTTCCAGCGCGCGCGCAAAACCACTGGAGGGAGAAAGACAATAAGGGAAACGGACATTCTGGGGTGCCTAGTCATTCTGGCTGTGAACCGGCTAGGACACCCCCTCACCAAATCAAGATTGTCCAAACCATGTCCCAGCCATAATTCTGCACCCATTACAAATTACACCCATCTGTAGAAAAAAAAGAAACAGATAAAGAGAAACAGAGAAACAAACCCTGACAACAAAAGAAAAAAGAAAGGAAAGAGAGAGAGAGATTTTTTTTTTGCAGCACTCCGCTCCTTGTCCTGTCTTTCATTCTGCCATTTGTTGCGGGGCTTTTCCTTGCATATACGGACCTGGAATTTCACTGCACCCGCGTTCCTGAAAAACTATCACTTCCATTTGTTCCCCCCACACCTAGCCGCTGTCCCCAGTGGTTTCCAACCTTCCGCTCCGCGGGGAGAGATTTTCAAGGCCTCATCCAATCCCATGCTGGTTGTTTCCACAGGCTGTTGTCCCAAACTTCCTTCCAGGAGCACCTTCTGTCATCAAAGCCCTTGAAACACAAAGCTTCTTCTCACCAGCCATACCATTGACACCCAATCCCTTCCCATTCCGCACCTGAAGCCCTGCTGCGCATGTCTGTGGCACCAATTCCAAAATCTCCGCTAGCTGTGATGGAAACGGGCCTGCTGTTGGCCCATCCATACCGCACTCCCTGGGCTCCACTTCCTTCCATTTCCCATGCATTTTCCCCACCGCCAAAGGGATCAGACTTTGGTTGCAATCCTTCAATGGCTGGTTGGTTCCTTCCGCCACCACTCCCCTCCTCTCCTCAAGACCCATCCACCATTCATTGGTTCCTAAGCCACGCGCAATACCTGCTGCTTTCTTCTTCCCCGCAAGACCTTCCTGCTGCCCATTGGGTCCCCAATTGCTGGAAATGGTCCTTGGAGCAGCCAGCTGCGGTTTCTCCTCCACATCTGCTCCCATCCCATCCTGCGCAGCTTCCCTTCCCTCCGCCGCAATTCGTGCTACTTCCCATCCCCTTGTTGTAGCTTGCTTCATAGCAGCAGGCCAATCCAACTCTGCCAAGAAACGCTTTTCCAAAATGTCTCCTGTCTCTGCTGGGGAAAATAATACCACATTTGAATCCATTGTCCTGTTCTTGCGTCCCAACTGACAATAGCTGTTATTTTCAGCATACATGCACACCCGGGGGGCGGGCGCGCTAGGGAGCTGAAAACCCTCCAATGAACAAGGTGGAAAACCACACCAGTGCTGAAACATGTGGCTCATAGAGATCTTGAGGTCCCTTGCCAACTCTGCAAGTTCACTAGCCCAAAAGATTGTTGCCAGTGGTGGGGCCAGAGCACATGCTGCCATGTAATCCAATTCCGCGTAATCCCATTCCGCTTGCAACTGGACCCTTTCATGCGTGCTTTCCTCTGAACTGGCTTGTTCAAAATTGCCTTCCCGGAAACAAGGCTTGCGCTTCCCCCACCTTTCCAACATGTCCCCTTCAGTTTTGGCCAATCAAGGTTTTGGTAGCCTTCCATCTCTTCCATGTCCCAAAGCTCTTCCTTGTCCATGATGAACAGGATGAAATGGTGCGCCTTTTCTGAATCCAATGCATCATTGGAGTCTGCAATCACTTCATATCTTGAGATGAATCAGTCCGCATCTGCATGTCACGCTTTGCACTTAAGGATTATTTTCTTCACCACTTTGACATGTCCTCTCCTCAGTACCATCTACCTGAGTCTAAAAAGCGTGACACAAATAAAAGCACCACATCAATAGTGCAATCCGCTATTTCCTCTGGCTTGCGCTGACCTTCCAATCTTGGCGACCAACTCAGTATATATTTGCAAACTTTGCAGTTAACTCCATACCAGTCGACCATCCATTACAAGATCCAATCTCCTTCCCTGGCCAATCAACAGCCTTGGACTTCCATCTTTGGTCATGCATTGTTTGTTAGTTTTCATCTACGTCTAACCAAGACATCACTACTGTATAGTTCGCAATCGGACTAGTCCCCACCCTGCATACACTATTACCTCTCATTTGCATTACCTTCAACATCACTTGCTCTTATCGCAATTCGTCATGCAATTGTACGCTCAGATTCTATTGTTTTGCACTTACGCTAAGACCTCGGATCTATACCACTGCTTCACTTCCTATTCCATTCCTGTCATTCATTGCCTCACCACTTCACCTGTAGTTAGCTCATCACCAGGTTGTATCTAGTCACTTTGGATTACCTTATAAGGGCTACCCCCTTGCCTGATGATTGTCTCCTCAGTTAGTTAATTTCATACGTTCTCGCATTTTGCTGCAACCTAGTTATCACATTGGACTTAGGTTGAGTTTCCTTCTTTGGAACACCCTCCATTCATCTTGCCATTTGTTGAGTGGCATAGCCAAGTTTGCACTTCGCAACTGGGTCTTGCTATTTGCACTTGCCCTCGCACTTGGTATTCCTTTGCGCTCAGAATCACCTAATAATTTCCCTATAGTACGTGGGGTGGTCGTGTGACACTGCAGTGTTGAATCAAATGTGAGGGTAATCCTTTGAATCAATGCAGACAGGGCGGGAGGAGGAAGAAAAAGGAGAAGTGAATGCTGGTAGCTTCCTGAATACCTTTGAGAGACTTGAGACAAAAGAGGTTCAAGGCAAGACCCCCAGATGAGGAAATTAAGAGAGTGGAACTTCCCTAGTTGTCCCCAAGTCCCAGAATCAATGTTACTAGCCTCTGTAAGGAGAAGGATGCTCCATTTTATAGAGAGAGAGGTTAATTTCCTTCCTTTGCTTTCCTTTCCATTCCATAAGCCATGTTAATCCTACTTTTTCCTATCAATGTGGGTTTGAGAGCGCAAAATTTATTCCCGCACTCTCAACCCTAACCTAAGTACAAGCGCAATGACAGCCCAACAACAAATAGACAAGAAACCCTAAAAACCGGAACCCTAGCCTAACCCTAACCCTTTCCCATGCCGCAACCACCCTCAAGCCCGCCTACCCTTCCACACCCTGGGTTCATCCTTCTCATGATGCGGCTCTCTGCCGCACCCTACTTGGACCCCCCATGATGTCTGTTTCCTCCCAGCCTGCCACATGATTTCCTTCCCCACAGATCTGCCCACTTGTATAGCCCTGATTGCCCCACTCTACCATCCCAAACTAGCTGCCCACAAGCCCGGTTGGGCCAGCTCCATTCTTGGGTCCATACCGAGCAGGCCATGGCCCACCACATCTGATTAAGGCCAACCTGAACCCATTATGCTGAGCCCTGAGGTGCCTATTGCTGAGCCCGCTGTGGCCCCTGCTGAGACTGCGCCCATCCTAAATGCTGAGACTGACCTACCAAATGCTGAGCCTGCTGACTGTGGCACTGTTCCTGACCCAAGGCTATATAATGGCACCACAACTTTTGAGTGATTAATCTGCTGTTTAAAATTTTTTTTAAGGAGTCTGGCAGCTTTTCCAGCATCATATAATATTTAAGGATGTCAACAGGAAGGACAATAAAAATTTTTTGCAGTTTGTTGGAAAAAGTTTTCAAATCAATGATAAAGGATTGAACATTGTTTTCATCAAAGTTAATCAAGGAAAATTGACTGTCAGCTTGCTACTATTGCAGAGCAAGCTGCAAAAGTAACATAAATAACATAAAAATAATAATAATACAATAACCTAAGAAGGAGTAGGAAAACTATTAATATTATTACAGAAATGGATTTTCCACCCAAAATTAGGTAGGGTCACTCACTGACCCCACCCTTGAAATCCAACTCCTTATATTTTTAAATAATTAAGGAAAGAAAGGCCAAAATACCACGGCACCACTATTGAACTTTTGGCCAATTAAATAATTCAAACGTATTGTCACATATAGGTTTCACACCTAAAATTCAGTCAAAATTGAGGTGTTGTGTATATTTTAGGAGTTACGGATGGAAATGTGTTCTGTCACAATTCCCGCACGCAGCCGCAGAAGCCAATGCACCCACGCGCGGCTGAGATACAGCCCTGTTACTCCGTCAAGGTTGTTTACGCAGCCCTGCGCCTCTGACAAGTATGCAGCCATGGGACTATGGGTTGACAAAGTGACAAGCGGCCTGAGGAGCTTAGGTACTGCGTAAACATGCTACAACCCACACAGGAACATTCTACATATTTAATAAATGTTCCTGTGGATAGTAAGTAGTCTAAAAGTACATAATATTATATAAAAATACTTAAATAACCCTTATAAATATTTTTTATTAAATATAATTCAAAGTACCAAGAATGTCGAAAATAAGACAATGACAACTTCTGAAAATATATTAAAATACTTTAATATACCATTATGAAGATTTCTAGACATCAACATTTTTGTGAAATACTAAGAAAACTAATGATTGTAAAATATTACATGTATTCCCATGACTTATATTTTTAAGTAATTATTTTAGTAAACCAAATGAAACTTGAAAATAAGGATTACAATCAATATCATGACTTTACTCCGATTATTTAATTCATAATGAGAACTCACCTGAAATCAGAATGTCCGTAGAAATGTCCATTGAAAAAATTATTAGCTTACTGGGAACATTTAATAAGGATAATTGATTAAATAATACATAAATAGGAAAGATTAGTGTTATTCACACGTTCTAATAACAATTATTAAGTAGAATAATTCCAATAACCTCAGGCATTAGATGCTACCCGTTCTACAGAAGAAAGAACACGTGACAGTTTACCACTGGTTACCCTGATAGCCTTAGTGTCCATCCCTTGGAGCCCCTGTACCCCTCAGAAGGACAATGTTGGGACTCAAAAAAGCTATAAATAAAGATCTCTTTTGAGGATATTGATGAGCAGAGACCCAGTTATATTTATATCCAGAAATTGTTCCAAGGTAATCAAGTACTTATAAGAGATAAGTAAGTGATTTATGGCTTAGTCTGATTAATAATATCCATCCTCAACCTCTTTATATCAATTTAAACTGCTGAACAACCTTATAACCCCAGTATACAGGTTTAACACATCAGTGCACGTCCCAAACAGATACCCAAAGGATCTAATAATATACCAGTGAGTTTTATTATCCTTTCTCTGTCATGGAAGATTGGTAAAAGGCCCTGCCACTCCACCGTGTATTTTATATACATATTATCTTTGGGTAAAATATCCTTTAAACTAAAGAACTAAAAGTAACCAGGACTACGTGTTTTCATACTGAAATCCCTGAAGAGAGGTGTTAAAGATCCCTAATTTAATTTCTGCCCCTCTATAAAAAATATTTAATAATAAATTTATTTATATGGAATTAAAACAATAAAATATAACCAAACCAATTAACCTTGCAATAAAGCTTAATCCAAATATTTTACGGATTTTTGCTGCATTTATTGAATAATATATTTATTATTTATTCTATCACCTCTAGTAGCTCAAGGATAGCAAGGGTCTTGGCATCCAGGAGGCTGACATTGACTGTATACCCTGGCTTATTGAAGGGTTCCAAAAAAAAAAGTGCTTGTGAATTACTTTCCAGATCTCATTGGCTCTCTCTTTGTTTTGGGAGCTGATCAGATTTTTGTGAATGGAAGAGGAGAGTTTGGAGATGAGAATCAAGGTCTGGATTGAGTTTTCAGTAGATGAGATATTATCAGATTCAGATTGTATGATTTCTTGAAGTTGGGCCTGCTTTAGTATGGAGTTCTTCCTAGTTTTCCATATGGTGAAGTTGTCCTTGGTAAGTACAGGTATGGCTTCTATGTTAGTTTTAAGAATGGTCAAATTTATGTTTTCCATTATTTTTGAAAGAAAGATCTGGTGGAGAAAGTTCAAGAGTATTGGTAAGCACCTCCAACTGTTAATTGTGATAGAATTTGAATCTGAATCTTTATTGCATTGAATATCAAAAACAAACTGGAGGAAAGACAGCATCAACTTCAAAAGATTAAGAACAAGTTCATCATAAAATAGAGGGTACACAAAAAGGACTCCTACCCTGTATAGAAATGGACTTGACGCAGTGAGGACCAAGAAAGGAAGCAAGAAAGGAACTGGGATAACTCAGAGCTAGGATTTTTGCAGTAGGAACTACACAAAAAACTCTTGATTGAGTAGATTTAAAGAAAATAATAAGACAATGCTTTTCTCACCAAATGAGAACATCCACAAAGTAAAGATTTTTCAGCTATCATTGAAGAAGGGCTCAGATTCAATGAGATGAGGAAACCTTGAGAGAGAAGAGCCAAATAGTCTTGAGAGAATGGAGCTCAAAAGTTGCAAGCAGTTGGAGTTTGGATTGTAGTTTTAGGGAGGAAAACTGTTGGGAAAGTCAAGGCAGGTGTTGAGGTCAACACAGAGTTTGTTGGAATTTTGGTCCACTATTAGCATTGTCTAAATCTTGATTTCAACCTATCCCATTATGACTTCCCTTTCCTTATTATTATTATGTTATCTCAACTCTTATAGCTATTAATCTGGGTTAGTCCTCCAAGTTTTGCAGACTATATTGTCCAATATTGAATCCTCTCTATTCATTGTAACTCTCTTCATTCAAACCACTTGTCAGCCACTTTTAATTATTCCATTTAATTCAGCTGAACCTCAAGTGAATGAATCCTCATCCATTATTCACTAATTTGAACTGGATTTCCTTTCCTTTTAATCCTTGGATCCATGCCACCTAATGTTATCAGACCTCCTTGCCTGTTTCCCCTCCAGTCTCAATCTGAGCATCTTACCCTATATTCCACGTGTTTAAAAGCCAAAGCCTCCCTCTAACCAACATTTCATCCATGGAAATCAATCAAAGAATTCTCCTTACTTTCAAAAACTACCACACTTGGTTTATTGCCATGGAAGGCAAACTTGATTCTATAGATGCCCTCAACATTTTTCTGAAGGAAGTACCTCTTCTGCTGGATTTCAATGACTCAAATGAGGCAAATCTATTTTAAAAATTAAATCGCAAATCCTACAACCTAATTCTCATTAACCTTAACAAAGATAACCTTTCCTATGTAGCCAGTACCTTTTTTTCCACCAGTAAATGCAATGGTGTTGCTCTCTGGGACCTCGTCAAGTATTGCTACATGCCCAAAAACTTCATCAACAAGACGCTTGCCTTTCCCCAATTCAACAAGATCAAACTTGAAAACAACATTAAAAATTTTGTTTCAAAAATTTAAGCCTTTGCTCAAAATATGAAGTTAGTATTTCTGAAGCTAGAAGAAGAATTTACCACTATCCTCACATTGTCAAAGCTCCCCTCCAAATTCAACTACCTCAAAAAGTCAGGCAAATTTGAAAACAATAATATTCATTAAATTCTCAAACAACTTGAAAAAGATGATGCCCAGGCAAAAATAAATCCACTCAAAACCCTCACAATGATCCTCACCAGGCTTTTTACTCATACACCTTCAACTGTCCACATTGCAACAAGCACGGAAATCCTGCCAAGAATTGTTGGGTGAAATACCCATAGTACACTCCTAGATCAATCGTGACTTCTAATTCTGATAAGAACAACAAATTTCACTTCTACTCATTCTAGTCTTATCCTCTCCTCTACCTTCAGTTTGCTTGATCAACTCTTCAAGCACCCATTCTGCTTTCTGATCTCCCTTTCTCTCCTTCAAAATTGGCTCTTGCTATCTTAAGATGCAACCTTCTTTCTCAAAATTGTTGCTTCAACTCACCATCCATTCTGATCAGTCAACTCACCCTTTTGCAATGTTGCATTATCCTTGCTCAATTTCTGTTGTTTGGTAGCTCTTGGTCAACTCAAATCTCTTTCACATCATCCTTGCCACACTTTACCAGCCCATTGTCACTCAGCCTACCATGTGGTTGAGTTCTTAAAAAATCACCCAATCCTCCTATCTTTTTGTTTGGTTGGTACTGTCCAAATTTGTCTGTTTTTGCGCTACATAAAGTTGCTCATTAAGTTTGGTGGTCACCTTATAATTCCTCCACAATTATTGCTCCATTGTGAGCAAAACTGTTCAGGATGGGTGTTGTTCATAACAGACAGGGGTTTGAAAATTATGAATGGAATATTAGTGTTACTTGTTGATGTAATAAACCCTATTATAGGTCAATTTTAGTTCAAAAATCACAAGATTTCATTCCTCTCTAATGAAATAGGCCCTTTTTGCGGTGTTCAAACATCTTTTCATTTTAAGCAGTGCTTTTGGATTTAATTGAAATGCAAGATTCCAAAAGTCATCATCTCATTATCTTGTATAAATTCCCTCAAGCTTCAGTCAAGGGGGTTTTTTAGAGTTTTGGTCCACTATCAGGGTTTTCTGAATCTTGAGTTAAGCCTATGCTTTGATCAATTTCCTTTCCTTATTATTATTATGTTATCTCAACTCTTGTGGTTCTTCATCTGAGGTAGTCCTCCAAGTTGTGTGGACTCTATGGTCCAATATTGAATCCTCTCTATTCATCGTTACTCTCTTTATTCAAAACACTTGCCAGCAACTTTCTATGTAGTCTACTCAAGTCAGCTGAACCTCAAATGAATTAATCCTCCTCCATTCTTTCCTAAATTGAAGCAGAGTGACATTCCTTTGACTCCTTGTATCCCTGACTCTTAACATTATAAGAACTCCTTACTTTTTTCCCCTCCAGTCTCAATCTGAGCATCTTACCCTAAATTCCACGTAGTTGAGATGGAGGTGATGGAGGAGATGAAGACGGAGTAATTGGTGAGGGAGACAGAGACAGATTAATGGAATGTGTCAGCCTTCTGGATGCCAAGACCCTTGCTATCCTTTAGCTACAGAGTTGATAGAATAAATAATAAATATATTATTTAATAAATGCAGCAAAAATCCATAAAATATTTAGATTGCGCTTATTGCAAGGTTAATTGTTTTGGTTATGGTTTATTTTTATAAATCAATGTAGATAAATTTATTATTAAATTTTTTTTATAGAGCGGCCACAATTATATTGGGGATCTTTAACACCTCTCTTCGGGGATTTCAGTTTGAAAACACGTAGTCCTGGTTACTCTGGGGTCTTTAGTTTAAAGGATATTTTCCCAAAGATAATATGTATATAAAATACACAGTGGAGTGGCAGGGCTTTGTAACCAAGCTTCCACGACAGAGAAAGGATAATAAAACTCACTGGTATATTATTACATCCTTTGGGTATCTGTTTGGGACGTGCACTGATGTGTTAAACCTGTATACTGGGGTATAAGGTTTTTCAGCAGTTTAAATTGATATAAAGAGGTTGAGGACGGATATTATCAATCAGACTAAGCCATAAATCACTTACTTATCTCTTATAAGTACTTGATTACCTTGGAACGGTGTCTGGATACAAATATAACTGGGTCTCTTCCCACCAATATCCTCAAAAGAGCTCTTTATTTATAACTTTTTGAGTCCCAATATTGTCCTTCTGAGGGGTACAGGGGCTCAAAGGGACGGACACTGAGGCTAGCAGGGTACCAAGTGGTAGCCTGTCACGTGTTCTTGGTGCTGTAGCACGGGTAGAATCTAATTTCTCAGGGTATGGGAATTATTCTACTTTATAATTGATATTAGGACATGTGAATAACACTAATCTGTCCTGTTTATGCCATTATTTAATTAATTATCCTTAGTAAATGTTCCCAGTAAGTTGATAATTGTTTTAATAGACATTCCTACGGACATTCTGATGTCAGGGGAGCTCTCATTATGTATTAAATAATTTGAGTAAAGCCATGATATTTATTTTACTCCTTATTTTCGAGTTTCAGTTGATTTACTAAAATAATTACTTAAAAATATAAGTCATGGGAATTCATGTAATATTTTTACATCATTATTTTTCTTATTATTTCACAAAAATGTTGATGTCTAGAAATTCTTATAATAGTATATTAAAGTCTTTTAATATATTTTTAGAAGTTGTCATTGTCTTATTTTCGAAATTCTTGGTACTTTGAATTATATTTAATAAAAAATACGTACAAGGGTTATTTAAGTATTTTTATATAATATTATGTAATTTTAGACTACTTACTATCCACGGGAACATTTATTAAATATGAAGAATGTTCCTGTGTGGGTTGTAGCATGTTTACGCAGTACCTAAGCTCCTCAGGCCGCTTGTCACTTTGTCAACCCATAGTCCTGTGGCTGCATACTTGTCAGAGGCCCGGGGCTGCGTACACAACCTTGACGGAGTGACAGGGCTGTATCTCAGCCGCTTGCGGGTGCATTGGCTGCCGCGGCTGCGTGCGGGAATTGTGACAGAACACATTTCCGTCTGTAACTCCTAAAATATACACAACACCTCAATTCTGACTGAATTTTAGGTTTGAAACCTACATGTGAAAATACGTGTGAATTATTTAATTGGCCAAAAAGTTCAATAGTGGTGCCCTGGCATTTTGGTTTTTCTTTCCTTAATTATTTAAAAATATAAGGAGTTGGATTTCAAGGGTGGGGTCAGTGAGTGACCCTACCTAATTTTGGGTGGAAAATTCAGTTCTGTAATAGTATATATGGTTTCCCTACTCCTTCTTAGCTTAATTTTATTATTATTTTTTTATGTTATTTATGTTACTTTTGGAGCTTGCTCTGCAATAGTAGCAAGCCGAAAGAATGACAGAAGTTGATAATGGAGGAGAAAGGAATGGAAGGTTAGTTTTGGGTCTTGCAAGTGGAGGTAAGGGAACAAGTGGTGGCATGAAGTCTTGATCCCAACACTGCTTGAAGGTGTAGCAGTTGGAATTTTTTCAAAAAAATTTGGTGATTTTTTTTAGATTTGGATTCAAAACTTTGAAATTCTTGTTGGGTGATACTCTGATATTTTCTTTTTCATTTTGTCAAATTTACATAAATTTTGATATTTAGAATGTTTGTGAATCTTGGGAATTTTTTTTCATCAAAATCTTTTTTTGTGAATCCTGGACAGCCAATTAATTCCTACAACTGGCCTCCTGGTTTCTTTGAGCCAAAACAACTATGAGATCCAAAAATGAAAATGCAAATTTTGACTTCAACAGAAAAGAATAGTGAAAAATTGACAATTTTGTGGCGAAAACAAAAAAACAAAACTTTCCTGACAAAATATAACCCAATCAGAAAATACACAAGAAATTCTTCATATTATTCATGAGAAATTTTATTTCATTGGATTCCAAGTGATCAATTTTCATTCATTTCAAAATAGAAGAATGAAAAAAAATTAAATTTGGAAGTTTTTGGGAATTTTTACAAGTCATGTTTTGCCAGAATCAAATCAGAAAAAAAAATAGAGTTCCTTCATTTTTTTAATTATAACGTAAAATTGAATGATGGTGTGTATAGCCCTTTGGAGGGAACCTCAATTTATTCATGATTTTTTTCAATCATGCATGGTGCCAATAAAATTCACTTTGGCACTGATCAGCCTGACCTTGAAACTAGGCCAAATAATTCTGGCACCTGACCAAGTTCATCTTGGTGCCACCAAAGCTGGTTGCATTGACCTGCATGTTGCATGATAGTACTTGAAGATAAAAGAAATTGTTTATAATTTTGGGGGAAGGGAGGCTGGTCAGTTTGGTGAAACCAGCCTTTACTGGTGTCACGTGGAGCTTGGTTGGATTCCAAGTTTTAGCACCCACAATTTCAACCAAATCAAGCACCCTGGGCACCAACCATAGTCATTATGGGCACATGCCAATTCAATCTTGGAAAGGACCCCATACCTGCTTTACACACCATAAAATTGATTTATTACTGATTTTAACAGAGATTTAAACTATTTTATTTTCAAGTGTTCTTTTTTTCAACCAAGTTTTTTGGTAAAAAATTTAACACCTGTCTATTTTTGTTTCCTTTGTTTTCTTTTGTTTTCTTTTTCTTCCTTTCTTCCTTTTTTTCTTTTTTTCTTTTTTTCTTTTTTTCTTTTTTTCTTTTTTCCTTTTTTGCTTTTTTGCTTTTTTCCTTTTTTCCTTTTTTTCTTTTTTTCTTTTTTTCTTTTTTTCTTTTTTTCTTTTTTTCTTTTTTTCTTTTTTTCTTTTTTTCTTTTTTTCTTTTTTTCTTTTTTTCTTTTTTTCTTTTTTTCTTTTTTTCTTTTTTTCTTTTTTTCTTTTTTTCTTTTTTTCTTTTTTTCTTTTTTTCTTTTTTTCTTTTTTTCTTTTTTTCTTTTTTTCTTTTTTTCTTTTTTTCTTTTTTTCTTTTTTTCTTTTTTTCTTTTTTTCTTTTTTTCTTTTTTTCTTTTTTTCTTTTTTTCTGTTTTTCTGTTTTTCTTTTTTTCTTTTTTTCTTTTTTTCTTTTTTTCTTTTTTTCTTTTTTTCTTTTTTTCTTTTTTTCTTTTTTTCTTTTTTTCTTTTTTTCTTTTTTTCTTTTTTTCTTTTTTTCTTTTTTTCTTTTTTTATTTTTTTCTTTTTTTCTTTTTTTTCTTTTTTTCTTTTTTTCTTTTTTTCTTTTTTTCTTTTTTTCTTTTTTTCTTTTTTTCTTTTTTTCTTTTTTTCTTTTTTTCTTTTTTTCTTTTTTTTGTTTTTTTGTTTTTTGTTTTTTTCTTTTTTTCTTTTTTTCTTTTTTTCTTTTTTCCTTTTTTACTTTTTTCCTTTTTTCCTTTTTTCCTTTTTTCCTTTTTTCCTTTTTTTCTTTTTTTCTTTTTTTCTTTTTTTCTTTTTTTCTTTTTTTCTTTTTTTCTTTTTTTCTTTTTTTCTTTTTTTCTTTTTTTCTTTTTTTCTTTTTTTCTTTTTTTCTTTTTTTCTTTTTTTCTTTTTTTCTTTTTTTCTTTTTTTCTTTTTTTCTTTTTTTCTTTTTTTCTTTTTTTCTTTTTTTCTTTTTTTCTTTTTTTCTTTTTTTCTTTTTTTCTTTTTTTCTTTTTTTCTTTTTTTCTTTTTTTCTTTTTTTCTTTTTTTCTTTTTTTCTTTTTTTCTTTTTTTCTTTTTTTCTTTTTTTCTTTTTTTCTTTTTTTCTTTTTTTCTTTTTTTCTTTTTTTCTTTTTTTCTTTTTTTCTTTTTTCTTTTTTTCTTTTTTTCTTTTTTTCTTTCTTTCTTTTCTTGTTTTCTTCTTGTTTTCTTGTTTTCTTTTTTTCTTTATTTATTTATTTATTAGGGCGTATCAGAGTTAGCAAAACCGCCATTAGAAAACCACCATTTTTTGACAAAACCTGCCATTTTTCATGGTGGGTTTCTGAAATACACATACCCCCTAACTGGTGTTTTTTAAAATGGCGGATTTCAACATCAAAAAGGCCATTAAACCCGCCATTTATGCATCATCATCCATCCACCATCCATCACATCCAAAACACCTGTTGGCACTTCCACCTCAGAAAATCCATACCAATCCCATCTCCATCACATCACACACATCTCATCTCAATCGCTTCACATCTCTATCACTTCACACAAATCCCATCATCATCTCATCACCCCACATCCCATCACCATCTTTCTCATCTCAACATGTCCAATCAAACTTCCTGGCAGCAAGTTGAAAATGCAAAAAAGCTGAATGAACTTTTGTTAATATTTTACTCCCATTCAGAATCTGATTCAGACTCTGATTTGGAATCAACTTGGTTGGCTTTGAATGCTCTATTAGAGAAGCAATACATGGTTCCAAGAAGAAACAATCTCCACAATCCTATGTATGAAAGGCAAAAGCTTCATCTCCTCCCTGTCTTAAGCTTCCAGAAACTGTTCCAAACTCTATTACCTTCATTCATAAAAATTATGGAGATGATTGAAGACCACCACATCTTCCAGAAAAATTCTTGGAATCCTCAACGCAATCCAGCTATCCAACTGGCCATTGCCCTTTGTAGATTGGGATCCAATGGAAATGGAGCAGCAATTCATTGATTAGAAAATCTATTCTTGTTCAGTTGTGGATCGATTGACTTAAACACCAAAATAGTCATGATTGCTATCCTATCTTTCTGTTTTTCTGTCCTTTGTTGTCCAACCAAAGAAGAACACAAGGAGATATCTCAATGAATAGACACTGAACGCTTTCCTGGTTGCATTGTTTTTGTTGATGGAACCACTATCCTCTTGAGTGAAAAACTCAAGCTAGATGGCAACCATTATTTTGATTGGAAAGACAGGCAATTGATTCACTTCCTTTCCAAATCCTTTGATAATAAACTAACCAAATTTGTTTTATTTGTTTGTATAGATACTCTGTGTCACTACAACTTGTTTGTGATAAAAAAAAGAAGTTCATATCCCCAATTCTGGCCTTCCAGGTTCTTGTCATGATTCATATGTTTACAATTGGATTCCAATTTCCCAACAACCAAATAACTACTTTTACCATGATCAATAACTTCTGGAAAATCCAGCCTATGGTAGCAGAAAATATTTGTCTCCAGCATACCAGAATGTTTTGTCCAATGATCAAGGAAAAAACAATTTCAACTATCATCTTTCCCAATCAAAAGTTTGGATTGAGCATGCAATAGGACTCCTGAAAAGAAGATGGGCCAGCTCAAGGGAAATGCAAAACCTTGATTCAAAACCCCAAAGACATGAAGTTCCCCATCAACTGGATTGTCACTTGTGTAATCCTTCACAACCTTTTGGCCAACATCAAAGATGAATGGGACAAAATATTTGAAGATGATATTCTGGATCTGCCTCAAGTCACCCCTGTCTCATCTTATCCCTCATCTTCTTATGTGAGAGAAAGGATTCTACCTCTCACCCTTGCTTCCTTTGATGAGTGATTTTTTGATTTCAAAATAGGTAAAAAATCCCTTCACTGTATTTTTTTGGTTTTGGTTGTTCAAAAAAGAATCCTAGGCTCACTCACTCAGGGTTTTTCTTTCTCTTTTGGTGGAAATAGACAAAACAGACCCAATACCTCATCACACCAAACCACTAACCTCACCCCAACAAACCACTCACCTCACCCCACCAAACCACTCACCTCACCCCACCAAACCACCAGTCCACTCTCCTCCTCACCCACCACCTCCACCTCACCCATCACCTCCACCTCACCATCACACCTTGTAAGCTTTCCCCCCTCCTCCTCATCCTCCCCATAATCCAATACTGACATCCATCCCCCTCAATGCCCCTTCAGCCCCCCCCCCCACCTCACCTCCTTGGTTGATTCCCCAGTTAAGCTCCCCCCTCCTCCTCCTCATCACCCTTTTCCCTCCCACTTGCTCCCAACTAAGGCCCCCCCCCTCTCACTCCCCCCCCCCCCCACCTTGCCTTCAAATGCTGACAGTTGCCAGCCCCCTCTTGCTGCCCCCCCTCTTGCCCCCCCCACCTTACTTTCAGGCACCCACTTGATGCCCCCCCCCTTGGCGTATTGAGGATCAATCCCTCAGGGACCCAGGCCCAAAGCAACCCGGTGGTCAAATCTTCCTTGAGTCACAAGGGCTGCTGAATGCAAGCAGGGCTTGGCACAGAGGGGACTCCACTCTCAGTAGGCTTGGAGGGCAAGAATACTGGAAGATGCTACAAGGAGCAGAGTAGGATTAAATTGGAGTTAAGGTGCTGAATGACACTTTCTGGCATGGATTCCTAGTAAGAAGTAGTAAAATGATTTCTTGGGGGACAATCAGGAAGAGGAAGAGAAGGGCTGCTTAAATAGACAGGAGGCTGGACTACAACAGAGGTACAGATGCCTTGGGACTCAGACTAAATATGTGATGACAAGGGAGAAGTCAAGGTGACAGAGAGGCTGATCAGGTATGCTACTACATTGGGGTTAGGCTTCTTACTACATTGGTGCTAGGCTACAGGTCTGACTGTCTAAGTGGGGAATTTGCAGTTAGAGGATGTACGGTGTACATGGAGTTCATGAAACTATGTACTAAGTAGAGAGAGTATGTGATACAATCTGCAAGAGGATGTACATAAGGATTACCAAAGGATAAACCATAGTGAGGTATAGGATAGACAGAGTGAAGAAGGTTAGAGGATATGTAGAACCTGAGAGATTAAGTATGTGAAAGCCTAGGGAGCCTATATGTATAATGCATGAGGTTAGACTATATGTAGATATGTAAGGCATGAAGATCCTGGGGATATGTATTTGAAGGAGATATACTTATCAATTCTCCAGAGCCCTGAGGTCAATGTTCTTGGGGTAAGTAGATTAGACTGAGGCTATACTGAGTTAGGTTTCAGTATGACAGTACCCCCTGGTGAAAAAGAGGGCATCTCCTGATGACCATAAAAGGAGAGGTTGAAGAGGCCATCCAGGTATTCCATCAGCCATTTCTAACTTGAGCTTTCCTTCCCCCTACCCACAACCATCACCACCATCCACCCCATTACCATCCTTATCCCCTTTTACCAGATCACCTACACCAACCTACCCAATGGAGAAGACCAACAACTACCATCCAGTTCAAAAATACTACCCAAGCTGTTTCACTTGCATCAAGCTTGAAAGAATCTGTACCACCAGTATCAAACATGACTCTGCCAAGTGTGGAAGTTGTAGACAGTATGGAAGAGTATGTGATATGGATAAGCAAGGAAGGAAGGCCATGGGGCCAACCTTATGGGTCCTGGAGAAAATCCAATCTTTTGAGGTGAAGGAGGCTCCAGATGATGATGCCATGACTTTATCATATTCATCTCAATTGGATTGATCTTCAGGTAATTGTTTCCGGATTTTTGTGTTGGAGATGTTTTAGTGCTGATATGGGTTTGAATAGTCCTTTTGATGCAGGAAAGTTTGAAGAAGATGCTGGAAAAAAGGGAGGCATTGCATTGAACCAGGAGTTTGGCAATTGAAGGTACGTCAAAGCATCAAGATGAAAAAGTGGAGAAGAATTTATAAGATGGGAACCCCTCACATAGACTTGGAAGATGAAGTGGTCAAGGTGCCGTCAAAAAGAACTAGAAACAGGGACATTGTCAAATCTTTCAAAACTGTCAAAGGAAGCTGTTGAAGCTTCAAACCTCCACGTCAAACCATCATAGGTCAAATTGTCAAAGCTCAAAGTCAAACCGTTGAAGCGTCAAACCAGTTTGTCAAAGCATCAAACCAATCTTTCAAAGTCTTGAACATCAAAGTTTCAAAGCGTCAAAGCAGTTTGTTGAAATTTCAAAGTTCCGCGTCAAAGCATCAAAGATTGGTGTCGAAGAGAGGAAGAAGATGAAGACGCCAAGGGAAGCTTAGGGATGAAAGGGAGAAAACAAATAATGTAGATAAAGGAAAAGAAAGAGATGCCATTGTCAAAGAGGGGGGCAAATCAGATGACTCCTTGGAGTTAGAAGATTTAAGGAATACGATGAAGGCTTTAGAGGTGAAGATGAAGGTTGTAGAAGATAGAAGAAACAGAAATAAGGAAATTGAGAGGAGAAATGAAGCAGAATTTTGGTTGGAAGAAATAGAAAATGGAGAAATATTGTTTGAAATGATGGAAGGAAGAAGATTTAGAGAAGATTCAGTTTTAAATGAAGATCAAGTCAATCAATCTTTAGAAGTTTATAGTAGGAATTCTATGAATTTAAATTCAAGTTTGCAGGAAGGTTTGAAGAAAGGTTTGGTTAGTGAGATAAGAAAAGGAAATTATAGATTCTTAGAGGCTAGAAAAAAAAATATTTCAGAAATAAAGAAAAGACTAGCTGATATATTGGCTTTAGATGGTCATACTTTTGAAGTAGGGACTACTATAAGGGGTCCTGATTCTTATCAAGTTACCAAATTGAATTTAGTAAATACTTGGATTTCTAGGGTAAAAGATTTAAAAGATTTTATGTGTGAAGCTATCTGAAAATTTTTTCATGAGAAAAAATTATATGAATTAAAATTTATTTTATTTTTTATAGGATAGTTTTTTTGGTTATTATTATTTTTTTGTGGTTTTTTATTTTATATTTTTTGTTATCTTTAAAATTTAATATTATATATATTTTTTTGTTTTTGATAGTATATATATTTTTTTTTGAAAGAAGAAATTGATTTTCTTTTTATTTATTTTAAGGATATTTTTGGTTTTAAAGGATAGAGCGTATGGCAATCTTGAAGTAAAGTAGGGCAGTTGGTGAGATTAGAGTGAGGTTCCCAAGAAGTGCGTTCCTTGTCATTCTGGAAGGCTTTCCATTCAACTAATTAAAATAATTTTCCCCTCTTAAGTTTTGTTTCAAATAACTGAGACACTTCCCATTCTTCTCCTCCATTGATTTTGACTGGTTCAGTTGGTGGTTGGTGCCTGGAGGATAGTGAGTTGTCCTGATATGGATTGAGTAAGGAGGAGTGGAACACAGGGTGAATAGTGGACCACTGTTGAGGAAGTTGAAGCTTCAATGAATTTTTTCCAATCTCTTCTGTAATCAAAAAAGGGCCTAACTATTGCTCTGAAAGCTTATTATTTGGACCTTTGGTTTTTATATTATTAGAAGAGAGCCAAACTTTGTTTTCAACAGCAAATGAGGCAGGAAAATTACTTCTTTTTAGGTCAGCATATCTATTATAAGTTTCAATTGACTTTTCCAGTTCAAATCCTAGTTTTTTCTTATTCTGGTGAATCTGATTATGCAATGGCTATCAGGTTGATTTTCTACTACATGGAGGCTGTCCAAGTTGTTGTGTCAACTGTAAATGGTGAAGAATGGAGATTTCTTGGTGGAAGTATGGGTGGAATTGTTGTAGGAGAATTCAGAAAGAGGGACCCAGGTATCCCAGTTGTCTTGGTGATAACTGACATACATCCTAAGAAATTGTTCTAGGATCTGATTTACCCTTTCCGTTTTTCCATCTGTCTCAGGGTGATAAGCTGTGGAGAGATTTCTTTTTACCTGTAATTTTTCACATACAATTCTCCAAAAGGAAGAAACAAATAAAGATCCTCCGTCACTGACAATGTCAGTTGGGAGTCCCTTCTTAGTGAACACATGGGAGATTAGTAGGTTAGCTAACTCCACAGAGGAGATATCAGTTCTGGTTTTAATGAAGAGATAAATTTTTGAAGAACAATCAACTACCACAAGGATTGAGTCAATTCCATTGGATAGCGGTGTAGAGAATCCTGTGGGATTATGTAAATAACTTAGCAAATAGCTTGCTGGCAGTCCTTGAAGGGGAATTTAGTATTACTTCTACTCCTTTAGAGTATTAGTAACACTAAGAGTGGTTTTGAATTTCCTGCCCTTCTAGTACTATAGTAAGTCTGCACAATAATTTATTTAAATTAATGGCTTGTTTCTTTGAGACTTAGTATAGGTCTCAGATCAGATCTTGATTGGTTATTAATTGTTATTGGTAGGGTTGTTGAAGAATGGACCAGATGTATTGGCTTATTGGTTAGTGGTTGATCAGATATGTGTGATCTTTAACCAATATCCCAATATTAAAGGGTTCAAGGGTTTTATCAAAGGGGTGGTTCAGGAGAGGACCCAAGGATGGGTTTACCCACAGGGGGCTGGGTAGAGGAAAAAAAAAGGGTTGGAAGTCCCTTTTTGTTGTTCTCTCTTTCCTTGTAAGGGTAATTATTGAGTGATGGGTGGTTTCCTTTCATTTGGTGCTGAATAGTTCAGGTCACAGAAGAACCCTTATTCAAAGCACCTAATGGGCTGGTTTCAATGGTTGATGAGGTTATAGAATTGGTCTTTGATTTCCTTTTTTTTTATTGTTACACTGACAATCTCCTTTTTTTTATATCTGGGTAGGACCACAGATGATTGGGTGGTAATTGGATGATGAGTAGTTGATGAGTGGGTGGAGCTCCTGGATGGTGGATGATGATGGTGATGGTAGTGGGGGATACAACCTGGATAGGGCAGAGAGGCCCTCCTTAAATAGAACATCTGGTCCTCAGGGGATGCTCAGGGCTTCCCCTGAGGGTGCCCTGGGGCTTCCCCTGTTACAGTGGGATACAGGTACATGAGACATTTTAGCTGGTTGGGAAAATCTAATACAGTTACATGAGGCATTTCTGCTGGTTGGGAAAATCTAATACAGTTACATGAGGCATTTCTGCTGGTTGGGAAAACCTAATACAGTTACATGAGGCATTTCTGCTGGTTGGAAAGAGGTTGTACTGGGGTTACATGCAGGCACTTGCCTACATTAATTGCTGTGTAGTGCTGGGTTGAATTTGTGCTGTGGTGAACTGGTACTGGTGGGTTGTTTGGATCTACATGGTCCTAGCTGCCTGCATATATTGCTGGGTAGTCCTGTGGTATTTTCACTGGTGGTTGTTTGGTTACACATGGCCCAGACTGCCTGCATACATTGCTGGGTAGTCCTGTGGTTCCTGTACTGGTGGTTGTTTGGATCTACATGGCCCTAGCTGCCTGCATATATTGCTGGGTAGTCCTGTGGTATTTGTACTGGTGGTTGTTTGGTTACACATGGCCCCAGACTGCCTGCATACATTGCTGGGTAGTCCTGTGGTGCCTGTACTGGTGGTTGTTTGGATCTTCATGGCCCTAGCTGCCTTCATATATTGCTGGGTAGTCCTGTGGTACCTTGTACTGCTGGGTGTTTGGTTACACATGCTACTGGCTGCATAAATTGCTGTGTGGTGCTGAGGGTTGTTGGTACTGGTAGTTTATTTGGTATCACATGCTACTGGATGTATGTACTGGTGGTTGTTTGGTTACACATGGCCCAGACTGCCTGCATAAATTGCTGGGTAGTCCTGTGGTGCCTTGTACTGCTGGTTGTTTTGGTTACACATGGCCTTGCTTATGGTTCTGAGTATACAGGTGAGGTGATTGGTTGTATGTTTGGTTGAGGTGTTATGTTGGGATGTTACTGGTATGTCTTTAGGGATTCCAAGTATACCCATATGGCCTTTCACTAGTTTGTGATACCTGGGTGTGATATGAGCTGTCCACAATTTATTTTGGCTGTATCTTCAAAACCATGAGAGATAGAGGGGTAGTTTGGCTGGGTGACTATGGGTTATTTTTGGTTTAGAATCCATTTCTGAGGTTAAATTTATGATTGGGATTATATTTATACTAGAAAATTGAGTCTGATGGCTATAGATCAGGTTTGGTCTACCACAGCGGCAGCTGTGGGATGAAGTCCATAGAGAGTGAAGTCCAGGGATAATCTGGAATTGGTAGGGTTTGAAGGAGTCCGAAATTCTTGTGGTTACTTGATTTGTTTCTGCTGCAAAGGTAACAAGAATAAACATAATCTTTGATAAAGGAATTCATATTTTCCCGGTGGAAATCTCTTGTTACTAGATCAATTTTTCTGTCTGGTCCAGGTTGACCAGAGAGAGGGGAGTTGTGTTGTTGTTGAAGTATTTCAAGTTCAATTTTTTTGTCTTCCTTGGAGATTGCTATTCTATTTTGGAAAATAAGGAGTCCAATTTCTGGGTCTATGAGGTAGCTCTTTACTTTTTCTTTCTTATTTAATTTCTGAATAATCTTTTGGGTTGAATTTTTGGAGATCTGGGATTGAATTAAGTTTTCCAAGTGTTTATCAACCTGTTTTGTAGAGATAAAGAAAATTCTAGAAGGCTCAAAGTCAATCTGTTTCAAGATTTGTTTGACATTTTCTGAATTTTTTTCTGCGTAGGGCATCCCCCCTTTGAGATAAACATTGTCTTTAAATGACAGCAAATCAGGCACTATGGAGTGCTTTCCAGTTCTATAGACTATAGTAAAGTCAAATTCTGATAGGAATTCATCCCAATGGTCTTGACAAAAAGTCAAGACTTTAGAGGTCATAAAATATTAAAGGGACAAGTGATCAGTGAGAACTTCAAAAGGAGATGAAAGACTGAGGAAGTAAGCTCTCCAGATCTTGATGGCCCATAAAATGGCCAGGATTTCCTTATCATGTATTTTTTAATTCAGTTCAACACTACCAATTTTTCTGCTGTCAAAAACAATTGGGTGTTTGGATCCATCAGGGGAGACTTGAGTTAGGACAGCCCCTAGGGCATAGTCACTAGCATTAGTCTCCAAGAAGTTTTTCAAGGAAAGATCAAAATTTCTAAGGATAGGGGCCTTGGTAAAGGCCAATTTGAGGTCCTCAAACTGCTGCAGATCCCCTGGGTACAAAGGAAAGATGGGGTCTGAACCAGTTAGAGCAGTGAGGAGGTAGACCCTTCTGGAATAGTTAATGATAAACCTGTGATAAAAATTAAAAAACCCAAAAACTGATGCAAGGCCTTTTTTTTTGGTGGTGGCCAGTCCAAGATCTTTTGGAAATTTGATTTTTCCATTTCAATACCATTCCTAGAGACAACGTAACCTAAGTAATCCACTGAGGAGGCATAAAATTAACACTTAGAAGCTTTTGCATATAAGTTGTTTTTCCAAATTTTGCTTAGGACTTCACAGACATGAGCTGTATGTTCTGCTAAGTTTTTGGAAAAAATAAGAATTTCATTGAGGTATACCACCAAACAGATGGTTAGAAGGTCTGCAAAAATGTGATTAACAAGACATTGGAAAGAGGCAGGAGCATTTGTCAGCCCAAATGGTATTACCAAATATTCAAAACTTCCAAAATGAGTTCTGAATGCTGTAAGATGTTAATCCCCTTCTTTTTTTTGAAGTAGATTGTAAGCACCCCTGAGGTCAATTTTTGAGAAAATGGTAGAACTGGAAAAGACTGTAAATAAGTGAGTCATGGGAGGAATAGGATCCAAATTCTTCTGAGTAACAGCGTTAAGTTTGTGATATTCAACACACAATTACAAACCACAATCCTTCTTTTTCACAAAGAGGACAGGTGCTCCAGTGCTTGAAGTGCTGGGGAAAATGAAACCTTTCTCTATATTTTCCGCTATATAGGCTTGTAGGGCCTCCTTCTCATGGTGGCTGAGGGAGGAGATAGGCCCAACTGGAGGCAAAAGGCCTTCCAGTATGATTTGGTGATTTTAAGCACAGTGAGCAGGGAGTTTATTAGCTTTAACCTTGGAAAAAACATCTAAAAAGGCATGGTAAGCTTCTGGAAGTCTCTCCATCACAGTTTCAATTTCATCAGTTTCCTCATCTGCATCTAGTCCTTCAGCAGTAGTCTGCTTTGGGGCAGATTCAGAAGGGGAAATAATCATATGCAACATTTGGACAGATAGATCATCCTCTATATCCTCCAAGAATTTCATAGAATGTCCAAAGAATATCCTGTTCACAGAATTTGTTGTTGAACTCAAGGGAAAGTGTTGTGAGTGCATAGATTCTGAAGAGGGAGCAGGAGCAGTGATCTGCAGATTCACTGGCGGAAGATGAGTAGTGGCCAAAAAGAGTTCAACAGAAGGGGAATGATTCAAAGTTGGTTTGTGCCTTGGGTTTATTGATCCCAATTTCCAGTTTACCTCTGGGTTACAGAAATGGAGGAAGGCAATGCCTAGAATAATATCTTCTTTTGGGGAATTATCAATGACCAAGAAATCCCATTCTCAGTTGGGAAAGGACAGTAGGGATAGTTTAAAGGAAACCTTATGAGTGATCTTCTGGGAAGGTGAGTTGGAAGGATTGAGGGTAAATAGAAAGATAGGATTGGTCAGAGGTTTGGAAGAAAGAGAAAACTTTAAAACCATAGATTTGGAAATAACAGATTGAGTTTCTCCAGAGTCAAAAAGTATGCTATAGTCCTGATCATTGAAGAGAAAAATAAAATTTAAGTCTTTAGTAGGGAGGTTAGAGTCTTTCCCTTCCAAAGTTTGTACTCAAATGTTGGAGTGGTGATGGTCATGGAGTACCACATTTCCATCACCTAGTCTTTTCCCTGTTTGGTTTTACCAGGAGTGGGCTTTTGGCTGGGTTTAAAGTCTGGATGTTTCCTGCAGAGGCTAAACTTTTGAGTACCTCCACAGTAGTTACACAAACCCTCTCTTTCACTTATAGCCTTTTCTTCAGCCTTGAGGTGTAAATCCTCACCCACATTGGGATTGGGAACATACGTTGGAGAAGAATTAGTAGGGGTTGACTTTGCTTTCCCCTTGAACCTAACTTGTTGGCTGGGCTGTTGAGAGATTTTAGGATTTGAAGAGCTGGGTCCAGGTGTTGAGGTCTGATTGGAGCTGAAGGACTTTTCCCAGATCCTTTTATGGTGGCGGGTATCATACTTAAGGACTATGTCCATTAGTTCTTGCAAGGTTTCTTGAGGTCCATCATAACCAGCTAGTTGGTCAAGTAGTCTGGCTGGGAGTCACTGTCTAAAATGGAAGAAAAAGGCCTTATCACCCCATCCAAAGACCTTAGTCATAAGTGTCCTTAATTCAGTGATATATTTAGTGGCATAACCATTATCTTTCATCTTAAGGAGGGTTAGTTCCTTCTCAGAAAGTTTGATTTCCAGATGATCCCCAAAAAGGGTATGGAGCTGCTGAGTAAATAGAAACAAAGAGTTAAGCATGAAATCTAGCTCATGATTACTAATGTGAGCAAGATAATTTTGGATCCATCAATTAGCATTTCCTGTAAGGTAAGAGACTGTAAATAATAATTTCTTTCTTTCATTAGCAAAAACCCTCTCATCATTAGAAAAAATGAGTTCAAAAGCTTGGAGGAAGGGTCCGAGCTTGGTTGGGTTTTTCCCATCAAATTTTTCTGGATCATTGATAGATGGAGATTGAAATTCAGTAGAAGTTTCATTGTCAGAATTTTTAGAGAGATGGTTCATTGCAGTGGTCATTTGCTGAATAATGACCAGCAGAGCAGGGTCAGTTGAAGGTCCCTGAGAGGTGGAAGGAAGGTTAGTGGCTGGGGAAGTTGAAGGGACTGCTGCTGCATTAGAAGTTGGGCTAGGATTAACCCCTGTGGAGGTTAAATCCAAGCCACTCAATATTCTGGAATCAAATCCTGAGTCCTCATCCACATCCTCATCATCTTCTTCTCCTCCTGGGATTGAGACCGTGCTGGCATTGTAGGCAGGGGAGTCCAAGACATGGAAGCCTGGAATTTGAAACTGACCTAAATCCCTGTGGAGGCTAGCATTGTCAGAAGAAGGGATAGCAGAAAGTGATACTTGTGGTATAGGCTCCAATAAGCAAGTATCCATAGGGGTAGAAGTGATAGCCACTGGTGCTGGCAGGTTAGAAAAATTTCTACCACAAGCTCTGGCAGTAGAAGTTTCAGTAAGTTCAGTGGTACCTCTCCCTCTGGAGCTACGGGTGACAGCTGGGCTATAAATGTGAGAAAGGGTAGCAAATCGTGGGGGCATTCTTATTATTGAGGATAAATAATTACCTAAAAGTTGTTCTTCACCTTAGAAAAAGAATAAAATGATTAAAAATATTTTTGCCTGATTACCTTAATTATTGGTCAAATTAACCGTTGAAGTACCTTGTCTAAGTGTCAAAGTGTTTAAGTGTCAAAGGGTCAAAGGGTCAAAGTTTCAAAGTGTCAAAGTGTCAAAGTGTTGAAGTGTTTAAGTGTTGAAGAGGAAATTATATTGTAAATGTGGGCCTTTTATGGAGGTTTGACAGTAAGTTAAGTGGGAAAATGAAAATGGCCACAAATCAAATAGCCATTTTAAAGTTTGGGGAAGTAAATAAAGCAAAAAAAAATGCCACAACTCAATAGCAAGATTTGATGCCATCTAAAGGATAAGGATTGTGTTTGGTGAAGAAGGGGTTATTGGAGAAGAAATCAGTTTAATGTCTCAATGGCTGCTGGATGCAAGCAGTTCTTGGCACAGAGGGGACTCCACTCTCAGTATGCTTGAGGGGAAAGGATACTGGAAGATTCTACAAGGAGCAGAGTAGAATTGAGATGGAGTTAAGGTGCTGAATGACACTTTCTGGGATAGATTCCTAGTAAGAAGTAGTAAACTGATTTCTTGGGAGAAAATCAGGAAGAGCAAGAGAAGGGCTGCTTATATAGAAAGGAGGCTGCACTAAAAAGGAGTTACAGATGCCTTGGGGCTCAGACTATACATTTGATGAAAAGGGAGCAGTCAAGGTAACAGAGAGGCTGATCAGGTATGCTAATACATTTGGGTTAGGCTGCTTACTACATTGGGGCTAGGCTACAGGTCTGGCTGTCTAAGTGGGGAATGTACAGTGAGAGGATGTACAGTGTACATGGAGTTCATGACACTATGTACTAATTAGAGAGAGTATTTGATGCAATCTGCAAGAGGATGTACATAAGGATTCCCAAAGGATTAACCATAGTGAGGTATAGGATAGACAGAGTGAAGAAGGTTAGAGGATATGCAGAACCTGAGAGATTAAGTATGTGCAAGCCTAGGGAGTCTATATTGATAATGCATGAGGTTATACTATATTTAGATATGTAAGCCATGAAGATCCTGAGGATATGTAGTTGAAGGAGATATACTGATAAAGTCTCCAGAGCCCTGAGGTTGAAGTTCCTGAGGTAAGTAGATTTGACTGAGGTTAGACTGAGGTTAGACTGAGTTAGGTTTCAGTATGACAACTAGATCCCAACCTCTTCTCCATCAATGATACTGCCTCCATCTCCTTCACTGCTGTCTCTCACTTGGGTACCTATCTGGCCTATGCCATCCGGTGCTCAGGAAGTGAAACCCAAACAATCTATGTCCATAGGACTGAATCCCCCCACCACAAGACCGCCAAGGAGGACAGCCAACAAAGGCAAGTATCCCAGCCTGTTGGATGACTTTTTCCAACACATCAAGTTCAGTAGCATGTGTTAAAATAGGTATGCACTTAAGCGTGTGCTACGTATAAGTGTAATCCAAATGGGATGCACATATGGGCCTCTCTGCCCCCTTGGACACTCACAAAGACCATACAGGCCTGTGTGGAGGTCACTGATTTGGGGAAACTGGCCTCAAAACGCGTGAAACAGGCCTATTGGTACACGGGCCAGGTGAGGTATATGGGCAAATACAGCCAGATGGGCATTTATGGGCATAATTAGGCCCAAGGTTTATTTTGGAAATACTTGGTCAGACGGGCTGGCCCACCAAAGTATGGTTTACTTAGTTTTTGGGCTTGGGGAGGCCCATTGGGGCCGCCGCCCATGTCTCAGCCCGGTTGGGGCTGCCTTCCGTGTTGCGGCCCGCTTGGGGCAGCTGTTTCTGCCTTTGACCCATCTATGGGGCCCAACGGCCTGCGTGGGGCTGTCGTAGGGGGCAGGGGGACTCAAAATGGAGCCCCCCCACCTCATTTGCGGCCACCGTGGGGATGGAGGCCCCAGCTCCTCCCCCTCCCCTCGCTTTCCATCATGAGGAGGAGGGGGAGGGCTGGCCGGATTGAACCAGCCAGCCACCAGTTGCAAGGAGCGACCGGTCATGGTGGGGGGGACTTGATCACCCCCCCACCAAAGGTGGCGGCTAGGCCGGTTGCATCGAGGCAACTGGCGGTGGGGGGGAATTGACCACCCCCCCCCCACCAACAAAGGGGCGCTCTCCCCCCCCCCCCTTTACCAAGGGGGAGGAGTGACGGGCTGGAGGGGACCTGACCACCCCCCAGCCCACCTACTGTAGTGACGCCCTGGGGGTATTGACCCCCAGGGCCCCTGGTAGGGGGATTTGAGCGCCCCCTCCAGGAACCTGTGAGAAAGAGGGGGGAGGACAGCATGTCCGCTGGTCACACCCCCCCCCCCCCAAGTGTGTCTGAGACCAGACCCAGGTGTGTCCTGGGTGCCTCCTGGCCATTTTTATGGCAAGGGGCTGGTTGCATGAGGCAACCAGCCAGCATGTGAGGTAACAGGCTGGTTGTAATAGACAAACGGCCAGGGTTTTGAACACTTAAGGGGCTGGTTCAGCCCCATTGAGGTGGAAACACCAGAAATAACCAGAATAGGCTGTTTGTAAGGGTACAGGGACTGATGCCATGTGGGCTGATGTAGTTAAGACCAAGTAACAAGGCCTGTAGAGCCTGTAGAGCTCTTTTTGGGCGGAAAATTTGCCTTTTGGCTTGTTGTATCATGGGCTCACAAGAGGCCAATCTTTTGTACTTAAGGAGAGCTTCTCCCTGCTGTTTTCCATCATCCATTCATCATCCAATTGAATTCATCATAATCAAATTTATCACCAATATCATCCAACATATTGCCCCATTGCAAGAGCCCATCAGCAATTATTGACACAAGGTTTCCAGAATTTGTTTTGATTTAAATACTGCTCATTTGCCTAAGCTAATTGCTGACCATAATTATAACAGCATCACCTGGTTGAAGGATGACTCAGGTGTTGAATTTCTGGGAGATAAAAAAACCACAATTTTAAGAGGGCTGATGTAAAAGAATCATTATTTGATCTATCACACAATAATAATCACAAGCTGAGAACCTGAAATAAAAGACAAAAATCAAGCAAGAGAAGATGGAAGACAATTCAATTGAGTTCAGGTTGTGTTGTAGTGAGGAACGGAGGCTGAGTGGCTGGAAGAGTTGAGGACTATTTCTTTTGAGTAGAAAGAATGAGTTGATTGGTTTGAGAAGAGAGATTTTGTGTTGGAAGTATTACCAGACAGAGATCAAAAAGGAAGCAGCCTTGAGGGTTGAGATTTGAGGTTGATAAGAAGATGCAGTTTGCACTGAGTTTGATGAAAAGTAAAAGAAAGAAAAGGAAGAAAAGGCATAGAGCTTTAAGATTGATAAAGAGAGGTATTGAGAGAAAAGTCTTGCCAATTGCCGTCCATGCTCCACTGGAAACCAAGTCAAGAGGTTGATGAGTTGGAAGCATGGTACTTGTGACTGACATGTAACATGTGAATGAAAGAAGAAGAGAAGGAGAAGATGGAGTGGATGAAAAGAGCATGACATGTAGCAGACAGATGAAAGACAATGGAAATAGAAAGGAAGAGAAGAGAAGTTTATTCAACACCCCTGTGTCTGGTAAAACTGAAGACAACGTAGAGAATAAGGGATTGATGAGGCTTAAAATTTTGGCTAGAAACAAAGGAGAAAGAACCTTGGTGAGACCATTGGATTTCATGTTGGAGGAGGGGATTAAGCTGAAAATAAGGTTTCCTAGTTTTAGTTCTTCTTGTAAGGCTTTAGTTTTGATGTCAATGTGGCGTTTTTTGGAATTACATCCAAAATTTTTGAGCTTATTGTTGATGCTTTTGTTTTCAAGTGATGAATACTTGGTTTGACATCCTTCTTACAGAGCTTGGAAACTAGTTCTCTCATCCAGATTGCGTTGAGAAAGGAGTCCACTAGAGAATTCAGCTTGGCTTTGGTGGTTTAGTGGGTGAAATTGTGTCGTCAATAACTTCTCCAAGATATGAGTGAACCAAAATGAAGTGATAAATGATTTTTGTTGTCAATGTGATGAAGACTTGGATTGAAATCCTTCTTCCAGAGCTTTGAAACTAGTTCTCTCATCCAGATGGCTTTGAGAAAGGAGTCCACTAGAGGATTTAGCTTGGCTTTGGTGGTTTAGTGTGTGAAATTCTGTTGTCAATAACTTCTCCAAGATATGAGTGAACCAAAAAGAAGTTATAAATGACCTGATTGAGAGTTTTCATTCTCCAGGTTGTCTGAAGAATTTGATTTGAGTGGTTGCAGTATTGACTTGAATAGTGAGTTTGAGATTCTTGCTGGCTTTGAGATATTTTCAGCAGCATTTAACTTCTCTCCAGTGGCTAATCCCAGTTTTTTTGCAGAATCTGGCCAAACTTGAGACTTCAAAGATGATATTGGGTCAATTTAAATAAGAAATTAAGTTCATGAGAAAGACACCGGAGCAGTATTTCATATTAAGAGCTGTTGGGTTATTGTGGGCACCAGGGAGCCCGGCTCTCAGTGAACCGGGGGAAGTCACCAATGCTTTGGACCCCCGCTCTTGGAGGAGCTTGCCAGACTGAGACAACGGATGATCTCCGACTCACGACTCTCAAGATTGAGGATGGACTGCACCAACAAAATCTCAACCTCACATACTCCAGTCCTCTAGCTGGCTTACCTCTTCATCTCTTGTTTCTTCTTCAATCTCGTTTCTTCATTTTTCTTTCATACTGCTCCTTCCCTCATCTTCCTCCAACTCTCAACCCTTGATCCATCTGCGACTCACGTACGACATGCCTCAATGACTTCCTGGTGAGAATCACCACATTCAATTTCTTACTCACGATTTGAAACACTCATTCAAGCTGTGAACTACCAGCACCCACGCCTTGACTCCTAAACCAACTTCAGATCAATTCCATCTCATCTCCCTGATGTCTTCTCATTTCCATTTGAGTGCAGTCTCTTCCTGTTTGTTTTCTTTCCGTGTTCTCACTTCCTTAGACCCTTCTCCAGATACTCTTGCTCATCGTGATTGTTCTTCTCAGCCTTCAGTCTCGTGTAAGGTCTTTTGATCAATTAAAACTCTTCATGGTTAAAAGCCAAAGGATCTCTTCTCAAACTCATCAAGCAACCAATACGCGGACTGAGGGAGGCAACCTAACCGGGCCGCGATGGACTTTAGACAGGCTATGCTTAAGACTGCCCTCGAGACAATCCCTCTGCTTGCAGAAGAAAACTATGGCATCTGGAGAGACAAGATGGATGCAATTTTGGACGTCATAGGATGCACAACGGCAATCAACGACAAAACCTCTGTCCTAGATGCAGCAGTTAAGGATGAACTCAAACTTCTCATCATCTCAAAACTGGATTCCTCCACTCATGAGAACATTGTCACAGCCAAAAACCAAAACTCTGCCAAGCTGTTATGGAAGGCTATCATTCAAATATTTGCTTTGTCGCAGGCCTCCAATCGCGCAAGAGTCTTCAACACCTTTCTCTATCTTACTTTCAAACCAGATGAAATTGTCAAATTCATCACAAGAGTCAAGGTATGTCTCAAAAAGATGGCCAAAGTGGGAATCAAACTCCCAGATGATATCGTGGCCTACCTTCTACTGTTCAAACTTCCCTCCTCCATGGACAACTTCAAGAGGCAGATTATGCACTCCGACAAGGAACTGTCTGTGGACTATGTCCTAAATCATCTCACTCAACTCAAAAACAAATCGTTGGCCCAATCATCCATTGCCGGCTCAAAGTCAAAGGGAGACATTGCTCTGTTTGGAAGCAAGTCATTGTCTCATCCACCCTCAACAAAGGGGTCTGACCCTAAAAGATGTGTCAAAGGATACCATTACCCCGGGCAAGACAAGAATCATTTGGCCACGGAATGTTGGCACCTGCATCCGGATACATCTCCTGAATGGTGGAGAGACAATCAGGCCAAATGGAAAGCAAGGAAGAACGGACAAAAAGGGAAGGCAGAGTCACATTTGGCACATTATCTTGCTCTTCTGAATAATTGGATTGAACGGGGAGACCGCAGCCGTTGTTTCTTGCTCGACAGTGGAGCCTCCGTCCACATGATCAACGACTCTAGATACTTCTGCAAGATGGAACCACACATTGGTGATCCAATCAAAACGGGCAAGGAAGGCGCTAGTCTAGCGATCAAGGGGAAAGGCACTGCCATCCTCCACTGGAAGAATCTAACCCTCCAACTCTCCAATGTTTTCTATGTTCCTGATGTGACAATCAACCTGATCAGCGCAGGAGCATTGAATGCCAAGGGTTGCTCAATTCACTCCTCTGACAAGCAATTCACTGTCTCGCATGGAGGCAAATCCTTACTGAAAGGAACTGTTGATGACAACCTCTACACACTACCTACCCCTTCCTTCAGTCTCTCACCTTCACTCAAAACCCACCTGTTGACTCTCACTTTCACGCCAGAAGACACTCTTCTCAAGATCCACAGGAAATACGGCCATGCATCAATGGCTAGACTGACTCCTCTCATCCAACACATCCCAACCAACTTTGTGCAGAAGTTTCAATGTGTGGAGTGTGCCAAGAGTAAAATCACCAATTCATCCTTTGCTCAGTCTTCTACCAGATCCTCTAGGGTTCTGGACCGAGTTCATCTGGATCTGATGGGTCCCATTTGACCTCTGTTGAAGTCAGGCCACCGATTCATCCTGACCCTTGTGGACAACGCCAGTGGCTATCTGGCTGCCTTCCCAATGACTTCCAAGGACAAGACTGGCAAAATCATCATAGATCTACTCAAAAAAGAACACCAACGCCGTGGCACGTACCCTTCAGAAATCTGCTCAGACGGGGGAACCAAGTTTGTGAATGCAAAACTGTTGACTTACTTGAACAAAAGACACATCACTCACATCATCTCGGAACCTTACCACCCGGAACATAATGGTCGCGCCGAAAGAGCCAATTTGACGATTGTGGAATCAACCCGCGCAACCCTCAAGGACAGCAGGCTCCCACCATCAGTTTGGCACGAAGTTGTAAAAGGGTGTTGCCTCATGCTGAATCACATCCCAGCTAAAGGTGAAGATATGGCGCCATGGCAGAAAATGCACTGTAAACTCCTGCCCTCATCTTATCTCAAGCCAATTGGAAGCCCCTGTGTTTACCTCATCAACAAGCGACCAAAAGGGTCAAAATTTGACTGCAAGGGAGAAGAGGGAACCCTAGTAGGCTTTAATCCACTACTTCTTTTGTATTGCATACTGACAAAATCTGGTTCCATTATCTCCTCAAAGCACATCAAGTTCTTCTCATTGCCTAGGCCAAATGCACCCGGTCTCACTCTGGATGTTGACCCCCTACCCAAAAATGAGGATCTTCCACACACAAGGGAACTGGGTATTCAAATGCCAGAACCGGCCCATCCAACTCAGGATTCTACTCATACTCCCTGGACAAGCTATCGCGACCACTCAGAGGAATCAGCCAGCTTGGCCGATGAAGCCAATTCAACCAACCCCTCTTCTTTGGATGATTTGACTGATTCAATGCCTGTGGCATGGATTGATTCCACCTCCAACGCTCAGATTCCTCCTCAAACAAATGTCGAGCCAGCAGGTCAAGTCCTAAGGGATAGATCACGTATCAAACCACCTCAGAGGTACGGCTTTTATCACTATTACAAGCCCAAGACCTACAATGACGCTCTCGGATGCGAAGAGTATCTTGAGTGGATCAAGGCAATCAATCAAGAACTGACCTAAATCAAAGATTTGGCGGTATGGGAAGAATACAATGGTCCCAAGCCCAAGAATGTCCTCAAAACGACTTGGATCTTCAAGGTCAAGCAGAACTGCCACTGCGACCCTGTCAGATACAAGGCTCAACTGTGTGTTCAGGGTTTCAACCAGATTGAGGGTCTAGACTACACCAAGATGTTTGCTCCCACCAGGAAGCCATCAACCTTGCAACTGTTGCTTTTATACGCACTCAAGTCCAAACAACAAATTCAACAATTTGACGTCAAAAGTGCATTCCTGCACTCACCTATTGATGAGGAAGTCATCATTTGTACTCCCAAGGGCTCAAAGAGAACCTTGCCATACCTCAAACTCAGGAAGTCCCTCTATGGACTCAAAAAGGCGCCAAAAAACTGGTACAATACCCTCACTGCTTGGTTCAAAGAAGTAGGTTTCAAGGAATCTTCTTGCGACCCATGTCTCTACCTATCTAGCAATGGTAATTCCCAACTGTTCTTTCACGTGGACGACCTGGTTCTTGTTGGAGACGGCAATGGCTTTGAGGCAAAGTTCCTAGATTGCTTCTCTGGGTCAACAGCAAAAAACCCCGACACCATTCTAGGTATGAAGATAGAGGTACAGGGGGACAAAATCCTTCTCAGCCAGCCTAAGCACATTGAACTTGGGCTCAAAGAACTTGGCCTAGAAGACGCAAGGACCAGCAAGACTCCTTTGACTCAGAATCTTCAACTCAAACCTGCCACCAATGAAGATTTTGAGCAATTCAAGGCCCTCAATGTCAACTATTGATCAGCAATTGGCCTATTGAATCATATTGCGTGCTACTTGCGGCCTGACATCAGCTTTGCTGTGTCCAGTCTGTCGAGATTCAACGTCAAGCCTGGTGTACCCCACTGGAAAAAAGTAAAGAAAACCTGGAAGTACTTGAAGGGCACCTCACACATTCAACTCAGCCTAAAAGTTAAAAACGCTGACTCTCCAATCTCAGCTTACTCAGATGCGTCTTGGGCTGACGATCCCGACACTCAACGCTCTCAAACTGGCTACGTCTGCGCCGCGTATGGATGCATTGTATCTTGGAATAGTTGCAAGCAGAAGAACATCACCTTCAGTTCCACGGATGCCAAGCTCAATGGGTTTGTCAACGCATTTCACAAAGCCACTTGGATCAGGGCTCTGGCATGTGAGATCTTCTCTACCAAGTCCACTTCCATTGTAATTCACACCAAAAACAGCGGCCTGATCAACAAGATTCAACGATTCGGATCTAACTCTAAGACTCGAAATTTAGATCTGAAGACAAAGGGAATGAGAGAAGAGCTGAAGTCAGGGAATATTGTGGCCAAACTCATCAAATCTGAAGAAATGCCCGCAGAAGCTCTTACCAAAAGCTCTAATATGCTCAGTCTTGAGCTTCTTCAATCATTTTTTGGATCTCTCAGGCCTGCATAGCGTAGTTCATTTCTTCTTCTGTCTCTTCTTCCTTTTGTTCATGATTCTGGCTCAATGTAGTAGTGTGTTCATCTCTCCAGGCATGGGGCGTGTTGGGTTATTGTGGGCACCAGGGAGCCCGGCTCTCAGTGAACCGGGGGAAGTCACCAATGCTTTGGACCCCCGCTCTTGGAGGAGCTTGCCAGACTGAGACAACGGATGATCTCCAACTCACGACTCTCAAGATTGAGGATGGACTGCACCAACAAAATCTCAACCTCACATACTCCAATCCTCTAGCTGGCTTACCTCTTCATCTCTTTTTTCTTCTTCAATCTTGTTTCTTCATTTTTCTTTCATACTGCTCCTTCCCTCATCTTCCTCCAACTCTCAAACCTTGATCCATCTGCAACTCACGTACAAGATGCCTCAATGACTGCCTGGTGAGATTCACCACATTCAATTTCTTACTCATGATTGGAAACACTCATTCAAGCTGTGAACTACCAGCACCCACGCCTTGACTCCTAAACCAACTTCAGATCAATTCCATCTCATCTCCCTGATGTCTTCTCATTTCCATTTGAGTGCAGTCTCTTCCTGTTTGTTTTCTTTCCGTGTTCTCACTTCCTTAGACCCTTCTCCAGATACTCTTGCTCATCGTGATTGTTCTTCTCAGCCTTCAGTCTTGTGTAAGGTCTTTTGATCAATTAAAAATCTTCAAGAGCCTTGAATTCTTTGTGATCCTTGTCTGTTGCAGGATTAAGATTACCATTCACAGTGAGCAGGATTGATGAAGGTTTATAGTCTTTCATGTTCATCTCTTCTAGTCCATTGGGTTGAGAAAGTAAAATTTTATTTCCTATCATTTCTTTCTTCATGCCTAAGATGGTGCTTTGATTGTGTTGGCTGGATTGGGAAAATCAATTGAGGAATTCCATTTGGAATTTGTTCCCAGTACCGACCAGAATTAGATTGTCTACATGGAAGAAAAGAAAAGATTTAATTCATAGTGGATATAAAAGCAAGGATCTGAGATTGATTCATGGAATCCCTGTTTGCAAATCCAGGTAGTGAGAATTCTGAACCAAGTGGCCAGGGCCTGTTTGATTCCGTAGAGAGACTTTTTTAGAATGAGATATTTTGACTTTCGCTTAGACCCTTTTGGTTGTTTGATGATCACCAAGTCTGATAGTGGTGCATGAAGGAATGTTCTTTTAACGTCAAATTGTTTTATGGGAAGAGAGTGATAGAGGCCAAATAGGAGAGGAATTCAAAGAGAGGCTGCCTTCCCAGTCTGTGAGAAGGTATCTTGATAATCAAGACTGTAAATTTGATCAAAAACTTTGATGCAAAGACAACTTTTGTAGACCAGAGGATCCCTGTGACAGTTATCCTTGAGTTGGTATACCCAGGTAGCATTGAGAGGGTTTACAGGTTCAGTTCCTTGATAGGCATCCCAAACTGCAAGATTCTTGATTCCATTGAAGCTTCCCATTTGATAGAATTGGCGCACTTCTTGGCTTCTTTGTATGATTTGGGTACAAAGTGGTCATGATATCCCTAGCATTGAGGAGGGTTTAGAGATGATCTATCTCAAAGGAAGTATTTGAGATTAAGTTGGAGGTTGAGATTGTTGGAGGAGTTAGAGGAAAAGTCTGACAGATTCTCTTCAGACTGAGTTGTGATTGGAGTAGAGGGTGGTACAGGAGAGAGTGGAGGATTTTTGGGTGAATTGGGAGAAAGAGAAGAAGAAGAGGTAAGAAGAGGAAGAGGAGCAAGATTTTCATCAAATTTGATCAAAAGGGATTTTGAAGGCAAGGATGAGGAGGAAGGAGAAGACGGTGTGGAAAGAGATTGTGTGTTCAGGGAATTCTCCGCAACAATATAACATTCTCCGCAAAAATCCTGCTCCAAGTTCTGGAAAGCCCACTATCCCTTGAGTTAAACTCCTGTACCTCCACAATTCCTAATCCAATTCTGCTTCTGCACTCAAGCCGGAAACCACTAAAGCTAACTTTCAATTAAATAATGGTACTAAACAAGGCGGACTCCCCAACAAGCTCAGCACTTGAACTATTTCCCTATATATGACCTCTGAGAACTCTTGCTGGTAACTAAACTCCAAAGTAACAGAAGAAAAGAATAATAGTATAATTTGCCGTGATAATCTCCAATAAAGTTAAACTCCAATGATCATCCCCTCCCCCCAATAAAACTGAAGAAAAGCTTCCTGATATATACAACAAAAGAATGCAAGCCTCAAATGAAAGACCCCACTTGTCTCAGTGCATTCCACACTGAACCGCCTTTGCTACTCCAAAAAAGGAACGTGAACTGCTAATGAAAGATCCCTTTTCCCACTTCCTCTGTGCCTTTGCACTGATCCCCCTTACCAATAGTCTGATTCTTACCCAATCCGATGATTTGCAGTGGATTTGGTGATCCTTTTGCCAATTCCCCCTAACAGTTTAGTCGCGCCAATGCATTACTAAGGAAAGATCCTCCTTAATCTTCCCTAGCAGATCACTCCCAATCCTGCATGCGGCATAACTACAAATCCCCAACAATTTGCACGCCTCCTCCTCAACTTCAGCGTTCATTGCAACACAGCGCTCCGCAAACTCAGTGCTTATCCCATAATCCGCCTAATCAGTACTTCTTAGCTTTGATCATTTGCTTCTGCATTAGTAAACCCACCGCTGCGGAGGGAAAATCATGTTTGACCGCGCAATGTCTGAAAAAGGCAAAACTCTGGCCCATTCTTGTCATTCTTCCAGCAAAAGGCACACGCCGCACCAATGCCAAGCCCTCAGCTATTGTACTCCCGAATAGACAGCTCGCCAATGCGCTTATCTGAGCCTATTGTACTGCGGACTTCCACCCACAGCTGAGCCTCTCCAAGTCAAATGTCCAGTGGTGAGCCCACTTGCCTCCATGTCTATAAATAACCACCACAACGGTTGAAGAGAGAGAGAGTTTTTAATAATTTTGATGTGTTTGGAGAAAAAAATGGAATTTTCAGGAGTAAGAATTTGGAAAGAAAGAAAATTAGGATTGTAACCCACAAGGGTTCCTGTCAATCTGAGATCTTTGAATTTTTTGCCTTGAGCAATCTTGTTGTCTAGATAAACGACCTTCAACCCAATGGGGTGAAAGTAACTATACAGGAGATTTTGTTGGTGAAGATTTAATAGGGAGAGGTAGAGTTAGGAGTTTGAGGAATCTGGTTTAAGGTGAGACACGCTGTTTTAGATATTTTGGCTCAAAGGTTGAGGAGAAGTTTAGAACTACAAAGAATGGCGCAAATAGATTCAGTGAGGGTTTGGTTTGCTCTTTCAATCTTTCTTTTGTGCTCATGGTGATAAGGTTTAAAGAGGAGATGTTGAATGGAATTGGATTGGAAGAAGTCCTTGAGTTCTAAAGATGAGAATTCCCCACTGCCGTTGGAGCAGATAGTGGTTTTGTTTTTTTTTTTCAAAATTCAAAATTGTTTTAATTGGTGACTGGAATTGGATTTGGATTGAAGAGGAATTTCTGAAATGTACCCGGAGAAGTTTTTGATGACAGACATGATATAGTTCATGTTGTTTCTCAATGAGGGAGTTATAGGACCAATTAAGTTGACATGGAGTTGTTTGAAGGGTTGGGAGGTTGGCGTTGAGATATTTTTAAAGGAGGACTTGGTGATTTTTGAATAGATGCAGTCCTTGAATTGAAATTTGGAGAGGGATTTGGAGGGAAGATTAGGAATGAGGTTTTTGAGTTGAAAGGGACTAGAATGTCCAAGAGATTTGTGAATATATTTGATTTTTTCCAAGTTGAACTTGTTGTGAGTGTAGTGAAATAATTTTAGATTTTGACAAAAAAGAGAAGGAAGATTGAGAATGAAAAGATTGTTCTGGATGAAGCCTGAGAAGATCAGTTCCAATTCCAAGTACAGTTGGAACTCCAAGCCATTTGAAACAAGAGAACATCCCTTGGAAGAGATGAGCTTGCCAGGGCTGATGAGGTTCACGACAAGGTCCAGAACAAAGAATCAGCTTTAGAGGGTAACCACAAACTTTTTCCAGGAAAGCTTGAAAATTCCTTTTCCTTTGATAGGAAGCTTGGCTCCTTCTTTGCTGGTGCTGATTGAGTTGTCCCCAGGGCAGTTTTTGAGATTGATGAAGAATTTAGGAGAGTTGAACATGTGGCAGGAGGCGCCTGAGTCCAGTATAATACGGTTGCTAGACTTAACTTCCTCAATCCAGGTTGAGAGTAAGGCATGATAATGTCTGACCTCCTTGTTTTTTGGGGTTTGAGTTTATCTGCGCTCTCCAGTTAGCATGAGCCTCTTTCAACCAGTCTTGAGTGAGGTTTCTGTGCTTGTGCCAGCACTTGTCTTCTGAGTGATTGGGTGACAGTGGGTTTTGAAATCCTTTTTTACATCAAAATTCTCAAGGAATTGGTTTATTTGCATTTCTAGAGGCAACAAGAGCAATTTGGTGTGTGTGGATTCTTTTGATTTGTATTTAGTTTTCCTTATCTAGTTGTTTTAGGTGATTAAGTACTAGATCCACAGTGACTCTTTTGTAAGAGTGCATTATTTATTTCCAAAGAGAGTGTAGTGAAGACCAAAATTTAAAAAGGATGAGGTAGGAAAGGATGTCATTGGGGAGGTCAATTCCAATGTCAAGCATTTTTTTCATGGAGATTTTTGTTTCAATGATGAAGGAGTTGATGGCTTTGGGTTTAAATTGTTGGTAGAGAAATTTGTTGAAGATTCAAGCTTGGTTGGCCATTTGAGATGAAGGAAACCTTTCCTTGATGGTTTTCCAGAAAAGCTTAGCAGAGGAAATACTTAAGGGATTGACTACATTGTTGTGAGTTACAGAATTGATTTTTCAGAGGAGAATTACCCAAGTCTCCATATTTTCCATTGGGCTTAGATTTTTTGAGTCATCTTCCAGAGCCTCTTTTATGCCTTTGAGTTCTAGCAGTATCTTCATCTTGTCCTTCCATATGGAGTAGTTTTTGTTGGTGAGAATGGGAATAGCTTCAAGACCTGCCTTGAGGTTGATTTGGTGGAACCTTTGTTGCTTGATCCCTCCATTGATCCAGTAGGAATAGTTGAATTTGTTTTTGTCTTTTAACCGTGTTGAATTTCTGGGAGATAAAAAAAGAAAACACAATTTTAAGAGGGCTAATTTAACAGAACAATTAGTTGAGCTATCACAAAATAAGAATCAAAATCTGAGAACCTAAAATCAAAGACAAACATCAAGCAAAAAAAGATGGAAGACATGTTTATTTAGTTCAGGTTTTGTTTTAGTGAGAAACGGAGGCTGAGTGGCTGGAAGAGTTGAGGACTAATAATTTTGAGTAGACAGAATTAGTTGATTGGTTTTAGAAGAGAGATTTTTTGTTGGAAGTCTTACCAGACAGAGATCAAAATAGAAGCAGCCTTGAGGGTTGAGATTTGAGGTTGATAAGAAGATGAAGGTTGCACTGAGTTTGAGGAAAAGTAAAATAAATAAAAGGGAAAGGAATAAAAGGCATAGAGCTTTAAGATTGATAAAGAGAGGGATTGAGAGAAAAGCCTTGCCCATTTCAGTCCATGCTCCACTGGAAACCAAGTTGAGAGGTTGATGAGTTGGAAGCATGGTACTTGTGACTGACATGTAAAATGTGAATGACAGAAGAGGAGAAGGAGAAGATGGAGCAGATGAAAAGAGCATGACATATAGCATACAGATGAAAGACAATGAAAATAGAAAGGAAGAGAAGAGCAGTTCATTCAACATCAGGTCTGTCAGCAATCCCTCATTGCCCTCCCCTCAATCAATTGCGCTGTTACTAGTTGGAAATCTGTTGTTCCCTATCCTCCAATTATCAGGTTTCTTCTATGCCAGATTCCCTCCCAAAGACCAGACCCCTGCGGAGGATCAATCCTCAAGTTATTTGCACCCTCCCATTGACCCCAGCACTGATACTCAAGCCAATTTTAATCATATGGTCAGTCTAACATTTACCGCGCCCTCTTGGTCTTGGTGGTTGCTACAAGTGCTCAGAAATCATCTTGCTAACACTTGACCTTTTGATCAATCAACAAGCTTTACTTTCACAAGTTGGGGGATCCGCAAAATAAGGATCTTTTGATCCACAAGGTAAGTACTTGAATCTCATCCCAATCAATTTGCTATTAACTTTTCACTTTTTTATTCTTCCTTACCCTTCTCATTTATTTCTCACAGGACCCAGATAATCAATTGTTTATGTGGGGCACTCAAATCACCAACAAGTGAGACTCCCTTCTCTATTTTCTAGTCTTGTCCCTTTGGCGGCATAACTTTCCAAGCTTATCTTATTGATTGCTTACCACCCAGTGGCAACTACCTTTTCTTGAAAATCTCAAAAGACACCGGTTGCTCTAATTACTTTGGATTGTCAATCTGACAACCCAACCCTTATCTGGCAAGTTAAAATTGCAAAGAATATTTGATGGGTTTGGAAGCAATTATTTGTTTACTACCAAAAATGTTAGCCGGCTTTACATTTCCACCAATAAAGAAGCTCCTAAGCAGAAGATTCAGTTCAAGTGTTTGTGTGACCCCTATCAACACAAACTGATCATTCATCCTTTCCAGTTGTCAACTAAAATCTCAGAAAACCCAACAAGGGCTTCAAAGAACTCATTCCAGAAGATTCTGAAATGGTCATCAAAGGATTTCATCCCGCTCACAAGAACTTCATTGTCATGAGCTATTTAAGAGATTTCACAGATAAACTTTGCCTCCATGGTATCAGATCAGGCGTGAAAATCAAGAGGATATGTCAAGATTTAATTGGTACCATCAGTGCAGTCACTGGTAGCCCCGCGCACTCCACCCACCACCCCTTTTTGACTTGCCCCCTGCCTTGCTTGCCACCGGCCCCTGCCCAACCCCCTGCTGCCCAGCTGACTGAGTCAACCCCCCTCCTTCTGCCCAGCAAACAGAGCCCCAACTCCTCCCCAGTCAATCAAGCCCAGCCTACCCCATCCTCCCTGGCACACTGGCCCTGGCCCATTTTTTTCACACCCTTGTACTTGATCCTCACCCCAAGCAGAGAATTTTCCTGGGAGGGAAAAAGATGGAAGGAGATGAGGTGAAAAACGTAAAGAGAGGTGGCAAGCAGAGGGCTTTGAAGAAAAAGAGGGATCAAATGAGGGCATCAGAAATCTCTTTGGAACTTGCAGAGGGGGGCATCAATGAAAAGGTTGTATGGTCTGGACAGATACTACAACCTTGGGACCTGTATCCTGCCATCAGTGCCAAAAATAAAACTAACAATCAAAAACCCTCACCCACTGAGTTTAAACATGCCAAGCAGAAAATCAAGAAATTCCATTTCTTCACCCATGGCAAAGTAATTTTTCTCAAAAATTCTGATCACAAGGGTCTTTTTGCAATAATTGAATTTGTCCTGTTGGATAAAATTTCTGACCAAGACAAGAAGAACATCAACTTTGTGACAAATTTCCTTCACCAGAAAGAAATAATTTTTCAACACTGTCATAATTTTCTTTTTTTTCTTTTTAAGTTTTTCATCAGATCAAAAATATTTACCACCCCAGCATTTGAGTAATCTGCTTTAATTCATCTACCATTCTACTTCTACCAATGCACACCATAGCTATTGACCACTTATCCTTTTTTTCTGTTGCCAGTTTTTCTTTCTCAATTTCCAGTTGTGCTTTCTGTCAATCCTTCTCCTTTTCCTCTTTTTTAAATTCTAGCTCAGCCTCTTTCAAATTCCACTCAGCATCCCTTTTCTGTTAATGAACCAAACTCTTGGCTTTCTTCTTTTGAAAATAAATGGCCAGTTGGCAATCCCACTTCTCCTTTTCAAACTGAATTCTTTCAGATTAAATTTTGAATGCCACTTTTTTTCAGAGGGGAATAGGAATGAGCTTGATTTGGAAACCAAAGAGAATCCAATGGGCTTACCAGAAGCTTGCTTCTCCATGATCTCCTCAAAATGCGAAAAATTTGAAGTTTTTCTCCTCTTTTGAATGTTATTGGGGTTGATTTTCATGAAATTGAAGGCATTTTTCTCTCTTTTCAGAGGAATTTTGGGTGGGAATGTCATTTCTCTCATTTGAAGGGGATGTGGGAGGCCCCATTGGCTTGATTATTTGGCCATTTAGGAAAGTATGAGCCTGTTTTTTTAAAAAAATCTAAATCAGTCAGGATTAACCAGACAGAAGAAAAAAAATCTTGGTTTATTACTTGAGAAGATGATGACAATGGTGGTGATACAGGAATAACTTGCTCCTTGTTGGCCAAGTTGTTAAGTTCTACCACCCCAGGAAGAGAGAAATCCAAAGAAGGAAGGGAGGGGTCCAAGGAAGGGTTTGAATTGTTGATTGATGCTGATGTATAAGTGATTGGAGCTAATTCTAATGGTTTCAGCTTGCTACTATTCCAGAGCAAGCTGCAAAAGTAAAAAAAATAACATAAAAATAATAATAATACAATTAACCTAAGAAGGAGTAGGGAAAAAATAAATATTATTACAGAAATGGATTTTCCACCCAAAATTAGGTAGGGTCACTCACTGACCCCACCCTTGAAATCCAACTCCTTATATTTTTAAATAATTAAGGAAAGAAAAACCAAAATACTACGGCTCCATTATTGAGCTTTTTGGCCAATTAAATATTTCACACATTCTCACGTATAGGTTTCACACCTAAAATTCAGTCAGAATTGAGGTGTTGTGTATATTTTAGGAGTCACGGGCGGAAATCTGTTTTGTCACGATTCCCGCACGCAGCCGCGGCAGCCAATGCACCCACGCGCGGCTGAGATACAGCCTTGTCACTCCGTCAAGGTTATGTATGCAGCCCTGGGCCTCTGACAAGTATGCAGCCGGGGGACTACGGGTTGACAGAGTGAAAGGCGGCCTGAGAGGCTCAGGTACCGCGTAAACATGCTACAACATACACGGGAACTTCCTACATATGTAATAAATGTTCCCGTGGATATTAGACTGTCTAAAAATACATAATATTATATAAAAATACAAAAAAAAATCCTTATACGTATTTTTTATTCAATATAATGCAAAGTACCAAGAATGTCAAAAATAAGACAATGACAACTTCTAAAAATATATTAAAATACTTTAATATACTTTTATGAGAAATGTTAGACATCAATATCTTTTTGATATACTAAGGAAGATAATTATGTAAAAATTTTACATGAATTCACATGAATTATATTTTTAATTAATTATCTTAGTAAGTCAACTGGAACTCGAAAATAAAGAGTAAAATCAATATTATGACTTTTACTCCAGTTATATAATACATAATGAGAACTTACCTGACATCAAGATGTCCGTAGAAATGTCTATTAATATAATTATTAAATTACTGGGAACATTTAATAAGGATAATTAATTAAATAATATATAAATAGGACAGATTAGTGTTATTCACACGTCCTAATGTCTATTATAGGGTGGAATAATTCCCATAGCCTGAGGAATTGGATTCTACCCGTGCTATAGCACCAAGAACACATGACAGGCTACCTCTGGTTACCCTGCTAGCCTTATTGTCCGTCCCTTTGAGCACCTACAACCCTCAGAAGGACAATATTGGGACTCCAAAAGCTATAAATAAAGAGCTATTTTGAGGATATTGATGGGCAGAGACCCAGTAATATTCATATCCAGACGCCGTGCCAAGGTAATCAAGTACTTATAAGATATAAGTAAGTTATTTATTGCAATGTCTGATCAGTAGTATCCATCCTCAACCTCTTTTTATCAATTGAAACTGCTGAACAACCTTATAACCCCAGTATACAGGTTTAACCCATCAGTACACATCTCAAACAGATACCCAAAGGAATTAATAAAATACCAGTAAGTTTTATTATCCTTTCTCTGTCGTGGTAGCTTGGCTACAAGGCCCTACTACTCCATTGTGTATTTTATATACATATTATCTTTGGGTAAAATATTCTTTAAACTAAAGAGCCCAAAGTAACCAGGACTATGTTTTTTCATACTGAAATCCCTGAATAGAGTTGTTAAAGATCCCCAATATAATTGTGGCCCATCTATAAATATCTAATAATCAATTTATTCATATTGATTCAAAACAATAAACAATAACCAAACCACTAAAACTTGCAATAAGCTTAATCCAAATATTCTACGGATTTTTGCTGCATTTATTAAATAATATATTTATTATTTACTCTATCACCTCTGGTAGCTAAAGGATAGAAAGGATCTTGGCATCCAGGAGGCTGACAAATGGAATATACTCCTCCACATCAGATTGGGGACACTCATAAGTTTCATTGGGATCATCATTTCTAGGCCAAGCATCCACAGCTAGGTCCTCAGCATCAACTGAATCTGATTTTTGGGCATCAAAAGCGGCTAAAGGGGTTATATTGGGCTTCTTTCCAAAGATTTCATCCATTTGAACATAAAAATGACAAATGGAGTCCAACTTATCAACCACCAGGTTGATTCCCTTTGCTTTATTGGATTTGGTGATACCAAAGCCGGTGGAAATTGACATTGAGTGGGCTTTTTTGTACTTGGTTTGATATTTCTTGAATTGCTCCTGCATCTGCTTGTAGGAAAGATCCAGCTTAACTTTTTTTTTATTCCTGAGTTCATTGGCCATCAGGAGATAACCATCAACCTTAGAGGAAGGAGGTTGGCCAACTCATTTTTCATTGTTGGATCCAAAGCAAGCATTGTAGTTGGATGGAATTTTTAGCCAGTTTACCGGGATGATGTAATCAGCTCCCTTGAGCTGACTTGAGCCTGTGGAAGCTGATGGGGGAGGATTGTTGGATGTTGAGTTCCTGGTGGATGTCTGCTTTGGTCCATTGGATTTTTGGTGGACTTGTTGGGTGAGGATTGCTGAGGGGACATTTAAAAAGATTAAAGGATGAAGCAATGAAGCAATGAGAGTGATGAGGGGATGAGAATGATGAAGCAAAGAGGATATGAAGAGATGATAGCTATGAAGTGACAAGAGGGATAAAGCAATGAGAGTTAGGATGTGATTAAAGCAATAAAGTGATGAGAGTGATGAAGTGATGAGGATAGTGATACAATGGAATTAGCTAGATGTGATGAAAGCAATAAAGCAATGAGAGTGATGAAGTGATGAGAGTGATGAAGCAATGAGGGTATTGATGTGATGAGAGTTAGCTGGATGTGATGAAAGAGATTAAGTGATGAGGATAGCAATGAAGAGATGAAGAGCAATGAATCAATTTTTTTTCAGATGAGATTGGAGGTAGAATTTTTTGGAGGTTGTTGGAGGTGGAAAACCAGGGGTGTATGAAGTGGACAGGTGGTGGAAGCCTTTATATACTTTACTTTAAAAAACCCACTTATTTCCAGGTAGCTCTGACAGCTCTGATGTGAAATGAGTGGTTTTTTTTTGATTTTCAATGGCGGTTTTGAAATGGCAGATTTGGTTTGAAGCCCACCCTTAACCAATGGCAGGTTTGCTTAACTCTGGTACAACCTATTTATTTATTTATTTATTTAATGTTATTTTTTTTTATCCTTTCATTTCATTTCTTTTTTCTTTTTCTTTTTCTTTTTCTTTTTCTTTTTCTTTTTCTTTTTATTTTTCTGTTTTCTCTTTTCTATTTTTCTCTTTTCTCTTTTCTATTTTCTCTTTTCTCTTTTCTTTTTTCTTTTTTCTTTTTTTCTTTTTTCTTTTTTCTTTTTTCTTTTTTCTTTTTTCTTTTTTCTTTTTTCTTTTTTCTTTTTTCTTTTTTCTTTTTTCTTTTTTTCTTTTTTCTTTTTTCTTTTTTCTTTTTTCTTTTTTTCTTTTTTCTTTTTTCTTTTTTCTTTTTTCTTTTTTCTTTTTTCTTTTTTCTTTTTTCTTTTTTCTTTTTTCTTTTTTCTTTTTTCTTTTTTGGTTTTTCTTTTTTCTTCTTTCTTTGTTCTTTGTTCTTTCTTCTTTTTTCTTTTTTCCTTTTTTCTTTTTTTTCTTTTTTCTGTTTTTTTTATATGATGACCTGTGTAGCTTATAGAAAAAAATTGACTCACTGTTGAAAATGTCTTCACTGGAAAGGAGGCACAAAATAAACTTAAATTGCAAAAAAATTCCAAGAATTATCAAAAATTCCAAGAATTATCAAAAATTCCAAGAATTATCAACAATTCCAAGAATTATCAAACATTCCAAGAATTATCAAAAAATTCCAAGAATTATCAAAAATTCCAAACCTTCTGATTTATTTAAATTTGATCAAATAAACAAGCAATTATAAAAATATGGCCAAATAGAGCCTTCTCAAGTTTTGAACAGTATATAAAACAACATCTACTCACAAAGCTTGATGAAACACCATTGTGGAGAATTCTGGACCAAGATATTTCCTGCTGACTCTCCTTCAAATGTTTGGGCAAATTTCCACTATTAAGCCCCGCAATGCAATTTAGTATGAAAATAAATTAGAAGGCAAGAGATTGAATCTTCCTCTGAGAATTCTAGGTCTTTTCATGTTTTTTCTAACTCTACATTTTTGACCCAATTCTCCTATTTTTCTCATTCAATGGGGCCCCTTCCCCTCTCTCATTCCCCCCCCCTTTTTTTTACAGTAAATATAACCACAAAAAAACAAAAAAACTGGTCCCCTATTTCCTTCCCCCCCCCTCCCTGGTTCACTCTCTGGCAGTTGTCCATGGCCTGAAAACACATCCTGAAAACTTTCCCACCCTTCATGCCTCCTCAAGTAAAAAAAGGTAGTCCCTTCTTCCCATGACTGAAAGCCCCTTCAACTAATTTTCCACACTAAGGTAGACCTCCTCATCTAGCATCCCTTTCATCTCCATATTCCTTGAAAATTGTTCCATGGCAACCTTCCAGTGGGTTCTATGCAACCACCTGTTGTTCCTTTGGACCCTTGACTTCATCCCCCCCCCATCTTCCCAGAAACAATAGGTCTGACCTGGTCCCACACTTTTTGTTTATTTTCCTGCCAATTGAGGTACCATTATTATTTTGGCCCACTCTGGAAACCTGCTCTTGTTCTGTGCATCTTCTGTTCAACCTTCACTCTTCCTCTGCATTTGGTAATCTGCACAATTGTTTTTATCCAACTAATTATCTTTTCCCTTTTGGTATAATCTGTTGCATGATTTCCCTTGTGCATATCCTGCACCTTTAAAATTGTTAGCCCCAATTTCTACTTCCCTAGCTCTGGAGGCCTTCAACAACATAATCAGCCCATGGTTCACTTCTGCATTTTTTCCATAAAATACTACCACAAGCCTGGCCGCTGTGGTGGCATTTTAAAGCCTTGGAATAGGGAAATGTGTTGTGGAGTGCATGCTCAGCATAGGGGGGCAAATGAGATCAGAATTTTCTGCTGCACGATCAGCACCTTTGCATAGCCAGGCTCAGCATCTGGCGCACACTGTGGGTCCATGATCTTCTCCAACAAAGTGGATTAAGCAAAAAATCATGCCTGGTCAATTTTGCGGTTATTGCCAGTTTTGGGGAAGCAGGAGTGGGACAGTCATGCGGGGATATCCAGGGTCAAAAGCCAAAGGGGGGTGTGTTGCACAGATGTGGACAGGTGCGGAGGTGCTTTGAGTAGAGCTTTGGGAAGGCCAGGCCATGAAAAGGAATAACCTGGATTAATTCAATGGAATGTAGACACAAAGCGCTGAAGTGGTTGGCAGCTTAGGGTT